>JARHVA010004517.1:462500-917500 GCA_037957365.1 Torreya grandis | reverse complement strand
ATGCAAGAAGGGATAATGAAGGCTGCCGACACTGGTAGTTTCACCGACGTCGGCTGAAGGGTCACCGACGTCGGCGGTCACAGGATGGGCACAGAGGCTAAAAATAGCCTCTGCCCATTCTTGCACGCCGCCGGGCGAGGGGTCATGGGCAGAACGGTCACAAGGATGCCAAAATGGACGAGGGGGGATATAATGGTGAGATTTGGCCTAATAAATGCTAGGGGGAAGGTGGAGGGATTCAAGGGAGGATCCAAGGTGGCAAGGGTAGGGTGGAAAGGGGGCCTTATTAGAAATAGATGTTTATTTCCAATTAATAAGACTTAGGTGGGTTAGGGACCAAGGAGGACTAGGAGGGAGAAAGGACCAAGGGGGAGAACCAAGGTGCAGACACGTTTGTGGTGTCTACATTTGCCCCTTTTTGTCTTGTTGGTTGTTCTAGATGAACTGCAAGACAGAAACAGGAGTTGGTTGCCCCAGAAAAAGGATGAGGTGTTCCCCCCTCAAAGCGATAGTCGAGAGAAGGGAACCAAAGATCGAGTGTCAATTTGATAGAGAAATGAATAGAAGAGAGTGAGTGAAAACGCTGCCATAGTCGTGATTGCGCGCAGTCCACTTCACGAGAGGGTCAGGTCAAATTGTCGCATGTCAAGGGTCAAGGAGTGCCAAAATTGAAGTAACTGGGCCCCAGCATTTAGTCATCTGCTGATCAGGTCACTCAATCTAAGCTGAAGCTCCAAATGGTCGTCGTGTCCCAGGTATCCAGGGCTCAGGAAGTGCTCCTAGAAACACGAAAAAGCCACAAGTAGTAGGGATCAACTGGCTCACGATCCTATACTTGTGAAGGGTCAAAAAAAAAGTCTGCGGACAATTCTGCTAACCAGCCGTGGAATAGCATACACGCAAAAACAACCAAGGCAACATTGGCTTGGAAGAAGGTCAAAGAAGATACGCATGATCGCCAATGGTCATTGGTCAAGAGGATGGATAGACGAAAGGATGCGGCTGAGCTAACCCCAGAAGACCCCATTTCAACTGAGTGCTGCCTACATAGCCCTGGTGACAGGGCCTCAGGCCGATGTAGTTCTCCCTAAAAGGGAGGAAGGGTCAGAGGGATTGATTGGTCTTGGTCAAAGAAATGATTGGACTTGGTCAAAGGTATTGGTCAAAGGTCTTGGTCAAAGGTGACGAAGTTGGGCGTGATAAGAGTCAAAGAAGAGAAGGTTTGTCCATCATAGGGACGAACAAACGGGGGTGGTCGAGCTAACCTCAGAAGATGTGGTATCTGAGTGCTGCCTACATAGCCCTGGTCCTAGGGCCTCAGACCAATGTAGTTCGGACGAATGGTCAAAATGGTCGATGATGAGCTTGGTTGAGTGTCGAAATGATGAGGCTAAGATGAGGATAAAAGGATGCTACAGATGGTGTATTCTGTAGAAGTGGTCGAGAGTCTTTCATCCCTAGCAAGTTTCCATAGTCGCGATGGATGTATGCTAAAAATGAATAGAAGGGTCTATTTATGCTTCAGCAAGTATTGGTTTATGCTTAACATAAATTGGGTTTGGTCGGTAGTTTCCATGTGTATTGGTGTCCATAGAAACTATGTGAAATGGACTAGGATGATGCCTGATGTCATGTTGAAAATGTCGAGGCTGGTTTGAAAAATGTTGAAGTTGGTGAAAATGGCTTGGTTTGAGATGAGTCGACAATTGACGTGGCCAAAGTGTGACCAAGGTGTAGAGAAAAGGTGAAAGGAAAATTGCTCTTTCATTGACAAGGACCAGAAAGGAAGCATAGATAGGGGTTGTTAGAACAAAAGCCCCGTTCATGCATTGCGTCGTTGACCAGTATGGTGTTAGAACGGTAATCGAATCACTTTGACATTAAAGTGAGCCCGAAGTCCCTTGAGCTGGTGATAGGAGGAGGATAGGGTAACCCAATTTAAGAGCAGGAATAACCTTGCCCCTTTTATAGGAGACCCTGAGACAACTATAAGCCAATGTCCGTGACTCGTTTTTTTTTTTTTTTTTTTTTTTTTTTTTTTTGGGTAGACTGATCGATGCGGGAAGCCTGCATAGAGATGTCATTTGATGTAATGGTCATGTTGCGAAGCTGATCAATGCGGGAAGCTTCTAAGAAAAGTGTTGTTTATTGCCAGAGTAGTCATAGCCATCCTTCGAGGGAGTGGTCTATATTTTTGCTTAATAATGTTTGAAAAGTTGGCCTAGCTGTCCTTCAAGGGATCAGTCTAGTAATACAGCAATGATAATACAGCTGTCCTTCGAGGGATCAGTCTGTCTTTTTGATTTGACTTGATTTAGTGACCATGGATATGTTTTAACATCTTGACTTGTATTTTTGATAAGAATTTGAGTCACGAACAAGACTGTAGAAGTTCAAGGACGCCCCTTTTATTAGGACAAAGCATCACTGCATCCTAAAAGGGTTGGTGGAGGACTAGTTAAGAGGAATAGGGTTGAAAGGGATGAGGATTAAGAGGACGAGGATTGCTCAAGGGACAAGCTCAAGTTACGTGTCAAGTAGATGAGTACTCGACTAGCAGAAGAATGGTCGAAGATGCAACGCATTAAGAGGCTCAGGTTCTGGCCATCCATCGAGGGAAGACAGACGATAAGTCCCTGACCCATACTTGTGCATGATGATAAAAGGTCCAAGCCAATTGGGGGCGATTTTGCCTCGTTTACTTCGCTCCATATTGGTCACGTGCTGATTCTCTTTGAGGACGAGGTCTCTGATGTTGAAATCTCGTTCTCGCAGATTTTTGTCATAGGCCCGCTTTATGCGACTTTGGTAGACATGGAGATGATTAAGGGCAGCCAGACAGCGCTCGTCGAGTAACTCAAGTTGAGCTAAGCGATCTTGACGAAAGTCGTCGTTGGAGAGAATGTCATGCAGGGAGATACGAAGAGACGGGAGAAGATGATTGCGAGAATGGTCAAGTGGTCGCAGCGGAGCTTGGACTTGCCGAGAAGGTCATCCACATAGTCTTCCATGATTTTGTGGAGGAGATCGTGGAAAATGTAGGTCATGGCGCGCTGATAAGTGGCACCAGCATTTTTCAGGCCGAAAGGCATGACTCGATAGCAGAAAGTCCCCCATGGGGTGATAAAGGTAGTCTTGTGCTGGTCTTCCGGTGCGATCAGGATTTGATTGTATCTTGAAAACCCGTCCATAAGAGATAGCATCTCATGGCCGGCTGTGAGATCAACAAGCTGGTCAATGTTAGGAAGAGGAAAGTCGTCTTTGGGATAGGCTAGGTTAAGGTCACAATAGTTTATGCAGATCCGAATCCCCCCAGTTGCTTTAGTAACTGGGACGATGTTAGAGACCCACTGTGGATAATCGATGGGTTGGATGAAGGAGACAGAAAGAAGGCGCTGAAGCTCCTCTTTGACAAGAAGCGCAATGTGAGGATGCATCTTTTGAAGCTTCTGCCTAACAGGCTTAGCCTCTGGTTTGGTGACAATGTTATGGGTAGCAATGGTGGGGTCGATGCCAGGCATGTCGCTGTAAGTCTAGGCAAAGGCCTTGCTATGGTTGGAAAGGAATTGGGCATAGTCAAGCTACTCCTGAGCGTCTAAAGATTGGCCAATCTTTAAGACGTGAGGAACATCGGAAGAAGAAGGGAGGTTGATGTCAATGGTGGATTCATTTAACATAACCTGGGTCTCGGAAGGGAGGAAACGCTGGACGAAAGAGTCATCGGCACCCATGTAGGAAAGGATGGCGTCATCGTCAACGCAGTGGACAGTGTGAATGGTTGCCGACTCATCCTCTACCATGCTAGGAAAGATGAGAGGGAGAGACCTGGGCACCCCATTGAGCTGATAGGTTAGGGGTTCCAGGCGGATGGTGTTTATGGAAAAAAAAAACTAGGAGGGATGGAAACCACCGACTCCGTAGGTGATGAAGGGGAAATGGGCGAGTCTGGAAGAGATTGGTCAATGGTTGGTGACAAAAAGGCGGGATCGGGACAAAGGTCGGAAGGAGCCTGAGTGGGGTCATGATATCCCAGGCCATATCATTTCTTAGCATCATGATCATTGAGCAGCTCGATGGGCTGATGGGAGCCCTGCTCATAACGTCCGAAACCAAAACCCTTCCATGGACACCTGTGAAGGTAAGTGTGTGCAAAGGCAGGGTTACCAAGAAATGAGAAATCAGATGTGAAAGGTTGGGGTGAAGAGAGGGAAGTGCTATAGGTAGGAGCTTGATTAAGCCCCCCATAGACAAAGTTGGTTTGGAAGTGAGTAGGACCATAAGGTACGACCATCCCGATCCGATGGTCGTAGTTAGGACTGAGGTGAAGGCGTCCATACTCTTGCAGAGTTTGGAACATGTCGAGGGTCAACAAGCAATATTCCCCAAGTGATAGTCGTTGGAAGATGTCTTCCATGGGATCTTTGGTTGGCGCTTGAAGAGGAGGGGTGAGGGCAACCGCCGATTGCGAACTGGTCGAAGCTTCCGCAGATGGAGGCGGTGCCGGAGTGGACAGCTTGATGGGAATGAGGACGTCGTTAGGATGATAGGTGGTGTTGCAAGTCTTGAAGGGTGAAGGGTCAGCGGGAATGGTGTGCACTTGCCCGTCATGCTCGAACTTCACACAATGGTGCAGGGTGGAGGGTATACAGGCCATGGCACGGATCTAAGGTCGGCCTAGTAGAAGGTTGTATTGAAACTCTCCCTCGATGATATAGAAGAGCTCCGGGACTGTGCGTGGACCAACGCGAATGTGGAGGATGACTATGCCAATGGTCGTGGTGGTGGTGTCGTTGAAATAGCGTAAGATCGCGTCAGTTTTGGAGATGCAGTTCTGGGGAAGAGCCAGTTGATCAAAGGCATGGGTAGAGATTATGTTGATGCTAGCGCCGCCATCGATCATAACGCGTTTAATGCATGTCCGATCAACATAGGTAGTGATGAAGAGGGCGGCGTCCTGATCTTCCGTGTTAGATGTGGGAATCTCAGAATCACTGAATGTGATGGAAGCGACAGGAGACAAGGAATGGATGAGGGCAGCGAGTGGTTGGGGGTCCTCGGGTTGGACCTCTGCTGCTTGCAAGGCTTGGATAAGAGCTTGACGATGCTGAGGTGAGGTTTGGATAAGGTCATAGAGAGACATCTTCACAGGTGTCTGGTGAAGCTGCTTCAACATGGAGTCGTGAATTGGCCCAGAAGAGGAAGACGAAGAAGGTTGGGACGCGCCAAGGATAGAAATTTTAGGCTTGGGCGCAAGGGGTGGCTTGATGAAGGGATAGGTCCAAGGAATGGCAGCTTTTTCCTTGGCCTTGTCCTTTTGCAATCTAGTGGTTATACGGATAGCATTAATTTCAAAAATGGGAGGCGAAGAAGGTGTCCTGTCTTGCCGGTGAGATGTTGACATGTTTGAAGAGGTTGGACAGGAAGGAGTCAGGGTCTGGTCAAGAGTGTCCTCAAGGAGAAGAGTGTCTTTCTCCATGTGGCGGCGAATGACGGCCTTGAGGGCACAGCAAGTCTCGGTGTCGTGTCCTAGTGTACGATGATATAAACAAATTTTTGTATCGTCGAACTAGGAGGGCTTGGACCCGAGAGGTTGGAAAGGCTTGATGGGCGGAAGGGTTATGTCAGAAGTCTGGAGAAGTCAGCGCAATATCGACGAGTATGAGCCCAATAGAGGGTCCGTGCTATTTGATATGCGCGAGGTTGGTGACTTTTGCTTAGGCGAGGTTAGAAGAGGTTTCCGTACCACCTTATGGGCTGATGGCACGGTGACAGATGGAGACGGCTCCTGCTTGATGATTGATACCATCTTTTTAGGAGAGGGACGACTGGAGGCAGGCAGAGGAAGCAAAGGAGGCAATGAGTTTTGGTTGAAGGTCAGAGTGGGAAGGATGCTAGCCAGGGTCGAAGGATGGGGGCCCAAAATGGATGGCAATGGTGACGGAGAAGGAGGCGTTCGTTTCTGTGGTCTGGCAGTCTTCTTCGCCTTGGTTGGAAGACTACTACTGGTCGAGGTCTGGCCCAGGTCCACCTTCACTTGTGGGTGAGTGAGGGAGGAGATAGGATGAATGCCAAATGACTTGATGGGTTTAGACGAGATAGATGCAGGCTTTGGTTTGGACGGGTTTGGTTGAGGTTTGAGAGTCTGGTCTTTGTCAAGAGTCTGACGAGATTCCACCTTAGGAGGATTAGCGGCATGTGATGAGAGGGCGTGGGTATGTTGAAGGGCTTTAAGACGCTCCCACAACACCTGAGGCGTCACTTTCCTCGAAGGGAGAAGTTCAATCTTCTCCATTAACCAGGAAAATGGCTGAGAGGAAGATGTTGATGGTTGCAAGGTTGAAGACGAGATGGGAGTAGTGGTCTTAGACGCATGGTGTGGTGAAGTCATGACAGATTTAGATGAAGATGAAGGGGAGACAGGTTCTTCCCTGGGTGGAGAAGAAACTGGGGAGCGAGGCTCCTCCAGCGGGTAAAGGGCAGGGATGACGGTGCCCTCTACTTGCGGCTGCGGAGTAGGAAGGGTCGGGTCCTCCATAGGCTGCAGAAAGGAGGATGGCGAGACTGGTGGTGTTGGTAAGGCCGAGGCGTCCTCCAAGATGAGAGAGGTCAATGGAGAACTAGCCAGGGAGAGAGGCTCGTCCACATGTGATGGACCGACGGATGGACTAACCTCAAGAGGCTGATTGGGGATGAAAGGAGAGACCGTATTGACTGTCCGAATATTGTGCTCATGATTGTCGTCAATTAAGGTCTGGACATTGTTCTGAGTTGGCGGATGATTGGGGAAAGGTTGTTTGAAGATGTCAATGGCCTGATTAGGGGGTGCATTTGGATTGTTTAAGATGAGATCCCCCTTTTCAAGCATGTCTTGTATTATGTTCTTAAAGGTCTTGCAGTTCTCCGTGTCATGGCCTTTAACACGGTGGAAGCTGCAGAAGTCTTGCTCCCTATACCACGTGGGGATGGCGTGTGAGGGATCGAATTGCGGAGGAGGTCGGGCTTGAGGGAGATTGAGGACTCCCTATTTAAGAAGCTTTTCCAGCACATACGCATATGATTCTCCAAGAGGAGTATATCATCGCTGCAAGTATCTTTGCTGGAATTGCCGAGTAGCGCTGTGAGATGTAGAGGGCTCAGGCTGGTTGGACGAAGAAGATGAAGGTCTAACAACCACGGCATTAGCTGAAGCCTTGGATTTAGAATTGGATGATGATGGCTTGGCAGAAGAAGAGTCATTGGTCTTAGAGCTAGGATTCTTACTCCGCAACTTGACTTTGTTCTCCTCTATGGCACGCAACTCAAGTTTGTGGGCCATCGTGAAGGCCTCGTCAAAAGTGCGGAAGGTTTGAACCCTCAGGGTGGAAGAGATATGTCAGGCACAGGCTTGAGAAAAGAGTTTAATAAGCTCGGCCTGGGGCAAGGAAAAGGAGAGTTGGTTGATAAGGCCTCTCCATCGAGCAACGAAGTCGGCTATGGACTCGTCCTCGAATTGCCGAATAGAATAGAGGTCCGTGATTGAGACCTTCTTGGTTATGTTGATAGAAAAGTGATTGAGGAATAGCTGAGCCAATTACGTGAATGAGAAGAGAGAATGGCTAGGAAGGGAGCTGTACCAGTCAAGTGCAGCACCCGAGAGAGACATAGGAAACGTGCGTAAGAGTAACGCATCATCATGGCCAATGAGGTAGCAGGCATGTCTGAATGCCCGCAAGTGTTGTTGTGGGTCTTCCTTGTTTTGAAAGTGAGAAAACTTCGGAAGCTCCCACTGGCTAGGATATGGTCTGACTGGGATGGAAGGATGAATGGGCTCACTACAGATCTGTTCGTATGAAAGAGTGTTGCGCGAGCCGGAAACAGAGGTCTCAAGACTGGTCATCTTGTCCATCAGCATCTTGATGATGTCTGCCAACGGATTGACGGGTTGCGCGCCCCCTAAGTTGTAAGGCGCTTGGAAGAGGTTAGGGGAGGCGTGCGACATAGTCGGTTGTAGAATGTACGGATGACTAATCATAGGGGTAGAGGTGAAGGCTAAAGGTGGCTGGTGAGAAGACATAGCTGGGCCCGTTGTTGCCACGAGAGGTTGGACTGTGGTAACGGGGGCCAAGGGGTAAGAAGCCACCCTAGTGTTGATAGGGGCCAGGGTAGGCGGGATAGAGACGACAAGGTTTTGAAAAGGAGTGGATAGAGGTTGAGCGGGTTGAGGTTGACAAGGGGCCGGAACCCCGGTGGAAGTGGGCCCAATGACAGAGGGAGAGGCCACACCTGGGGGATTGGTCAAAGTCTGGTCAGTGGTCAAAGCGATGGCTTGAGTGTCTGAAGGTTGAACTATGGATGTTGTCGATACAGCCATAGTCACGATAAGGGAGGTTGGCATTCCGTAGATCGGATTGCCCAAGGAGTCCCGCGTTCAGCTATGCGCGAGATAGTGTTGCAAAGCCTTGACATTGAGGTCCAAGAATCGCTCGAAGTCTTGGTCCCCTTCTTGGACAATGGGAGTCTGCGGCGGGTTTGGACGGATAGGAGTTCTTTCGGTCTCCGAGTTGAACTCCATTGTAGGCTTGGTCATGGATGGGGTGGATGGAAGTGGTTGACGGCTGGCGTGGTCGACAAGAGCCTTGGCTTGGCTACGAGTCAAAACCATGCAAGGCAAAGAAGGTTCAGGTCTCAGGAACTGTGTTGCTCAGTTTCAGAAGACCAGGATGAAGTCTTTGACAGAGAAGGGACAGGTTTCAGGTTGCTGGTTTTGGAAAAAAAAGGACAGTGACAGAGACCGACGTCGGTTGAAAAACTGATGTCGGTAGGAAATGAGGCCGACGTCGGTCAGATAACCGATGCCGGTAACAGATGAGCTGACGTCGGTAGAAGGACCGATGCCGGTGACAGGGGAAGCCGACGTCGGTGGCAGAACCGATGTTGGTGACTGTGTTTTCTAGAGAGCCAAAAGGTTCTTGGAAAAACAAAGAAGAAAGCATCCTCACACACTCAAACAAATAGATGAGAAGAGGAAGACAGAGAGAGACAGACAAGCCTAAGCGATAAATCCTAGGAATTAACCTTAGAAACTTGTGGCTTATGCCTTAGATGAATGTTTGGGGAGATTGGCTGAAAAATGGGTCCTAGAAGAAGGCGGTCTAAAGATGGTTTCAGGTGTTGTTTTAGGTGCTCAAAGATCTGTGTTAGGGTCTGGTACGTGGCCTGGTGCTAAGGAGCAAGCTCCCCTCACTTCACGATTCCAGTGGTTAGCTGGTCTCGCTTAGCCAAGATATACCTCGCCTAGAGTTTAGACTCCGCCAGAGAACGGAGTGGGCTTCCCCCTTGGTGATGAAATCCAAGTGGGGTCACCGGGACAGGTAAGGTATCCGCTGGGGGATGAATTCCCAGTCGGGCCTTGTCTCAGGTATGTTTTATGTTTGTTTTAGTGCATGTGATTCGGTAGTGTAACATCAAGTGTCTACGGTTTATTCAATATGCGTCTAAGTTACTAGATGTGGACTAATGCAAGCACAAGCAGAAATGAAAGTGCAATACGTTTTAATGCCCAAGTCGAAATGTGATATTGTTATGAAGACAAGATTGAGAAAGGGTTGAGAGTATGATATTTAGACTAGTCTAGAATGCAAGGAAGAAAGGTTTGTTTTAGTCCTGCTTATAGTGTCATTTGGAATAGAAGAAAGAGACAAGAAGGAAGGAGCCTAAATGCACCTAAATGAATGAAAAGGAAAAGGAACCCAGGAGGAACCTAGGGTCCCACCGGGCGTGCCAGAGATGTTTCTACCTCAAATTTGCTTTTCAGACTTAAAAGAAAGAAACTAAAAGAAAGTAATGGACAAGGCTTGGGAAGTACCTAGACTAAAGATTGCGCACCGTTAATCCAGACATTCGTGAGCACTCCTCTTTGGCTGTGGAGGAATGACACCTGCAAGAAAAAAGAAACTAGGACAAGAAAAACGTTAGACAGATAGGCAGTGGGTTGCCAAGCAAAGGCTTGTTCCCAGAAGTGTAAAAACTACCTTAAGGGAGATCAACCCACTGTTTTGATGAGATAAGTGACTGATAAAAGACAGAATGCCAGAATACAGAAGTGGCAAAGAAGTGAGAAAGGAAAGAAGAAAACAAAATGATTACTTGAAAGAGTTGTTGGGCTGAAGACAGTCGCCGAGGTCGGAAATGTCGCCGGCGTCGGTTAGCTGATCTGCCGGCATCGGCTATCCTGCCGACGTCGGTTGGGGTAGTGACCGGCATCGGTCGGGGTTGTGGCCTGTAGTCAGGTCTGAGTTGCTTTCTGGACTGTGGACGGGTCTGAGACTGAACGGGGACAAGTTTGGATGGATTGGGGAGTGGTCTGGTTCGGGTTGAGTGCCTGATGCAAGGTCTTTTGGCAGAGGGATGGGGAAGAGGAAGAGACACAGAGGACAGGGAAGAGGAGGATTCACAGAGGACAAGGCCTGAGAAGGCTTTGCAGCCTCTCAGGGGGAAGGACAGAGGGAGCAGAAGACAATAGAGGATAGATGATTAAAAACTAAAGAAATGAAATAAAAAACCAGACTAGCTTACCTTTAGCTTGCTGAATGAAGAGAGAAGAAGATGTTGCTGGAGCCACGGAAGACTTGCTGCAAGGAGAAGATACCTGATCCAGAGCCTTTTCACCTGTTTCTGTTGCTGCACGAGGTCAAGACAGAGGAGAGATGAAAGCCAAAGCGCTGAGAGAAGTCTATTTCGAGCTCAAGAGTCCAGGGGGCTGAAACGGATGCAGGAAGGGATAATGAAGGCTGCCAATGCCGGTAGTTTCGCCGACATCGGCTGAAGGGTCACCGACGTCGGCGGTCGTAGGATGGGCACAGAGGCTAAAAATAGCCTCTGCCCATTCTTGCATGCCGCTGGGCGAGGGGTCATGGGCAGAACGGTCACAAGGATGCCAAAATGGACGAGGGGGGATATAATGGTGAGATTTGGCCTAATAAATGCTAGGGGGAAGGTGGAGGGATTCAAGGGAGGATCCAAGGTGGCAAGGGTAGGGTGGAAAGGGGGCCTTATTAGAAATAGATGTTTATTTCCAATTAATAAGACTTAGGTGGGTTAGGGACCAAGGAGGACTAGGAGGGAGAAAGGACCAAGGGGGAGAACCAAGGTGCAGACACGTTTGCGGTGTCTACACAGACATATATAATATAAATCAAAACATAATACAACTATCTAACTCAAAAAATAATCATAAAACGTGTTAATCTACCAAGGTGTGTCTTTGGGTTTCTATTTTTCCTCTCTATTGTTATCAAATGCCTCCATCTACACCATCCTCTCTGATGATGCCCTCCTTCTCTAACACTTTTATGGATGGATTTTTCCTACATCCACCTCAAGAAAATGAAGGTAGTTAGCCCAAAACATAAATATCCATAAAATACTATTGTATAAACTAACAAACATGATCATTAAGTATAAAATATGAAAATACATCTATATAATAGCAAATAAATCGTGTTAAAAAGTAATATATAACTATCCCATAATCAACATATGACATAAATCTTAATCAATCATAATTTAATCAAATAACAACCATAATAATCCATAGATAAAAAATTTATGCATATTAAAGAGAAATCAGGATGTGACATCCCTCCTCTTAAAGCTAGTCATCATCATGATGACACTTATTTAAACACAAGTTCTGAATTTAAGACATTATTAAATAGAAAATAATATAATATACAATAGTAAATCAAGCAAACAAATGTGGAAATAACCTATAAAACTCATCATAGTCTTCCTAAGTGGCATTATCTTTAGAATATTGGTCCCACTAGACTTTAAACTATGCCACTTCTCTACTACACAAACTAAGTTTAAGAGGGTCAATTATTCTGATTGATTATACCATGACCACCCTAGGATATAGAACCTACAAAGTATTCCAATCCAACACATATGAATGATCAAAAACATACTTTTTAAGCTAAGACACATGGAAGATATTATGTAAAAAAACTAGAGCTAGTGGTAAAGTAAACCTATACACTATAGTATTTTCCACTTTCAAAACCTCAAAGGGTCCCACATGTCTAGGTGAATGTTTTGATGACTTCTTGAACTTAATCAAGATTTTATGAGGCTTAACTCACAAAAAAACTTTATCACCTAAAGAAAACTATCTTGTTGTTCTCTTTAGATTTTTAACTTTTCTATCTATCATTGGCCTTATCCAACCTATGCCTTATTGTCCTAACTTTATCTTCCATTTCTAAAAGCATATTAGGTCTAAAGACTACCATATCCCCTAACTTATCCTAACTAATTGGTGTTCTACACCTCCTACCACATAATGCCTCAAATAGAGCCATCTTCAAAAAATATTATAATGAATTATTGTAAGAAAACTCAACCAATGGAAGGTAATCCTCTTGTTTTTATTATTGATCTATGAAATACATACTAAGGAGATGTTCTAATACCTGGTTAACTCGCTTTGTCTATCCATCAGTTTCTTGTTGATAAGTATTGTTGAAATTTAACTACATACCTAGAACTAAATTTATATTTAACCCAAATATAGAATTCATTCTTAGATCTAAATATTAAATGGTCTTTTATGGAAATACATTTAATAGATACACCTCTTTCATAAAAATTTTCCCAAGAATAGGTGCATCATTTTTCAAGTTTTCTAGTATGGAGTGGGATACCTTGGTTAGTTTATCAACTACTACCAAGATCATATCATGTTAGTTCCATTATAATATCAACCCTTGTATAAATTCCATACTAATCACTTTCAACTTCCACTTTGATATATCATGTGGATATAAAAATCCAACCAGATGCACATGTTCAAATTTAACAAGCTAACATTCCAAATAATGAGACACAAAATCTAATGCATATTTCTTGATCTCTTTCAAAAAATTGTTTGTCTTAGATCATCCATGATATTGGTTACACCTTGATGTATTTAATATGGGGCATTATGAAGTTATTTTAACATCATGCTCTTCAAATTCTCTTTATCAGGCATATACATCCTACCATTGTGCCTTAAAATACCATCATTTTCTATCTTGAATCCTTTATACCTAAGATTATGCACATTCTCAATTAATTATTTCTTAACTTGATCATATAATTCATCTCTTAGTGAGAATTTGATTACCTGATCTCAAAAATTACTCCTAATAGTATCCATGATTATTATGTACCTTTTATGGCTTATAGGATCAACATATCTATTATCCTTACTTTTGATATAATTAATATCAAATTTTTAATTAGTTAAAAACTCTAATAATCATCACTGATGAACATTCAAGTTTAGTTGGGTGAAAAATTACTTGAGTCCCAAGTTATCAATCTTGAGCTCAAATGCTTTCTCAAATAGATAATGCCTCCAAACTTGCAAGTCATGCATAATTGCCACAATTTCTAGGTCGTCAGGGGAATAATTCACCTCATATGACATTAATTTCTTAAATTCATAGGCTACAACTAAGCCATCCTACATAATAACTCTTCCAAGTCTATCCCCAGATGCATCCATGACCACTAAGAATTGACAATTAGGACTGGGAACTCTTAACACTATGTTGATGCTTGAGTATGTATCACAGCTGCCCATATTTTTTAAGAATACTTATAATTTTAGAATTCTAATAATTCAGTGCATGAGTTGAAAGTTATGATAATCTTATTATCTATTGATGAAATAGAGGCAAAGCAATTAGATTGTTTCACAATATTTATAATGTTTGGTGGTTGGGACCCACTATGGCCAAATAGTTAATCTATGTAAAATATGAATGATGTTATGCTAAGAATGGTGAATTATGATCAAGAGATAATATAAAGACTAATCTAAGATGGATATTTACAATGAAAATTAAGTTAGAGTGATCTAGTTAAAAAAGGAGAAAAAGGAAAGGTAAGGTAGAGAAGTGATGTTGTTGATCTTTATTCTAAATATCATGACAAAGTTAAAATATCATCCAAGCATGTAATTAACTAATGTATGACATGAATTAGCATAATCTCAAATCCTATCACACATTAGGAAAACATCTAAGTAATATGGGAAATAATGCAAATAAGAACCAAGTTCACTTTAAAGATCTACCCCTGTAAGCAAACAACATTAGCCCAAATACAAGAAGAGTAAACAAATGAAATGAACTTAAGAAATTTCAACTAACCTAGCATTGGAATAAGATAACATATATGTATTCAAATGTATACACTAGGAATTCATAATAACCATTCAAATCTAGAAGTCAGAACAAACAAGTGAGAGACAAGCCTAGATAAAAAAACATGAGAAAATTTGGACAAAATTTGAAGAATTTCTTGTTTATGTTAATTTCTCAAAAGTTAAAATTGGTTTTGGCTAAAAAAACTCCCTCCTATTTACAATTGACAATGCTCTTTTTATAAGATGCAAGGAAGCATGTTTGTTAGTCATATCCAATTGTGAAAGTATAAGTGTTAGGACAACTATCCTTTCTTAGAATATTCTAGAATACACTATACTTTCTCTAATGGATTGATCTATAGGCAATGTGTTTTAGAGGTTACACATACCTTTACAAATATAATATTCCATTTTCAAAATGTACAATGCTTAGCTAAAAGAAGAATATTCTTAATTCAACTAATATTTGGGACCCTTATGTTGCTGAAAGATCCTCATTGCTCTCTGATGATGATCCTCAATTAGCTCAAAGTTAAAAATTAGATCCATGAAGAGATATTTAATTTGATCTAATAAAATCTTGTGGTTTTTATCTTCCCTTATTAATGCCTTTTTGATGTTTCTAGATTTACTTAATATTTTCCTTTATATTTAGAATCATATCCATTATCATATTATTGTCTATCATAGATTTATCTTGATTCTTTTTCCTCACGTCTTGCATGACCAAGGTAGCTCTGTGATTAAACACCTCATCAAGGTTGAGGCCTATGGAGAGTAATGTAGTTGGCCTGGTGATCATGGTTCCAAGAAAGTGTTTTATCCTATTTTTCAGCCTCTTGTCACCATCGAGGAGACTTTCTAAGTTCATAAATAATGTTTTTAGGTTTTTGATTTTATCTACAAGTATTTCCATAACTATGTTTCAAATGAGCTAAGCTAATGGTTTTGAAACCATAGATTTAATCTTCCATCAAGATGTTGGTTAACTCTTTCATTTTATCCCTTGAATTCTACCATTGGGTGACTAAGATCTTTGTTGATATATCCTATTGGGAAAATTTTCACATCCTTCTTAGGAACAAATTTTCTAGCTAACATGGCTATGAATTATATTAAATTTCTCACAAGTGGTCTATAATTTAATTATAGATCGAATTACCTTTACACAAATGATAATTCAACTCCTATGCCTTGATTATGGTGAATACAGGGCTGAACTAGGGATTTTATATGTGATTAGGGATTTTGAAGGTTATTATAGTGATTTAATGGTGGAATATATTTAAACTTACATGATCTTCATTACTTATATCCCAATTTAGATTGCCTATTTATATCACTGACTTACCTTGAATCTTTAAAATCTCTCAAACTGACTGGTCTAGCTTATGTGGCTCTACTATGGTATCCATGTGGCATATTCATGGCATTTTTATCATTCATATAAAAAAAATACTTTTACCTTTTTAAAATATTCCCTCTTAATTTCACACCACTAGATCATCCTTACATAGATAAATTCAAACCATTGATCTTGATTTGAGAACTTAAATTCCCTTGGATACTCACTACATTTCCCATAGTTATGACACTTATAACCTTGAAATTCACTTAGATATTTATTAAAATTTCAATGTTGATCTTAAACCATTGATATTGATTGCATGGATCAATCACACTTCATTGATCTTGATCACAGGATTGTACCTCTTGATCCATAGACCATTGATCTGAATGTGTACACTCATCTATGTATCTTTAATCTTTAAAAGATGCTTGAGATTTACTTTATGTCCCACAACTATACTACATGTCATCTTCATGTTCATCTTGACTTTTTAGCATTCATCATGCACTATCTGATCATCCTTGTTTGATCAAACATGTTCTATTAGATCTTGATCCATCAGGTTGAACACCATTGGCTATTGAGTGTTCTTTGGTTGAGATTGTGGCATTTATCACTTTCTTTCTTATCCTATGACTCTATTGAAGTTTTGAATCGATAGTAATTATCATATCTATCTAGCCTAATAAAATACATACCATTGATATGCTTGAGCTTTATTTAAGGGTTAGGATCTTTTAATTTTCAATTTTAATCCTACACCATTGATCTTATTCATCTAGTCAAACACAAATCATTGATCATGTAAATAAAAAAGATATTTAAGTCAGTGCTTCAAGAAAATAAAATTTAAGCTAAAGTCTTAGACTAATGTCTTTATTTGTATTAATAAATGTGAATAAATCTTTAGGCTAAAGTCTTAAGCTAAGTTAGAAACATAATAAAGGGTACCCCATACATAATAATAAGACATAGCATAAAGTCTTCAAACAAGGAATTTAAGGCTATGTCTATAGACATAGAAAAAGGTCTCGATGGTTAGTTAGACCATGCATAAATAAAAGTGATTAAGGGGATAGATAAAATAAAGATACCAAGTATAAAAATGTTTTAGACTAAGGTTTAGTATTGTTAATAAACATGACTAAACCCTTGGATAAAAATATATCTAAGCCTATGGCATGATAAATTGATACCATGTAAAATGTTCCTGCTAATTTTTTCTTCTTGATGAAATATATTTATATATTAACTAAATAGAAATATAAAAATAATTCATAATAAATGAGGTAGTATGAGAGCACACCAAAACACACTAAGTAGAGCCTAGGAGCAAAACCAAAGTATCATATAGGTAGAGCTTAAAAATAATAAACTAGATCACAAATTCATAAAAAGAGATAAATTTTATGTAAAAGGATCAAGGCCAATAGGTGAAGGGTCCATATCATTAAAACCCTAGCTCAAGCTTAGCAAGTCATTGCCATATAGAATATGCTCCCAACCAGTAACTTAGGTAGTGTCCATATCATCATATGCTTATATATGAGTGCGTGAGATAGCCAAAGAGATCCTAGGTAACTTATCCAACACATCTATATGGCCTCCATGAGGTACCCCATAATCATCTGGGCATGGAGGAGAAGGAGGAGTACTCTAGTTATCCTACCCAGTAGGGGAAGGATGTAATGACTACTACCCTCACTGCTACCTAGGATGGGAAATATGTTGGTATGGGGTGTCACTATGAGAGCGGTGATTATAATGGCTATGATAATTCCCACTATGAGGTGATTGAGGCATTGTATCATCTAGTTTGGGATCCCTCGATGGAGAATGTAGAACTTGAGCCATAATACAAGGAACATCTCCCCAATGGGAGAGGAGATCTTGAAGATATTCAAAGGGCATGATCTAGGGTAATTGGAGTTGGGGTTTTAAGCTAGTCAGACATGAACTAAACTAAATTCAAATAAACCAAATGATAGTAAAAGATCAAATCATTATTAAATCATAAAACCTAGACATTGCTCATTAGAAATGGAATCCATTGGAGCTATGAACTAAAATATAAAGATGAAATTTTTGTAGCTTTAGGTAAGATTAAATAATAAATATAAAGAAATATGCCAACTAAATTAGGTGTAGATGACCTTCAAATAAGGATAATGTACAAAACACTCTAATGGTACTTTGATCAATGAATTTTAAAATTTAGGGTATAAATTTGTACAGTTTAAGACAAGGGTTCCCATTTTTTAGAAATGAGGGTATGTTAACCTCAAAAAATGGAAACTTCTATGGGAAACATAACACTATGTTAGAATTTAGAGACTCTAGTTTAGACTAATAATTAGGCTAATTATTCCATTTGATTAGATGCCATTATGGAGATCAATTCATTGTTAGAAAAAATATTAGACATGAAAAATTAGGATCAAGCATCAAGATATAGCCATGATGTGTGTGTTATTATATTCTACTTACTAATTTACACAATATTAAGAGGACATTTTCTAGGTTCATGACTTTAACCATTAACATTGGCTTTCATCATGTTTGGATATTCATTAAAAACCATGATTTAGCTTAGGGAAGGTTTGGAAATTACTATAATGTTATCCAAGTATCCATAGCCCTGAAATAGATGCCTTTAGCTCCACTCAAGGCCTTTCTCCACTACCAACTAGGCATCCATAGCCTCGATGGAGATTACCAAAATCACATTTACATATAAAGCTCTTGAATTTTGCAATAAGGTTCTTATTTTTTGTATTTTTAAAGTCATTTTGACTTTGTAGCAAAGGTTGGGAACCAAGTTAGATATGTTTTATGATTTGGTCAAGTGTTTGATATATATAAAATCATCCTTGGATGTAAACTTTATCCTAAGAAATTAATGTTTTTTAACTACAAGCATGACTGCATCCTAATAATCCAATATTTCATTCTACATGTGTAATTTTTCTTAGAATCAAGCTTAGATCATAATAAGGCTTAAATTTTCAAGGAAAAATTAACCTATCTATTATTATTTACTATTTTTTCTAAACTTTAACATTATGCTCATATTTAAATAATCTATGGTCAACCATTATTGAGAAAACATCTCTGCATTCCTAAACTATAGAGTTTATTTTGATTAATTATATGAGTCTTGAGTTGAGGGATATCTAAAAGGACTTATTAGAAGTAAGGAAAAAGTAGAGAAAGCAAACAAACCAAATAGAGAGAAAAAAATCAAACAAATATATACACACATATGTGTAAAGAAGGGACATGAAGGAATGAATAGAAAGAAACTAACCTATCCTACCTACACTAACTTTAACTAGTATTATAGTTTAGTTCATGAATATCCTAGGTGGGATAAAAAAGAAATATTTCTTAAGGTACTACCCATTGGTGGGAAGTGTGAACTCTACTCCTTGTACGTCTTTTAGTTTTAAGGTGTTGTCTTCAAATATCTTATCAATCTAATAGGGACATATCCACAAAGGTGTGAACTTCTCATGTTTACCCTTAGGCTCAAATGCCTTATCCCAAAGAGGAACTAAGTCTCCTTGCCTAAACACATTTATCTTTGAACATTTATCAAACCAACTTTTCAGTGTTTTTTTTACCTACTAAAATGACCAAAATCCTCCTCTCTTGCATCTTCCATTTGTATGATATCCATCAACCTTGAACTTATAAATTCTTGATCCTCCTCTATGCACTCTTGCATAAACTTGTATGCTCCTAGCTTGAGGGTGATGTGTTAGATGGGTTCTTAACCATAAACCAACAAGAATGGTGATGCCTTGAGAGCTTTATTTACTCTTGTTCTATTTTCCCAAAGTGCATACTTAAGTAGCTTCTGGCATGTTCTTGGGTTATCCACTCCAAACTTCATTATGGATTTCATCAAGTTCTTATTTATTGATTTAAACACTCCATTGCCTCAAGGGTTATGGTTAAATGAGAACTTGAGAACAATGTTGTTTTCATATGCACATTATATCATATGAATGGATATAAAAGTATATCTATTATCACAAACTAATGATACAAGCATCCCAAACCTTGTGCATATGTTTTCTTCTATAAATTTGATCACCTATTCTATTTTACACTATTTAGTTTCCACTACTTTAGTTCATTTGGTGTAGTAGTCAGTAGCAGTCAGAACATACTTGTGACCATTAGAGGAATTGGGGTTAATGGCCCCCATAAAATCTAGTCCCCATTGGGCAAAGGGTTTATCAATCATTACTTGTCTTAGTGGCATGGATGATTTTGGCTCTTTAGTGTTGAATACTTGACATGAGTGGCACTCTCTCATTCATTTGTGAGCATATTTAAAGATTATAGGATATTAATAACCAACCCTTAATATTTTGTGTGTTATTATCCTTTCAGATGGATGTCCACTTCCTAGTTTTTCATGAAAGGTGCCCATGATCTCAGCTACTTCACTCTTGAAGATACATCTCAAGTAAATTCCTTAAAATTTATTCCTATACAACACTCCATCCTTCATCATAAAATAATATGCCTTGATCCTTAGATCTCTCTTTTTATCTCTACTTAATCCTATAGGACATTAGACATTGATTTAAAAATGAACAATAGGATCATACCAATCATCAGGATAAAATTTTTGTTGTTCTACCTGCATGACACTTAGCTTGGGATTAGTATTGACAATTAATTAAATTAAACCTTAGAACCTTACCAATTTTTTAGTCTCCATTTCTAGTTCATATTCTTAGAGAACAAGCATCCAATTACCTCTCCTTTCTCCTAGTTCATTTTCACTTGGCATGAGCTTAGTGGTAGGATCTGGTAGGATTTCATTCACCTTATTCCTAAGAATATAATTCCTAAACTTTTTCACTACCTTGACCAAAGAACATGATTGTTTGTCAATCAAAGAGTAGTTAAACTTAGCAATTTTAAGGTTAGTGCTCATAAAATCTATTTGATGGTCACATCCATCTATATTATGAGTTAGAACTACAATTATTGTATGATTTAAAGAAGAGGAGTAAAGATAAAAATATTTAGTAAAGTTTGGAGTTCTCAGTAAAGGGGCTTGTACAATTACTTCTTTTATTTCCTTGAAATCTTTCTTAGTCTCCTCATTCCAAGTGATCTTAGCATCTTTCTTCAACATTTCATTCAAAGGTCTCACTATTTTCTCAAAACCAAAAATAAACTTCTTCACAAAGTTGATTTTACTAAAGAATGACTTCAATTCCTTCCTAATATTAGGGGGCTCTATATTAAATATTGCATCTACTCTATTAGGGTCAATAGATATTCCATCTTTCATGATAATATGTCATAATAGTTTTCCATCAGTAACATAGAAAATACTTTTCTTTAGGTTGAGTGAAATCCGATACCTTATACATCATTAAAATACCTATTTTAGGTGCATAATTTGATCCTCCCTATTTTTAAGAAATATAGTAAGATCATCCATGTATATGATAATGCAGTTACCTAAAAGACCTTGAAAAGCATGATCCATAGCCCTTTAAAAAGTGGCTCTTATATTTATAAGTCCAAATGGCATTCTTTTATAGGAAAGTTGCCACACATAGTACTAAATATAGTTTTCATCCTATCTTCTTGGTTCACCAACACCTGGTTATACCCTAAAAATACATCAAAAAAAGACATAATTTGGATTACTTGGTCAAGAGAAGGCAAAGGATAGTAATTCTTTTCAGATTTATAAAATCAATGCACAATCTAATTTCACCATCTTTCTTCCTAATTGGTACTAATTCAGCTACCCAAGTGGAGTGCCTAATACAAATCATAATATTAGCATCTAAGAGATTCTTGACTTCTTTGTATATCATTGGTTCTAAGACTGGGTTGATAGGCCTCTACTTTTTTGTAAAAGGTTTGTAATTTTCCTTTAAAGGTATGGAATAACTTATTACCTTTGGATAAAAGAACTTTAGGTCATCATAATACCATGCTATGACATATTTATATTAGGTTATCAGTTATTTGGATATTTTAGAATCAATACTTGTAAATGTTATACCAATATTAAGTAGCCAAGGTTGACCTTGAAGTCCAAGATAAATTAAATTATAAATTTTCCCACTTACTCTGGCAATATTGATAGTCTCAACTAGTTTTTATATTTCAAATAGTCTCTTAAGGGAAATCATGCCTTTTGAAATCTTATTATCATTCAACTAAATAAACTTGTCATCGAGTTTGCCTTTAACTTTGTCATCATCAAGGTTACTTTTACTGGCTTCATCATTAATTTGACCCTAAAATAATCCTAAATTAGTCATGAAGTTTATGATTTTTTGATCATCATTGAATACCTAAAAATGGTTAATGTTATCTGGTACTGATGGATATGGGACTAATTAAATGGCAAGGATTTGTAACTTGTAACTTTGATTGGGTGTAAATTTTCCTACAGCTGAACCAAGTTCATCAACATCCTTGTTTTCTTCCCTAGGAATTGACACAATGTTAAAAGCATCAAAAGGCTCAAAAAAATCCTAGACTCTAAAATTATATTTCTTAAGATAATACAACATACATTGATATTTACTCTTGACCTAATTAACTACTAGTTCAAAATCACCAAAAACTAATAGTTCCTTTGCTTCATGTTTGATTGTAAATTTTAATCCAAGCATAAGTGCTTCATACTAAAACAAATTATTGTTGCATGAGAATTGAATTTTGTAAAAGGAATTGTATTCTTTCCTAGTGGGATTGATTAATACCACTCCTACTTTAGAACTTGATTTTCATCTAGCACCATCAAAATATAGCTTCCATAATCTAGGCATAGGAAGAGATTTTTTTGAGTTACATACCTTTATGATGTCAAGAGTGTAAACAACAAGATCTGAGTTAACCATGTTGACCCTCTCATTTATTTCATTGTAATCAATGATCATATGCTTCATTTTAGGATCTATTTCTATCCTAATTTGTTTAGGCACTCCCTTCTAAAGAAAGCACATATGTGAATAATCTATTGACATATAACTGTTGACGTTATTCTCTACTCAACAACATCTCATAAACATCAAGTATGTACACCACTTAGATATAAATTAATCATTGGATTTTTAGATCTAAGGAAATATACATGTGAACATTAAATAATTCACCAATCACTTTGAATCTTGATTTATCTAATTGGCTTACAACTCTATCAGATTTAATGGGAGTTAAACCTAATTGCTAACAAATAGCTTTAGGCATAATATATGTAGATGAACCATAATATAACAAATATTTATTTAAATTCTTACAAAATATCCTAAATTTAAGTAGGAAAAGAGGAACATCTACCTTACTTTTATGTAGTGCAACATTAGTATGTGCAGACTTTTGGGACTCACCAAGCTTTTTAGATAAAGATTCCAACAATAGATCCCTTTATTCTGTAATCTAAGTCAACTCATGCAAGGTAATTTTATATTTTATCTTTTTAATGTCTTTTACTATATTATATCTATTCCTATTATATGTATCAACATTATGCTTATAATTACTTCCATTATGAGGCTCTAGATTGTTATCTAATGTAGTATCAGGAAGAGTGTCAAAGTTGTTTAGAGGAGTTAAAGTGGTCAATGGTTGATTTTAATCCCTATTTTTTAGAGGATAAGTCTTCTTCAAATTTTTTTGAAAAGCATGAATCTCTTCAGGAATATCCTCAGGCTCATTGTCCTCTTGGAAAGGGAACTAAAATGTTTCCATCATGAGAGTTGAATCAGCATATCTGGATGACCTTGAAGAACTAGATGTACCTACATAACAATCCTTATTAGGGAAAAAAATTCAAAAGTATCTAACGCTTATTGAAATGATTTAAAAGAATTACATAATTCATAATAGTCAATTTACCCATACTTAGAAGTGAAATTAACTCTATAATAATTAGGTAGAGTAACATCAACAATATTTATATCAAGCATATTCCTTCTAGAATATGGCTTATTTTCTTGTTGTTATGTTAACTATAATTTTGAAATTTGTTAATGGTCCTATTGAACCTTTGAAAGGATAAATTCCTACCAGAGCTCTTTCTAGTATTTCCTACTTACTTTCATAACTCAAGAAAGTGAGTGCTAAGATTTTGAACCATTTCAAGAATAGAGTCACTCTCATTCTTTGGTGCCTTAAAATTATAAAATTATGTATTAGTTATAATAATTAAATATTTTTGATCCTATGGATGAGATATATTGGAAACATTGTTCAAGAATCCAAGGTTTTGAGTAGGATGTGCATGAGTCAAAGGTACTTGGTTCAAGACTGGAAGTTGGTTTAGGGTAGGCACATTTCAGTTTGCATTGAGAATGACATTCATAATAGGTAAATGTGGATTGAAATTAGGAATGGAGTATGGAAATTGTCCTTTGGGTTGAATTTGGTTATTAATGATCACAACCTTGCCATAATCTAAAACTATTATATTCATGGGCCCAATAACTCTCTTTATAAGCATAGAAGTCATTGGATCTAGGGCATCCTTATAGATTCCTAAAGTTAAAGACTCATTAGGTCTATAAGGAGATATGGTCCTACTGAACATATTATAAAATCTAGAATTGAAGGCTCTTATGGGATAATTTGAATCTCTTTTCATTGTGATGAATTATTGGTACAAGACAAAAGGAATAATATTTTTTCCAAATTGATCGATGAAGACATTATTAAAATCAACCCAATTGGTAATGCAGTCTTCAGGAAGGTTTAGAAACCATTCATATGCAATATATTTGAAAGTAAAATGGAATAGTCTACATGATACATCTTCATGAGTCACATTCAACAATATTAAAGTAGATTTGAAACTCTTAATATGTTATTCATTGGTTATAATGCTAATAGGACCAAATGCTAGCAAATACTCTTCAAGATTATGAGGAAGGTCATGTACCACACCTAACACATTGATTGAAGAACCACCTAAACAAGCCATACCTTGATAGGGATAAAATATATGAGAGCCCTAAATTGGCGAATTTGGGAAAGACTTTTAAGGTCTATGCTTACCTTTGTCTTGCCTAACTTTCCTATGAACTTCTAATGAAATAAAAGGTTCTCTAGTCTATGAATGTGACCTTGTCTTGATTCTTGCTAATTCTAGCTTGTGAGATTTAAATCTTGTTTGAAACATGATGTGTCAATATTATCTTTGTAGGGATCAATGATTAGACTTGCACATTAAGTAAAAGTTTCAAATATTTATATAAAATACAATAAAGGACAATAATTTTTAACTAAGTTATCCCAAAGATGTATCCAAGTACGTAATTACAATTAATCTTTATATGATTAAGCTAAAATAAAGTCAAATTTACAAAGTATCTATCAGCATTGATAAAAATAACTATTACTAACATCAAACATATTTAATTGACAAATCTTAAGCCATATTTACTACAACTAAGCATATACCTTCAAATAAAATTGATTTTTATCTTAAGGAAGCACAAAGATTGGTGTGAGAATATAATGATAATTGATTTCTATATAATTAAGCAAAGAATGACATAATTGTAAAAATATTACACCAATATTTTTACACAATTCAAAAGGATGAGCAAAGGTACTTGAAATATACAAAGATCTAACAGGTCCTCCTTCTAACGCTAGCAAATCCCCTCCTATTGATGCCTGAATATGTATCACAGGTGCCTAGAGTATTCAAAAACACTTCTCATTTTATAATTCTAAGAATTATGCACATGAGTTTTAGGTTGTGATAATATTATTATCTTTTGATACAATAAAGGTAAATCAAGTGGAATATTTCATAATATGTATAATGTTTGGTGGTTGGGACCCACCATGGCTAAATAGTTAATCTATGAAAAATATAAAGTATGTTATGATAATAAATATGAAATATTATCAATAACTAATCTAAACACTAATCTAAGAGGGATATTTATAATGAAAATTAAGATAGAGAAATCTAGTTAAAAATGGAGCAAAAGGAAAGGTAAGGTAGAGAAGGGATGTTATTGATATTCATTCCAAACATCATGACAAAGTTTAAATATCATCTAGGAATGAACTTAAGCAATGTATGACATGAAGTAGCATAAGCTCAAATCTTATCACACATTAGGAAAACATCTAAGGAATGTGGGAAATAATGCAAATAAGAACCATGTTCACTTTAAAGATCTACTCCTGTAAGCAAATAGCATTAGCCCAAATGTAAGAAGAGTAAGAGAATGAAATGAACTTAAGAACTTTCAAGTAACCTAACATTGACACAATTTAATAGATATACATTCATATGTACACACCAATAATTAATAAAAATCATTCAAATCTAGAAGTCAGAACAAACAAGGGAGAAAGAAACCAAGATAAGAAAAGACATAAGTAAATTTAGACAAACTTTGTAGAATTCCTTTCTTATAGTAATTACTCAAAATTTAAAATTGGTTTTAGCTCAAAAAACTCCCTTTTATTTACAATTGACAATACTCTTTTTATAGGATGCAAGTAAGCATGTTAGTTAGTCATATCTAATTATAAAAGTATAAGTGTTACGATAGTTATCCTATCTAAAAATGTTTTAAAATACACTAGAATTTACTCAATGGACTAATCTATAGTTAATGTGTTTTAAAAGATGCACATGCCTTTACAAACAAAATAGTCCATTTTTAAAATGTACAATGCTTAGCTATAGGAAGAATATTATTAATTAAAATAAAATTTTGAACCCTTGTGCTACTGAAAGATCCTCATTCCTCTCTTATGATGCTCCTCAATTAGCTCAAGGTTGACAATTGGTTTCATCAAGAGCTCTTTCATTTTATCTACCAAACTCTTATGGTCTTTATCTACCTTTTTGATGTTTCTAGATTTACTTAATCTTTTCTTTTGTAGTTAGATCATATCCATGATCGTATTATTTTCCATCTTAGATTTATCTTGCTTCTAGCTCCTCACTTCCTACATGACCAAGGTAGCTTTGTGCTTAAAATCCTCATCAAGGATGTGGCATATGAATATGAATGTAGTTGGATTGGTGATCATGTTCCTAAGTAAGTGTTACATCCTATTTTATAGTCACTTATTATCCTTAAGGAACTTTACAAGTTCCTAGACCATGTGTTCAATTTTTTCATTTTGTCTACAAGTAGTCCCATAACTATGTTTCAGATGAGCCAAGATAATGGTTTTGAAACCATGGATTTGATCTTTAATTAAGATTATGGTTAATTCTTTCATTTTATCCCTTGAATTATCCCATTGGGTGACTTAGATCCTTACTACTATATCTTGTTGGTTAAAGTTACACATCTTTCCTAGGAATGTTTTTGCTAGCTACCATGGCTATGAATTCTATTAAATTTCTCACTAGTGGTCTGTAGTTCAATTCTAGATCAAATTACATTTACACAGATGACAATTAAATTTCTATAGCTTAATTATGGTGAATACAGGGCTAAACTAGGGTTTATGTATGTTTATCCCTAGTTTATGGCTATAAGCTATAGAAGTTTAGCCCTAGTTTAAGGCTACATTTACATCAATCATGTTTTATCAATATTGACCACTAGATTGTACCTCTTACTCTATAGACCATTGATTTTAATGTGTATGCTCATATACATACTATTGATGTTTGAAAAAATCTTGAGATTTAATTTGTACCTTTTGGCTATTCCATGTGTCATCTCCACATTCATCTTGACTTTTCAACATTCATCACACACCATATGATCAATCATGATCCATTAGATCTTGATCCACCAAGTCAAATGCCATTAGTCTCTAAGTGTCCTTTAGCTGATATTTTGACACTTGTCACTTTATCACTTATCTTAGGGCTTCATTAAAGTTGACTTGATACACATCATTGTATCAATCTAGATCAATCAAATACATACCATTGATCTCATGAAGATGATTGAGATTTAACTTAGGGTTAGGGTCTTTGACTTTTCAATTTTAATCCTACACCATTGATCTTGTTCATATAGTCAAACATAGATTGTTGATCTTGTGAATGAAAATTCCACATAAGTCAATGCTCAAGGAATGTAAAATCTAAGCTAAAGTCTTAGATTATTATTTTTATTTGTATTAATAAATATGAATAAATGTTTAGGCTAAAGTCTTAAGATAAGTTAGAAACATGATAAATGGGACCCCGTACATAATAAAAAGACATGACATAGAGATTTAGGACAAGGCTTTCTAGGATAAGTCTATATACATAACAAAAGGTCCTGATGGTTAGTTAAACCATGTAGAAATAAAATGGACCAAGAGGCTTGGGAAAATAAAAGACCAAGCATAAAAAAAAATAGACTAAGGTTTGGTCTTGTTAATAAACATGACTAAACCTTAGGATAAAAATATAACTAAGCCTATGACATGATTAGTTATTCTCACATAAAATGTTCCTACCAAATTTGAATTCAATTCAAAGGGCATGAGATAGGGTAATTATAGTTGGGGTTTTATGCTAATTAGATATGAATTAAACCTAATTTCAATAGACCAAAGGATAGTAAAAGATAAAATAATTATTAAATCATAAAACCCAAACATTTCTCATTCTAAATGGACTCCATTAGAGCTGTGACCTGAAACATAAAGATAAAATGTTAGAAAATTTAGATAAGATTTTATCATAATTTTGAACAAATATGCCAACCAAATTAGGTATGTATGACCTTAAAATAAGGTTAATGTGAAAAATACTCTAATGGTGATTCTTTTACTAAAGAGAGGTAATTTTATTATCTATCTTAGAGAAATTTATAATGAATTTCCTATAATAGCCTACTAATCCCATGAAACTCCTTACCTCATGCACATTCTTTGGCACTAGCCATTCGATTATGGCTCTTATCTTCATTAGATCCACTAAAATACCATTCATAGAGATAATATGTCCCAAATACTACATTTTACCTTGGAAAAATGTACATTTGGACATCTTTCCATACAACTTATGATTTTGTAAACACTGTGAAACTAGTTCTAGATGTTCTTACTCATCTTTGTAATATATGAGTATTTTATTTAGAAAGACCAAAAAAAGACAATCTAGATAATCTCTAAACACAATATTCATAAGAATCATAAATGTTGGAGGAGTATTTATCAACCCAAATGGTAACACTATGAACTTGTAGTTCCCATATTAACTTGTAAACATTATTTTCAAAATATCCCCATCATGAATTCTTAACTGATCACACCCTGCTCTAATATCAATATTTGAAAAGACTATTTCCCTCACATTTGATAAAATATATCATCCATTCAGGGAAATGGATATTTTTTCTTTATTTTCTCCTTGTTCAACATCTTATAATCTATACACAAGTAAGGAGTATCATCCTTCTTATTGAGAAAGACAACTAATGCACCCCATGGTGACACACATGGTCATATCAATCCTTTTGACAATAACTCCTGAATTTGAGCCTTTAACTCAACCAATTTGGTGGTTATCATTTTATATGATGCCTTAAATTATGATTCTAATCCATGTATGATATCATTTAAGAAATAAAACTCACACCTAGGTGGTAATCTAGGTAATTCCACTAGAAACACATCTTGAAAGTTACTTAAAAAGTGATAATCATCGATGGATGGTTCCTTATATTTCTCTATCTCATTTATTTTAATGATAAATTATTGGCATCCCTTTCATATTTCTTGAGTTGAATTATATATATATATATATATATATATATATATATATATCTTAGCTTCAACTCCCTTTTATCACCCTTAAGATGTGTCAGATTTCCAAAATCATCTTGGCACTCAACCTTCTTCAGATATCAGTGAACCTTATCTTTATGATTCATAATCCAATTGAATTTTGAGATTAAATCATATGATCCTAATAGTGTAACATAAAGATACACTACAATAGTGAATTCAAGAAACCCAATCTTACTTTAACTAAAATTTTGTCAACTTTAACCTTTGAATCATTTCCATATTGTACTAACCATGCATTTGTCATAACTCCAAATTATATATATAGTTTACTAAGAATTATAGGAGCAATGAAATATTTTTTAGCTCTTATATCACTCAAAATATAAACTAGATGATCAAACAAAATACTTGACAATTTTATGGGTAAAGCTTGATATTTAGCTTGATGATTTTCAATAGTTGCATGAATTTATTACTAAAATGTACCCTACTAAGGAGTATAAACCTTGTTCTTAAGCATGTCTTGAGTAAATTCTCATGCATAATGGTCACCTCCACAAATTAAGTAACATCCAACTATTATTTTCTTGTCATATTATTGGTTTCCCTTAAAACCTCCCTTAAAACCATTACCAAGTTTCTTATTCCATGAACCACTACTAAACTTGGCATTTTGATTATTTAACTAACTATTGGATTCTCCACTCCTATGCTTCTAGTTATTCTTTTTAAAATTTAGTTTAAAACTTCCAAACTTCTTACACTTACCTCTAACTTGGGGAAGAGATTTTATTTTTTGTTCCTACTTGACTACCTTATTAAAAACCTGATCCATGGTAGATGGCCCATGAAAATCTACTTTAAAACCAATTTGGGGTTTAATCCCATAATGAATTTTTGAATATTGAACTTCTCATATACTTAATACTAAGGTATATACTTAAGGATATTGGTGAATTAATCCCAATATTCATTCATCAATAGGTCTCCTTGTTTAAGATTTTGAAAATTTGTAAGATTATGATCAAAGTATAGTTTTGGAAGTCATCATGACCTGAAAAATGTCATAAATTATTTCCAAATGGTGGTTTCAGAATCAATGTTCATCTTGAATTTCTTGTTTTCCCACCAAGTTGCTACTTCACCAACAAGATGATATACTCTCCAAATTGATTTCATAACTTTAAAATAATTCTTATCCTAAAATATTTCTCCATCTCTATCATCCATGCTTCAACTCCATGTCTCAAAATAGTTCCATTGAACTTGGGTGGATTTACCTTTTTCATGTAACATGTCAAATCTACAGCTACTTGATCTCTCTCATTTTTTGGCACTTCCTCAATACTCTAATCTTGAGGATGTTCTTGATCAATAAGATGCTATTCAGGTTCTTCCTGAACATTCACATCTTCATGGACATGCACTTCCTATTCTAAGACCATGATTTTGTCCCTAGTCTCTTACATGGTAATGAGAATTTGATCCAACTTCAAAGCTTACTCAATGGTGAACTAGTTCGGATCAATAGGGGGATTGGTATTTGAATTACCCTCACCTCCTAGTCTAATCCACACCATTATTCTTCTTGGTTAATAGGATAATAATTTTATGTTAGTGGACACATTAATTCCTAGAGTTTGAACCTTAGCTATGATACCATAATGACCAAAACCCACTATGTTTTAATCAAATATAACATTTAAAAAAATAAATTACACATATTCATCTATCATATTTCACCATGAGTAATCTAAGTGATCTTTAACTAAATATATTATATTAATTAACCACATAATATTTATAGTTAAACATTTAGCTAAAGATATCTATGAAAATGATATAATAACTCATAAATAATGTTGAATAAATAATAAAGATTACATTTATTTCATTAATGTAATAATATAATTTCAACCATGGTTGATTCAACATTAAAACCACTACTATATAAGTAAAATGAATAAATGGTATAATTTTAGAAATAATAAATTCTCAATAAAGAATAATATAATGATATAAATCTCTATAGAGCATGAGTTATCTACAAAATAAAGTATCTATCTATAATCTCAAGTGTAGTCTCTAGTATAATATTACTTTAGGGAGGGAGAACATAATTTGAGTTCTTTTCCACACCAACCATACACCATTGATCTCCCACACTATCTCCCAATGGTCCCTGTTAATGGATGGGTAGATAATGATGGTGTGGGAATCCAAAGTGACAAACTAGAACCTGTGTGATATAAGATAACTAATATATGATGTGTACCATAAATAAATCTATTCTAACATGATATTGCACAAACATGTAAACTATATCAAATAGATTAAATAATAATCTATAACTATAAACATTACTTTGGCCAAAGTTTTCAAATAGTTAATTATCTCTAGGATTAGTCAATTTCATACACACCACTAAATTGGATTACACCTCATATTGCATTGATGGTGTTAATTAATCTAGTGGAATCCATCCTCTACTTATCTAGTGTCATAAAGGAAATATTTATTTAATTATATAATAATATAAAAACCAATAGATTCAATCATAATATTTCCTATTAGAAGATATAAAATATAATAATTATGAAAATATCAAATACATACATTTAGTCAATCAAATGCAGTGCAATGAATATAATATCCATATTATTTATTATAGAATAATAAATAGAATCATAATTAGTCCTCAATATATACATACAATCTAGGTGAGAATTATATCTAGAAACAAATCATTTCATCCATGAAACAAAACATTTATCATAGCTCATTCATTTGTTCATATTCTACAAAATAACAATAAGCCAATCATATAACAATGTTAATATGATCTATAGTTAAATAATTTGAATAATTTATTTTAATGCTTTGATTAAACATTAAATACATAATAAAGCACCCATATTACCCTGCTATAATCATTCTTTTATATATATATATATATATATATAATGCTATAATCATTCTTAGATTTGTAAAACTTTCAACAAATCATATGTTTATACCATGTATATATGTACTATTTTAAACTCTCATATAAATTTATATAAAATCACAAATATGATAATGTATACATTATACTTTAAGTAGACAATCCACTATCCATGATGTTAGAGTATCTCGTATACTTTCAATATACATTAAAACTAGAATAAATTATCTCAAACCTTTAATATACTAAACAATTCCTATTTCAGTGTTTCGACTAAAATGCATAGATTGCAAGATTTATATAAAAAAATATACATAGTTATCAATTTGAATACAACTAACAAAGATTTTCCATTTCTATAGATTTGAAAGACATAATCACTAATTTATAAATCTACTCAATGTCATTAACTCTCATTGAATATAAGCCAATTTGAGTTCATTATAAGATAATTCATATAGACTTCATTATATTTACATAATAGAATGCATTGATAACTATTAAAACTTAGCGTATGAAATACACAATCCAAGTTGAATCATATAAAGACTAAGTAATACATATATGTTTATGAATATAATTATTTAAATAGTTTATCCAAGACTTATTATTTGACTTATATATATCTATGTATGTTATTTAAATACACAATCATAAAACATAATTCAGCCATCCATATCGTTCAATCTAAATCAAATTCTTAGCCAAATACTAATATTCTCACTTTATATATATATATTATAATACTCAACCCTATATTCAACTCAGTCAACTAGATTAATACTTATGTACGTAAAATATATAAAAATAAAATCTTGTTGATGCATGTAAGTGTATGGTTCTGAGTGTTTAAGAAAAACTACTAATTTTTAAATTTAGAGAATCTAATGCATGAGTTATAGGTTGTGATAATCCTATTATCTGTGGTGGAATAGAGGTATAACAAGTAAACTGTTTCATAATATTTATAAAGTTTGGTTATTGAGAGCAATCATGGCTTACTAGTTAACCTTTGAAAATCAAATAAATATTGACTAAGTGAATTATGTTCAAAGAACTAAATCTAAGTCTAAGTTAAGATGGATATTCACAATGAAGATAATCTAGAGTAAATGGATCAATGAAATAACAAAAATAATGGTAGGGGAGAGAAGGAAGATGTTGATATTTATGATATTTAACACATATATTATGAGAAAGATCACATATCATCAAAATATGCACTTAAAACCAATGTATAGCATGAAAAAGCATAAGCTCAAATCCTACTACATGTTAGGTAAATGTCTAAAGAAATGAAAGAATGTAGATAAGAACTTGATTCACTTTAAATATTTACCCCTAAAAGTAAATAACATAAGGACATTCATGATGTAGGGACACATTAGGAATTATTAAGGTTGGTCTAGGATGTGTCTAAGATTCATGATTATGAGTTAAATTTAAACTAGAACACAAAATTAGTTTTCCTTCCAAAAGGCATTTTAAATTTTTCAAGATGTTTTAGGTGGTCTAAGTGAGTGTTGATGATATGTAATAATGAAATAATGTTGTAATAGAATTTTAAGGTCTCATTAAATGTAATTAGGGTGGTTATGATTTTATATGTTAGGTTAAGATGTGTGGTGGTAGTTACAGAGTCTACCATCATACGTGGGTGAAAGGAATGTGAAGGTTTCTTGAATCAAGAAATGGTTAGGAGGTGATATACAAGTCTATAGAAAGCATTTTGAGTAAGATAGAGCATGTGTGGTTCAAGGTAGGTAGTTTTAAGAAATAATTTTTGGGATAATTTAATAGATATAGGTATGGTAAAATCTAATTATGGAATAAAAATCATCGAGGAGACTGTACTCTATCATTTTGGTGATAGTCTAATATAGAGAAGATGAATCAATGGAAAATACTTTGTATGAATTTATATGCCTATGTTTATAAATGGTTAATGTTTATGAATTCAATTCAATTATTCAAAGGTTTTATAATTATTGATAAATTTTTATACTTCATATAGTATTTTATAACTGGTAACATTAAATTATTGTTTGCATGTTTGTAGTCAAGGTCCTATGTTGGTTCATTGAGAACTATAATATAGAGTAGAAATAATACTCCTAGGAATGAAGTGGTAATTATTTAATAGTATAATATGATTAGGATATTATTCATATATTCTTGATATTTTTTTATTCAAATATCTAGTGTTGAAGACAAACTATATGTGTACTCTACCAACAAAACACATTTAAGTAATTAATGCAATAACATATCATAAGCATGGATGAGAGTATTAATTAATAAATTTGGTGTTGAAAGACCAAACCAATAATATGAATTTTATGAAATGCCTCAATATCTTCATGTTAGGCCAATAGACAAGCATACCCTATCCTAGTCTATTTTAGTCAAGATTGTATTTATAGAGGATTCCAAATTTCATGGTTTGATTGTGAATGGATAATGAATAAGCAAGGGAAAAGTTTGGAAACATTGGATTAAGGTGTATTAGACCTTATATTTTATTTTATAGTGATAATAAATCCTAAGTAAATCTATGTTTACACAAAACCTTGTTAATCCTCACACACAAGTAGACTTTGTGATTAAATGACTATGTATTTGTGAATTGAAGGAATGTGGAAAGGAATCATGGATGGTTTTAAATTTTAAAATTTGTCTCTAGGTAATAAATACCTTATTTAGACGTTTTTAAGGTTTGAAACAAACTAGTATACATTAAAATTTAATTTGGAGCCCTCTCAGGCTTGCATAGACTGAGATAAACCCTAGAATAGGGCAATGTGCTATAAAATTATTTTTTGAGGAAATTACCCATTGGAAAATCTTGAAACTTGGTCATTTGTTAGGAAAGATGACATAATAAAATATTTTAAAGTTTTTTTTGTGTATCTTTATGTACCCATACTGGAGCAAGGGATTGTGTTAGTAATGGAGACCTAATTGACCTCAATATCTAATCAAGGAACAAAAAGAAGTTAGAAAAGTGATCTAGGGAATGAATTAAGGAATGAAACTTTTTACTTTGATATAATTGAATATAGGGTACCTATATTGATGATTATTTTTAACATATACTTCCATACATTTTTGTACATGCAAGATTTGTTGAAAAAAAGGCTACTAGACACCTATGAAACTTGGTTGGAGTTATAAGTGATAAGGTAAATGTTATGAAGAGAATTGATAAAGGATTAATATGGTAAAAATAAGGTTTTTGAAATGTTTTATGTGTTTTTTTGGAACTTTTGATAAATATTAAATTGATTTTTGGTCTATTTGGACAAGATAGGCCTAGTGTTGTCTAAGAAGGATTGGAAAGATTGTAAGCAAAATGTGGGAGAAGTGAAAGTTGTTGGGTGATATACATAATAATGGTATCATAACCATCTATATTCTCAAGTAATGGTTATATAAATGTATATAATTTTTGATTATATAGTTCATAGTGCATGTTGCATGTTAATCAAGAATTTGTAGGTAAGCAAGAAAGGAGGTACTTTACAAGGAGTCTTGTGAAAGATAGAGTTGAGAAGGTAGATAAAGAAAGGTATGAATTAATTTTTGGTTTATTATTTGGTATAGATTCATTGATGATTTTATGTGATAGGTGAGGAAATAAAATATTAAATAGTGTGGTGGCAAGCCCTAAAATAAGAGAGGTATTAACAAGCTCAAAAGAGAGAAGCTCATAAATAGAGCTTTGGAAAGTGAAGATAGTCCTAGTGTGAAGGAAAAGAGTATGGAAAGGCCCTAGTAAGGTCTGAGATATAGAATAAGATGGGTTCTAAGTGTGAACCCAAAATAAAGTGTTATAAGTAAGGCCAACAAAAAGAGGAAGAGTATGTGCCCAAGTGAGGTACTAAAGATGAAAATGAAAGGAGAGGTAGAAATAAAAATGATAAATAGGGTTATGTCTGAGTGCCATAGTGAGAGAATGATAGGAATAGAGATAAAATAAATGAAGGATGCATTAGAAAGGATGGATAATGAGTTACTACATATGTGGAGTGTATATAGTTTAAAATGTGGAATCAAGATTAGGAAAAAGGTTAAGTGTTTCTTTAGAGAAAGAATGCAAGAGCAAGAGAATCAATGAGCAATGGAATGTATGCAAAAATAATGAAAGGAGATAGTAAAACAATTGAATTATATGGAATAAAAAGAGGTGATTGGGCCTCAAAAATTTTGTTCTAATATTGATTTGTCATGGTTGATTGCAGGTAAAGAAATGGAAAGTGAAGAGCATGATTTAGATGAAGAAATTTATTGTACAATAGTCCATAGGGAAGAAGAAGTTGATTACTGGAAAAGTGAAGATACAAATTAAGGTGAGGTGTTTCTATATCCTAAATAGGGTGAAATACTTGATGAGGAAGAGTGGATAGATGAAAATCAAATAATAGGTGATAAAGAATACACAACATGCCACATAAAGGTAGAAAAAATGAACCAAGAAGGCAAAGGTACAATAGGTAATGAAGTGAATGTATTGATGAGTATTTTGAATATTGAGATTATAATTTATATAAATACATAGTAGGTTTTTTTGAGGATTTCATTAGAGTAATGAAGAATAAAAAATAACATGAAGTGCTTGAGGAAAGTGATGAACAAGCTAAAAATAAAGTGACTAATTTAACAGTACATGAAGAGGAGATGCAAAGTGATGAGTTGAATGATTTGATAGTGAAAAAAGGAGCAATTGAAGTGGATGACAACAAGATCAATGATGTTTCCAAAAATAATATGGTAAATCATGAGACCTTGGAATGGTCACAAAATAAGTAAAAGAGAATAACATAGAACATGTATGTTGATGAAGAGGTAGAAATAGAGTTGATAAAAGATACAATGGATAAGGAATGGTAACTTCTACTGAATGCCATCAAGATTAAAGAGGATTATGAAAGAAAATCAGGTAAGAATAATAAATATAGGTATAATTACTAGTATAATAAGCAATAAAATAAATATTAAAGGATAACATGGATGAGCAATCATAGGCATATGTGTGGAAGCAAAGAGCATACACATTTGTATGAAAATTTGAATGAATGAGAATATGGGTGTTAATTTATTTCACCCCTTAAGAGTATGATGGATGGGCATATTATGAACTCTCATGGTTGTTTTAGGATGTGTCTAAGATTCATTATTATGATTAAAATTTGAACTATAACACAAAATTAGTTTTCTTTCCAAAAGGGATTTTCAAAATTTCAAGATGTTTTAGGTGGTCTAAGTGAGTGGTGATGATATGTAATGCTGAATTAATGTTGTAATATACCTTTAAGGTATCATGAAAGGTCATTAAGGTGGTTATTATTTAATATGTTATGTTAAGGTGTGAGGTGGTAGTTAGGGAGTCCACCACCCTACGTGGGTGAAAGGAATGTGGAGATTTCTTGAATCAAGAAAGGGTTAGGAGGTGATATACAAGTCTCTACAATGTTTTTTGAGTAAGATAGAGTGTGTGTGGTTGAAGGTAGGTATTTTTTATAAATAATTTTTGGGTTATTTTAATAAATTGAGGTATGATAAAATCTAATTATGGAATATAAATAATCAAGGAGACTATAGTCTATCATTTTGGTGATAGTCTAATATAGAGAAGATGAATCAATGGAAAATACTTTGTTTGAATGTATATTCATATGTTTAAAAATGGTTGGTGGTTGTGACTTAAATTTTATGTTTTTAAGGTTTTAAAATCATTGGTAAATTTTGATACTTCATATACTATTTTGTAATTGGTAACATTAAGAATGTTGTCTGCATGTTTGTAATCAAGGTCCTATGTTAGTTCATTGAGAATTATAATCTAGAGTAGAAATAATCCTTCAAGGAAAGAATTGATAAGTATTTAGGAAGTATATAATATTATAATATGATTAGGATATTATTAATATATTCTTTATATTATTTGATTCAAATATCTGGTGTTTAAGACAAATTGTATATGTACACTACTAATAAAACAGAGTTAAGTAATTAATGAAATAGAAGATCATAACCATGGATGAGAGTATTAATGTATGAATTTGTTTTTTAAATACATAATTAGGAAGACAAATATTATTTAATGCCTCAATACCTTCATGTTAGGCCAACAGACAATCATACCCTATCCTAGTCTATTTTAGTCAAGATTGTATTTACAGAGTATTATAAATTTCATGGTTTGACTATGAATAGACAATGATTAATAAAGGATCAAGTTTGGAAACATTGGATTAATGTGGATTATAAATTATATGGACTTTTTGAGTGATACTAAATCTTAAGTAAATCTATGTTTACACAAAACCTTGTAATCCTCACACATAGGAAGACTATGTGAGTGAACAACTATGTATTAATGAATTGAAGGAATGGGGAAAGGAATCAAGGATAGTTTGAACTTGGAAAAGTTGTCTATAAGTCATAAAAACCTTATTTATATGTTTTTAATGTTTTAAACCAATTATTACACTTTAAAATCCAATTTGGATCCCTATCAAACATGCACAGACTGAAATAAACCCTAAATTAGGGTAGTCAGTTATCAAATTATGCTCTGATGCTATTACCTACTGGAAATTATTGAAACCTAGTCATTCGTTAGGCAAAATGACATACTAAAATATTTTTAATTTTGTTTTATGTATCCATATTTACCCATACTAGAGCAAGTGACTATGTTAGTAATGGAGACCTCATTGACTTAAATACCTAATTAGGGAACAAAAAGAATTTATAAAAGTGTTCAAAGGAATGAAACTTTGTACTTTGATAGTATTGCATATAGGGTACCTATATTTATTATTGGTTTTACCATATTATTCTATACATTTTTGTACATACAAGATTTGTTGAATAGGGTAGGATTTGTAAGTGATAATGTAAATGTTATGAAGAGAATTGATAAAGGATTGAGATGGTTGAAATAAGGTGTTTTAAATGTTTTATGTGTTTTTTTGGATCCTTTGATAAATAGGAAATTGAGTTTTGGTCCATTTGGAAAAGATAGGCCTAGTTTTGGCTAAGAAGGATTGGAAATATTTCAAGCAAAGTGTTAGATAAGTGAAAGTTGTTTGATGCTTTGTATCAATTCACATGAAAGGAAAAGATAACAAAATTAACTTAAGAACCCTCAAACAACAATGCATTAACACAAATTATAAACTCTAAATTTTAAAAAGTACACATCAATAATCAATAATAACCATTAAAATTAGAATTATAAACTAGATAATTGAGAGAGAAGCCATGATACAATCCATACAAACAAATGAGTCAAACTTTTTAGATTTTCCTATTTGCATTAACTTCTCCAAATTAGTGCATAGTATTCTTGCTAAAAAATCCATCCCTTTTATAATTTAGACAATACCTTCTTATATAGATAAATTATGAGGTATGTCGGTTAATCATCTCAAATTATAAGGAAATTTGTCCTTTTAAAATCATTCTATAAACCTTTAGACACTCCAAAATGACTAACCCATAGGAAATACATTTTACAAATTGTACATGATTTTATAAAAAGAATATTATATTTTAAAATATTATACAAGATTAGTTTAAAAGAACATTCCTAATTTAACTAACTTTGAGATACTTTTGTTGATGAAGTCCCATGAAATTACTATAGGATATTCATGTCTCTTTCATGCTGGTCATTAATTAGCTTTAGATTAACCTCAGGCTCTATGAAGAGTTCATCCTCTTGGTCTACCAGGCCTTTGAGATATCTATGAGCCATTTTTAATTCTTATTTTATTCTCCTAGGCTCTTCAATTTTATCCTCTGTAGTAAAGATCATGCCCATGATCCTACAATTGTCTTCTCTTATCCTTCCTTGGCTCTTGTTTCTCACATTCTGCATGACCATAGTGTCTCTGAGCTTAAACTCCTCATCAATGATGATACCTATGGAATTGACTATGGATGGTTCAGTGATCATGGTACCAATTATATTATAAATCCTATCTTATATCTATATATCATCCATAAGGAGTCTCTCCAAGTTTTTGAACCATGTGATCAAACTTTTGATCTTGTCCACTAGTAATCCCATGACTATGTTTAAATGAGCCAAGTTGATTGTTTTGAAGTTAGGAATTTGATCCTCAATAAATATATTGATAAAATCCTTTATTTTTCCTCTAGATTTTTTCCATTGGTGAACTAGGCCCTTGTTTAATTCATCTTGTTGGTTCAACACACTCTATTTAGACTTTAGTGACTTTAAATAATTGAACATGTCAATTAATGTCTCTTCAAACATTTTGACTATTGCCTTTGAAACTAATAAGATCACTTATTTTTCCAAGTTTTATTTTTTCTACTAAATGCTATTGAGGGTATCTTATAATTGTGTTGAATCTGCTTTGGCTAATTCAAGTACATTTCCCTCAAATATGGGTTTTATTCAGGCCTTTGTCCTCCTACTAGAGTTAAATTGGTTAATGGCTCTTTTTTTGGTAAGTGATCTCCTCCCCACCAACCATGAAATTTTTTCTATTACCATTTGTAATCTAGGTATCTTGGGATCAAACTTGACTACCATTAATGATTATGTTACTTTAGGAGCTAGGATCTCCATTTATGCTTCACTTGGTGCTCCTAGAGGAACCATTCTTCCCTCATCTTCCTTTTGTAGAGCCATAATACATGACTTTGCCTCCTCATGAATTAGGATATTGATGGACCTCATCATGGCCCAAGATTTATGTCTAGTAGGATTCTTTTGTAACATAGGTACATAAATGAACCATTCTTGAATAGCTAGTCCCTAAATCAAGTTATCTTCACTAAATAGATTAACATAACCCAAAGTTGGGGTGAAAGTTACCTTGGGATTCTTGCTATTTACTATAACAATGGCCAATTTGGCTTTTCTCTTGGGGGGATCCATAGGAATTAAGTCCAATGTTATCTCTTTCCTTTTTTCTTTCTTCATCTCCTTAGATTGAGCTTCTTCATTATCTAACTCATAAGCTAGTGATAACATTTTTAAAGCATCTTCAACTATCTCACCAGGGTCTAATGCTACCATATGAATATATTCCACTGGTGATCATTATTACTCTTCTTGACCTAAACAATATGAAATCTCATTAGGCATTATTTATTTTAACTTTTACGCAATCTATGTTTTAGGTTTGGGTTTTGTTTGTGATTGAGTTAGTATAGGTCTAGAATTTGCACCACTCAAAAAATGCTACTTCCTTAGCCCAAATTTCCATCTATCATTTCCCTTTTTATTTCTATTTAGCCTATATTTAGGCTTGAGCTTATGTTTTCTTTAATCTCCTGATCACCTTAGAGAATGAGGATGATTTATTATATATATATGGTCAAAATTATGAGGCTAATGATCATATGGTACATTAATCCCTTTAACCTTGAAATATTCCATAACCCTTAGACAATGTTCCCACTATCTTAGCTCATCAATTTTTAGTTTTAAGGATGTTCTATGTCTGGGTGCTACTTCAATGTTCTCCTATTGTTTGAATATGGTCCTCATAATAGTTATTGGGAGGTTGTGGAGGAACCCTTCTTGATTTTACGTAGGCCATCAATGCCATGGAGTAACTGATATGCTATCTCTTATTCTACTAGCCTATTAGGTACATGAATTGGTAGCCTAAGAAGTTGAATTTGATTCAATTCTAATTATTGTACAATCTAGGTATAACTAAATATCACCCATACCTTCAACATATTTCCTGACCAATGGGATGACCATTTCCATGGGAGGACTATTTATAGCCTCATTAAGTGCTGGATAAGTATAGTCATAGATAAATTAGATGTGGTCCCTATATTTTAATATGTGAATTTTAGATTAATAATGTGAAATAGTTTGAGTTTAATTAGGTTACCATTCCCTTAGGTTAGGAATCTTGCTTTTAGAAAGAAGGGCATCCAAAAGGTATAATATCATATAAAATTGGGTTTTTCCCATCTTTATAAGTTCAAATATTTGTCTACTTGAAGCAATGCTAATTACTTCACCTAAATGAGGGGTGATGTGTTTTTCAACCATGAAGTAGACAAAGGTCACACAAATTCGGTCTACATATATAATGGTTCAATTACCACACAAAATGTTCATCATTGTCATGATCATTCTTATTCTAGGTCTAAATTGACTAATTAGGATGTTGTTATTGAAGTCTAAAAACACTTGGTTCCCATAATATATCCATAGGGAAAGGATTATATTTAAATCATTCTCTTTGCCCCAGATGTTGATTGAGGTTAGGTCTATTTTTAGTTCGGGCAATTTGTAGTAGTTTTGAAAGGCTATGGGAGAAATGTAGGCCATATCATTTTGAGTGTGTCCATTAATTATCATGCCTTTATCTATTTTAACAACCTTAAAATTGGGAAAAAGAATGTCTATGTAGTAGAGTACCTTTGGTTTCACTATTGCATAGTATATACTAGTCATTTGTATAGCAACTATGTCATAGTATAGTCTCTTTGTAGACACATTCTTCTCATCCTCTCTTGTAATGATTGGTTGTTCTTCAATGGTCTAGAAAATATTAGACCAATTGTTGTCTCCTATGTTTAGATATATGGAATCAAACTATATGTATTTGATAATCCTCCCTTCTATATATGAGGTCTAATAAAGCTCCACGTCCTCCTTGGAAAACCTTTTTGAGTTACCATGGCTATGAATTTCATTACATTGCTCACTAGTGGACTGCACTTCATCTCTAGATTGAATTATTCTTACACAAATGATAATTTTAATCTCCTTGGCTCATTTTTAATGATAATAGGGTCAAATTAGGCCTTTTCTTTATGCTAGGTCTTTTCGAAACGTCTTTATAAAATTTTAATATTAAAATCTATTCAAATTATATGAACTTTGTGACTTGGATTTTGCTCAGATTTGCACATTTATACCTTTACCTTTTTGGGTCCACAAAATATTTTTAATTGACATGTATGCTAGTGTGTAATTGCCATGTAATTATATTTATTTACTTTTGAAATGTGACCATTGCCTCTAAGATATGTGCCAACACCTCATTGGGTCTAGATTTTTGAAAAGTCCACCTAAGCTTGCACCATTGAATTTTATTGCATGGATCAATGTGATACATTAATCTAGATTTGGGAGGTTGAATTTCATTGGTTGATTTATTATATTCCCCATAGTTATGACACTTGTCACTTTTACATTTGACTGAGCATCATTAAAATGTCAACATTGATCTCGCACCATTGATCTTGATTACACAGATTAATTGCACTCCATCAATCTTTATCCATTGGGTTCTATCCTTTACTCTATGTACCATTTGATCTATATAAATTTTACCATTATGGTAACACTTGTTACCCTCTTATTCATCTTGGGGATTTATTAAGGTTTTGAATTAATACACAACATTGATTGAAATGTGTATGCTCAACCTATATTATTGATCTTTAGGGACATGTTTGATCTTTAACTATTTGATATAGGCTTGAAATTTATCAATTCCTCACTTATTATGAGTTCCTTTGAATTGTCAACATTAATCTTGTTTGTTAGATCTTCTATGTCTGCTCCAATGTGCATCATTAGATCTACTTTGTTTGATCAAATGCATACCATCATATCTTGATCCATTAGGTGGAACATGATTGAATGATCACTATTATTTTTCCAAAACTATGACACTTGCTACCTTTTCCCTTGTTCACTAGTATTGGAATTTTCAACTCTAATCTCATATTGTTAGATCATCTTCAGTCGATCAAATACACACCATCAATCCTGTAGTCAATAAAATAAAATAAAGATCAAGGAATATATAGAACATAGGCTAAAGTTTTTAGACAATGGTTTTATTCATGTTTATAAACATGATAAAACCTTAGGATAAAATTTTAATCTATGTTTTGAAACATAATAATGTGACCCCACATTTAGTTAGTCTGTGTAAATAATAAAGAGTTAAGGGGGGTCTTGGAGCATAAATAACATAGGATAAATAATTTATACAAAGGTATTGTTCATGTTGATAAACATGAATAATATCTTAGGATAAAATATAAGCTAAATTTTATAACAAATATAAAATGTTCTCACATAATTTTCATATAAAAATATGTGTATCTTTGAATCTAAATGTAGAAGGATTAGGCTAAAATAATTAGACTAAGTGTTTCTAGATGCTCAAACATGAATTCAATTGGGCACTTAAGAATAAATGAATTAATCAAAGGGTAAAATTATCATTTGAAGCATAAAACCCTAAGCATGTTCACAATATTGAGACTTCATTAGGCTTGCAACTTGGAAACATGAAAGGCAACTATTATCAACTTTAGGTAAAATAAGATAAAGATCAAATAGAAATATGCCAGTTAAGATAAATGAGAACCATGTGTGGATGATCTTCAAATAAATAATTTTTATCAAGTGGCATTTTTAATTGAAAACACAAATTTTCAAATTTTTGAAACAAGGGTCTCTGTTTTTATAAATAGAGGTATTTTGACCTCAACGAATGGTGATTTCTAGGGGAAACATAGCAATATGTTAGAATTCAAAGACTCTAGTTTACAATAATAAGTAGGCTATGTATTCCATATGATTAGGTACCATTGTTACGATCAATCCATAATTAATACAAGTCTCACACATGTAGAATTAGGATCAAACATAAAAACATAACCATGATGTGTGCCTAATTTGATTCTACTTATTTATTGTCATAGGGTTTAGAGAATAACTTATAGATTTATGACCTTGACCATTAACATTGACTTATAGCATATTTATATGTTCATTGATAATCATGTTTTAGTTTAGGAAGGGCTTGGACATCAATTTGCTACCATCCAGGTGTATATAACCCCGATAGAGATACCTTTGGCTCCACTCAAGGCCTTGCTTCACTAGTAACTAGGTGTCCATATCCCTGATGGATATTACTATAATCACCTTTGCTTAGAAAGATTTTGAATTTTGTAATAAAGCTTTTATTTTTGTATTTTTTGGATATGTTTAACTTTCCAACAAAGGTTGAGAACCATATTATCTAGATTTTGGGATTTGGTCAAATCTTTGATCTTCAGACAATTATCCTTGGTTGTAAACTTTATCCTAGGAAATTAATATTTTTTAAGTGCAAACATGACTTTGTCTTAAAAGATCAAACTTTCATTTTATATAAGCAATACTTATCAAAATTAGACTTAGCTTCATAACTAGGTTTAAGATTTTAGGAACAACCATCTATATATCAGCCCTTACCAACTTCTCAAAACTATAACATTAAGCTAACATTTAAAGATCTATGATCAGTCATTCAAAGAAGTCATACATGCATTTATGATTTGTTGACTTTTAATAAATTACATGCATTAGACCTTAAGGACTATCTTGAAAAGACTTATTATAAATAGGGAATAGGAATAGAGGAAAGGAAACACACACCAAGTAAACAAACATTTACATGTACTATGTACAAGTAAAAAATAGGAAAATAAACCTAATCTAATCCTACCTACTCTAACTCTAACTAGTCTTACAAGTTACTCCATGCAGACTTGAGGTGTGGCAATATAGAATTGGATCTTGAGATATTTCCCATTAGTTGTAAATGTGAACTCTACTCCTTGTAAGTCCTTGAGATTAAAAGTTTTGTCTCCTAGTGTCTCAACAATCTGATAGGGGCCAATCCACAAAGTTGTGAATTTTCCATGTTTTCCCTCAGGTTCAGATGCTTTGTCCCAAAGAAGAATCAAGTCTCCCTATTTGAACCCCTTAATTTTGGAACGTTTTTAAAACCATATTTTCACTATGGTTTAATGCCTAATAAAATTGGTAAAAGCTTCCTCTCTTGCATCCTCCATTTGAATAATGTCAAGTAACCTTTTACTTGTATATTGATAATTTTATCCTTTCATGCACTTTTACATAAACTTATAGGTTAAAATCTTGAGTGTGATTGGGAATATAGGTTCTTGAACATAAACAAGAATAAATGGTTATGCCTTTAAATCTTGTTTGATTATAGTTTTGTCATCCCATAGAGCATATTTGAGCAACTTGTACCATGTCCTTGGATTATCAACTATAGACTTTTTATTCCCTTCATCAAGTTCTTATTTGTAGATTCAAAGACTCCATTGCCTTGAGGTTAATGTTTTGATGATAACTTGAGAATATTGTTATTTTCATATTCCCAATTAATCATCTCAATGGATATAAAATAAGATCCATTATCATAAACTAGAGACATTGGCATTTCAAATCTATTACATATGTTCTCCTCTAATAACTTTATCACATTTCCAGTCTTGCATTATTTGGTTACCACCACTTATGTCGATCTAGTGAAATAGTCAGTACTAGTGAGCACATACTTTTGTCCTTATAAATAATTGGGTTGATGAAACCCAAAAATATAATCCCCATTAAGAAAAGGGTTTATCAATCATCATTGGCCTCAATGGCATGGATATCTTGGGTTCTTTAGTGTTGAATATCTAACACTGATGACACAATCTCACATGCTTATGAGCATATTTAAAGATAGTAGACCAATAGTAACCAGCCCTAAGGATCTTATGTGTTGTTGTCCTTCCTGATGGGTGTCCACTTCCAAGCCTCTCATAAAAATTAATCATGATATCATTATCTTACTCATTGTAAACACATCTTAGGTATATCCTTTTATAGTTCTTCCTAAAAATTACTCCATATTTTATTAATTAATAAGTTACTTTGAGCCTTAGAGATCTCCTTTTCTCCCTCGTTAATCCTATAGGATAAGTTCCATTGATCAACAAGTAGACAATGGAATCATACCAATCATTGGGCTGAAAATTTTGTTATTCTACCTACATGATACTTAACTTGAGGTTAGTATTCGAAATTAATTGAATTAACCCTTCGCACCTTACCAATTTAGTATTCTTAATTCTCATATCATATTCTTGAAGTACGAACATCCACTTACATTTCCTTTCCCCTAATTCACATTGAATAAGCATGATTCTAGTGGTAGGGTCTGTTAGTATTGCATATACCTTATTCATAAGGATATAATGCATAAATTTCCTCACTACTTTAACTAAAGCACATGCCTACTTGTCTATCAGGGAATAATTCAACTCAAAAATTTTAAATTTATTATTCATGAAAGAAATAGTATGCTAACATCCATCTATTTTTTGAGTTAGGATAGTTGGAATTGTATGTTCAGAAGTAAGGGAACAAAGATAGAAATCTTTTGAAAAATTAGGGTTTATCAATACTGGTTCCTATATTATTATTTCTTGTATATCCTTGAAGGCATTTTTGGTTTATTCATTCCAAATGATCTTAGTTTCCTTATTAACATATCAATCAATGATCTCATAATCTATGCAAAACTAGAAATAAACTTTCTCATAAAGTTGATTTCACTAAAGAAATATTTAATCTCTTTTCTACTATTGTGGGGTTCTATTTTTGATATATCACGTACTCTATTAGGGTCTATATAAATCCCCTCTTTAGTTATAACATGTCCTAACAATTTTCCATTAGTGACACAAAAAATGCTCTATTTAGGATTAACAGAAATTTTATACATTTTACATCTTTCAAATACATGCTACAAGTGCATGACATGATCCTCCATATTTTTTGAAAATATAGTTAATTAATCCATGTAAATGATAATGCACTTACATATCAGTCCCTAGAAAGTGTGATCCATTGCTCTTTGAAAGGTTGCACTTGCATTTATTAACCCAAAAGGCATTATTTTATAGGTAAAAGTGCCCCACTTAATACTGAATGTTTTATTTAATCTATCTTATTTTTTCACAATAAATTATTTATAACCTAAAAGTCCATCAAGAAAAGACATCATTACTGAACCACTAAAACTTTGGATAATTTGATCAAGAGAAGGCAAAGGATAGTTATCCTATTCAAAATATCTATTTTGATTTCTAAAGTCTACACACAATATGATTTCCCCATTTTTCTTCCTAAATAAGAACTAATTTATCTACCCAAGTGGAGTGTCTATTTGGAAAAATGGTCTTTGTATCTAGCAGCTTCTTGACCTCTTTGTATATCAATGGCTCTAGGATAGGGTAAATTGGTCTCTATGTTTGCCAAAAAGGCTTGTAAGCTTATTTTAAAGGTATGGTATGACTAATGACTCTAGAATGAAATATATTTAAGTCATAATATGACCATGATATAACATATTTATACTTGGTTTTAATCTCTTTATCTTTTCTCAACTCCTCATTAGTGCAGGTTATCCCAAGATTGACTAGCTGGGGTTGGCCTTGTGTTCTTAGGTCAACTGCTTCATAATATTTCCCATTTAACTTTGGAAATTTGGTATTTTAATATAATTTATCCATATAAAATAATATTTATAGGGACATCATTCCCTAATGAATTTTATTGTCACTTAATTTCATAATTTTTTCATCAATGTTGCCTTTATCAAGAGCATTTTCATTGGCTTCATCAACAATGTGAGCCTCAAATACTCTTGAACTATTCATGAAGTCTAAAATTTATTGATAATTATTTAATACCTATAAATTTTTGATGTTATCATGGAATAAATGAAAAAAAATTAAATTAAACACTAAGGCTTCCTAGTTTAGAGTCTTAGTTGGGCATAATATTAGATGTAGCCGAGGCTAGCTCATCAACAAGCTTATTTTCTTCCCTAGGAATTGAGAGAATGTTAAAAACATAAAAATAATCTATCAAATCTCAAACCCTAAACTTATATTTATTAAGGTAAGATAATTTTCACTAATACTTACTTCTCACTTGATTGACTACTATCTTTGAGTCACCATGAAACAAAAATTCTTTCACCTTATGTTTGATGGCAAATTGTAAACCTAATATTAGATCCTCATATTTTGATAGATTATTAGTACAATAAAATTCAAGTCTGTATGAAGTAATAAATTATTTTCTAATAGGATTAATTAAGACAATTCCTACACTAGAAATAGACTTACATCTAGCACCATCAAAATATAATTTCCATATTCTAGGCATAACATGAGTATAATTTGAGTCACATACCCTAGATGTGTCAAGAGTATAAACTCCCAACTTATAATTGGCTATGTTTACCCTTTCATTTAAAACATTTAACTTAGTGATGATATGTTTCATCTTGAGATCTTTTTCAATTTGAATCTGATTTAGAACTCTCTTCCATGGAAGCCACATATGGGAATAGTTTTTAGACATGTAACCATTCAATGATCTATTCCAATACTTTATCAACATCATTACATAGGCATTAATAATATCCACAACTTGGATATTAATAAACTATTGAATCCTTGGTTTAGCTATAAGCTACATGTGAAAATTCAACAATTCTTCAATTATTTTCACCTTGGATTTATCTAATTGAGTAACAACCCTATCATATTTAATTGGATTCAAACCTATTTGCTCAAAAATACCTTTAGAAATGATGTTATTAGAAGAAAATGAGTCTAATAAATAAGTATTCAAATTATTACCAAATATTATGATTGTAAGAAACAAAGGAGGGACATCTTCTTTGTTCTTGTACATAGCAACATTAGCTTTTGTAGATTTGGGTGACTTACTAGGCTTCTTAGATAAAGATTCCAATAATAAATCCCTCTAATCAGTGATTTGATTTAGTTCATGCAAGGTGATTTTAGCCTTACTTTTCTTCATGTCCTCAACTATATTGTACACACCTATAATAAAAGTATTAGATGAATCAACATTAAGCTTAGTGGTACTTCCTTTAGGAGGCTTAGGGTTGTTGTCAGCTATGGGATTTGGAGGAGTGCTAAAGTTATTTGGTGCAATAGAGGTGGTAAATAATTGATTTTGATCTATATTTATTAGAGGATATGTCTTCTTAAAATACTTCTAAAAAGCATACACCTCTTCATGAGTATCTTTAGTCTCATTCTCTTCTTCTAATGGGAAGTCAAATGTTTTCACCATCAAGGTTTTATCTATATATTTAGATGATTTGAAGAATTGGAGGTACCTACATAATTATCTCATTTAGGTCCACCTTCAAGTATATTCAACTCATCTTAAAACAAATAAAAAGCATTAAAAATTCAATAAAGTCCAACTCACCATGTTTTGGGGTATTATGAACCCTACAATATTCAGTCAATGCAACATCAAAAATATTAATTTCAAGGTTATTTTTCTTATGTAATGATGAATCATTACTATTATTGTTATTTCCATTTTTACCATTGTGAAACTAGTTTTAAGGCCAATTTAATATTTGATATGAGTAATTATTATTAGAGTTCTCTCTAGTATTGCATACTTACATCTATAATTGAATAAAGTTAATACTTGTCTTTTAAACCATCTTAAGTATGGATTAATTCTTATTCTTTGGTGCCTCTAAATTATGAACTATGATTGCTTTCACTAGTTTTTGGCATCAAATCTCTTTGTTCTTTTGGTTGAAATCCATTTGTAGCTTTTTTGTTCAAGAATCCCAAATTTTGGCCAAGATGCACATGGCTTAAGGGTAATTGGTTCAAGATTGTTGTCTAATTTAAGGAAGGCACATTCTAATTGGAATTAATAATGAAATTTAGTGATGGGAAAATGGTGTTAATGTTGGGAATGGGATATGAAAGTTTACCTTGAGGTTGCATTTGATCACTAATTGTTATAGCTTTACCATAGGCTAAGGCCAAGGTGTTTATGAATCTAATAGACCTCTTAAGAAACACAAAATTCATGGGATCCAAAGCATACTTATAGATTTATAAATCCAAGGAATCATTAGTTAAGTAAGGAGTTATGGTTCTATTGAACATCTTATAGAATCTAGAATTGAAGGCTCTTATAGTTTCACTAGAAAATCTATTAATTGTGTTGAATTGTTGATATATAATGCAAGGATTAATTATTTTTCCAAATTAATCAATAAATATCCTATTAAAATAATTTTATTTAGTGATATAATTATCTAGAAGGTTGAGGAACCATTTATATGTAGCATCTTTAAAAGTAAATGGAAACAATCCATATGATATATCTTCATGAACTATATTTAACAACTTTAAAGCAGTTTTGAAAGATTTAATGTGTTTTTAAACTATCACAATACCATTTAGGACTAAATTATGGTAAATATTTTTTAGGGTTTTGGGGTAGGTCATGTACCTAACAAGGTACATTAATGGAAGATACACCTAACCAAGCCATACCTTGATAAATATTAAACACAAGAACACTTTAAATAGGCAAAGTAGGCTAAGGTTTAGAAACCCTTTGCTTACCTTTGTTTGTTCTTTCTTTCCTATGATCTTCTATTGAAAGGTGAGGCAATTTTGATTCAGACCTTGACCTAGTGATGACTCTTGGTAGTTCTATCTTGTAAATCTTGAGTCTTATCCAAAATACAACATAGAAGCCTTATCTATTCAAATATAAATGATAATTAACTTAATTTTTGTAAATATTAGTTTAATTCTCACCTATAAATGGATTTTTAGGTATAATATCCATAAGTTAGGAAATATTTGCACAAATTTATATAAATTATTTAAAGAACAACTATATTTAGACAAATTAGTCTACAGATGTGTCTAAATTGATGAAGGTGAATCATATTTACACATCTAAGTTCACAAACTTAAATTTGTAAAGAATCATTCATTCTTTGAGAAAATTTGTTGTCACTAATTCCAAATGAGGAACGTTTACCAAACTTAAGCTACATTTATAAAAATTAACCATGAATCTTCAAAGAATGACAATCTTTAGCTAAACAAGACTAAAGATAGGTCTCTAACCACGTGCATCCATGATCTTTACAAAATTATGCTTGAAGAAACACAAATATGCAAAGAACTCACTGACATTTGAATATAATTTACTAAAATTAGCAAAGATACCACAAATTTAAAAATATTTAACTAGGCCCCTCCTTCTAGCACCAATAAAATGTGTTCTCCTATTAATGTATGTAAGTGTATCATAGGTGGTGTTGAGTGTTTAAGAAACACTACTCATTTATGAATTCATAAAATCCAATGCATGAGTGCAAATATAATGAAATGAACTTAAGAACCTTCAACCAACCTAGTATTAGCACAAGTTAACAACTCTACATTTTAAAAAGTGCACATCAATAATCAATAAGAACCATTCAAAACTAAATTAAAAACTAGATAATTGAGAGAGAAGACATGATACAATCCATACAAACAAATGAGGAAAGCTTTTTAGAATTACCTAATTGCATTAATTGCTAAAAAATTAGTACATAGTATTATTTCTCAAAACTACATCCCTTTTATGATTTACATTACCTCCTTATATAGATAACTTATGAGGTACATCGATTAATCATCTAAAATACTAACGATAGATGTCCTTTTATAATCATTCTAGAACCCTTTAGACACTCCAAAATGACTAACCCATAGGTAATGAATTTTACAAATTGCACATGTATTTAAAAAAAGAATATTCTCTTTTAAAATATTATACAAGATTAATTTAAAATAATATTCCTAATTCAACTAACTTTGAGATTCTTTTGCTAATGCAGTCCCATATTTTTTTTGAAGGATATTCATTGCTATTTCATGTTTCTCATCAATTAGCTTTAGATTGACCACATATTATAGGAATATTTCATCCTCTTGGTCTATTAGGGCTTTGAGATATTTATCATCCCCTTTTCTTTCTTCTTTTATACTCCTAGCCTCTCCAATATTCTCCTTTATAGTAAAGATCATGTCCATGATCCTAAAATTATCTGCTCCTATCCTTCCTTAGATCTTACTTCTCACTTATTACATGGCTAAGGTGGATCTAAGATTAAAATCCTCATCAATGATGAGACATATGAAACTAAGTGTGGATGGTTCAATGATGATGGTCCTCAGTATATAATTTATCATATCTTCTTATTATTTATCATCCATAAGGAGATTCTCTAAGTTTTTGGACCATTTGCTCAAAATTTTGATCTTATCCACTAGTTATCTCATGACTATGTCTAGATTTGCCAAGTTGATTTTATTGATGTTAGGAATTTGATCCCTATTCAATATATTGATCAAATCCTTTATTTTTCCTTTAGATTTCTTCCATTGGTGAACTAGGCCTTTGGCTACTGAATCTTGTTGGTTCATCACACTCTATCTAGACTTTAGTGACTTTAAAGACTTGAACATGTCAAATAAATTATCTTCACACATTTTTACCTTTTCCTCTATAACTAATAATATCACTTATTTCTCCAAGTTTTCCTTATATTGATGCATGCCTTTTAGGGCAACTTGTAATTGTGTTGAATGTGTTTGGGCTAATTAAAGCACATTTTCCTCAAATATTGGGTTTTCTTTGGGCCTTTGTCCTCCTACTAGAGTTAAATTGGTCAATGACTCTATTTTATAGTAAGTTATCTCTTTCCCACCAACTATGACCTTTTTCTCTATTACCCTTTGTAATATAGCTATCTTAAGATCAAAATTAACTCCCATAAATGATTTTGTTACTTTAGGAGCTAAGATATCCATTTTTGCTTCACTTGGTGCTCTTAGAGTATCCTTTATTCTCTCCTCTTCCTTCTATAGAGAAATAATCCATGGCTTGGTCTCCTCATGCACTAGGATATTTATTTCCCTCATCATGGCCTAAGAGTGATGTATAGTAAGATTCTTTTGTAACCTAGGTCTATAAATGAACCATTCTAGAATGGCTAGTCCATAAATCAAGTTCTCTTCACTAAATAGTTTAAATTATTCTAAAGGAGGTGTAGAAGTTACCCTTGGCTTCTTGGTCTTTACTAGAATAATGGCCAATTCATATTTTCTCTTGGGGGATCCATACGAGTTAAGTGGAATGTTATCTCTTCCTTTTTTCTTTCTTTATCTCCTTAGTTTGAGCTTCTTCATTATATAACTCTTAAGCTAGTGATAGAATTTTTAAAGCATATTAAATTTTCTCAATAGGGTAAAATTATACCATATTAATCTCTTCCAATAGTGATCATTGTTCCTCTACTTTGGCTGAAGAAGATGAAATCTCATTAGGCCTTCTTTCTTTTGTCCTTTGCTTAATCTATGTTTTAGGTTTGGGTTTTGCTTGTGATTGCATTGGTGGAGGTCTAGAAGGTACACCACTCATCAAATGGTACTTATTTATCCCTAATTGTCATCTATTATCTATTTTATGATTTCCATCTAACCTATATTCAAGACTGAGGTTATGTTCTTTTAATCTCCTAGAGACCTCTAAGAATGATGATGCTTTTGTTTACATAGGGTCAAAAGCACTAACTTGATGACCATAAAGTAAATTAATCCATTTAACCTTAAAATGTTACTTAACCATTAGACAAGGGCCCCAATATCTTAACTCATCAATTTTTATTTTTTAAGATATTATATAGCTAGATGTTGCTTCAATGTTCTCCCATTGTTTGAATATGGTCCTCCAAATAGTTATTGGGAGGTTGTGGAGGATACCTTTCTTCTTGATTATTCATAGGAAATCCATGCCATTTAATTATTGATATGATACTTCCTATTCTTCTAGATTATTAATTACATGAATTGGTAGCCTAAGAGGTTGGTTTTGAGTCCCTTTAATTCTAATGATTGTACAATCTAGGTATGACCAGATATCACCTATAGCTTTAATATATTTCCTGACTAGTGGGCTAACCCTTTCCATGGGATGAATGGTTATATCCTAAGTGAGTACTAGATAAATATATTCATAGATAAATTGGATGTGTTCCATGCATTTAAATATGTGCATTTTGGAGTAATACGATGAAACCATTTGAGTTCCACTAGGTGACCATTCCCTTAGGTTGGGAATCTTGGTTGTAGCAAGAAGGCGTCAGGAAGTATGATATCATATAAAATTTAGTTTTATTACTCTTTACAATTCTAAATATCTATCTATGTAAATAAATTATAATTAATTCACCTAAAGGAGGGGTGATCTATTTTTCAACTATGAAGTCGAAAAAGGGCACCCAAATTTGGTCTATATATGTATTGGTTTTGAATTTCATTAAATGTCATATGTAGACTTGTTCATAATTATCATGATCATTGTTATTTTAGATATTAATTGAATAATTGGTATGTTTCTATTGAATTTTAAAAACACTTGGTTCTTATAACAAATCCATAGGGAAAGGATGCTCTTTAAATCATTCTCTTTGGCCCAATTATTGATTAAGGTTAGGTCTATTTATGGTTGGGTAATTTGTAGTATTTCTCAAAGGATATGGGATAAATTTAGGCCATTTTAATTTGAGTATGTATATTAATTATCATACCTTTATCTATTTTATGATCCTTAAAAATGGGAAAAAGAATGTCTATGCAGTGGAGTACCTTAGGTTTCATCGATGCATAGTGTAGACCAATCATTAGTGTAACAACTTTGTCATTGTATAGTCTATTGTCAAACATGTTCTTCTCCTCCTCTCTTGTAATGGTTTATTTTTCTTCAATGGCCTAAAAAATATTATACCAATTATTATCTCCTATGTTTAGAGTGGTGGCATCAAAATCTAAATCTTTTAAAATCCTCCCTTTTACATATGAGGTCATATAAAGCTCTATGTCTGACTTGGAAACACCTTTTTGAGCTACCATGGTTTTGAATTTCATTAAATTTCTCACGAGTGGAATACACTTCAGCCTTGAATTGGATTATTCTTGAATAGATGATAATTTTATTCTCCTTGGCACATTTTCAATTATTATAGGGTTAAATTAGGGCTTCTATTTATGCTATGGTATTTTTGAAGATCTTTATAGAAATTTAATTGCTATAATTATTAAAATTATGTGAGATTTATTATGTATATTTTTCTTATATTTTCACATTTATATATTTGCCTTTATATTTACACAAAATATTTTGAATTAACATGTATGCCAATATGTAATTACCATGTCATTTTATTTATTAACTTTTAAAATGTGACTATTGCCTCTAGGACATGTGTTAATACCTCATTGGGTCTAGATATTTAAAAATTCCACCTAGGCTCACAATATCAAATCTACATAGAAGGATCAATGTGATCTATTGATCTAGATTTAGGAATTTGAATGCCATTGGCTATTTTTATATATTACCCATAGTTCTGACACTTGTCACTTCTGCATACATCCTGTTCATCGTTGAAATGTCAATGTTGATTTCACACCTTTGATCTTGATTACATAGATAAATCCTGCTCTGTGGATCTTTATCCACTAGGTTCTATCCATTTTTCCATATACCATTGGATATACAGTAATTTTCTTAGAATGGTGACACTTATCACCCTCTCATTCATCCTAGGGATTTTTTGTATATTTGATGTAATACAAACCATCAATCAGAATGTGTATACTTAACTGCATACCATCAATATTTTAGGACATGTTCAATCTTTAATAATTAACCACTGGCTTGAAATTTGTTAGTTCCTCACTTGATCTATGAGTTCCTTTGAATTTTAAACATTGATCTCACACCTTTGGATCTTCTCTGCCCAATCCAACGTGCATAATTGGATTTACTTTGTTTGATCAAACACGTACCATCAGATTTGACCCATTAGGTGGAATGTGATTAGATTCTCATTGTTCTTTTGTAATAATTATGAAACTTGTCTCCTTATCACTTATTTATTGTGCTTGGAATTTTCAACTATAATATTGCTTCGTTAGATCATCTTCACCTGAGAAAATGTGCACCATCGATCATGCAGTCAATAAAATAAAGCAAGTAAGGCTCTGGAAATATAGAGAACTTAGGCTAAAGTTTTATTCATGTTAATAAACATGATAAAAACTTATAATAACATTTTAAGCTAGTTTTTAATAAATAATAAAATGACCCCATATTTAGTTAGTTTGTGCAAATACTAAATAGTTAAGTGGGTCTCAAGACATAAAAAACTTAGGAAAAATATTTTAGAGTAAGGTATTATTTGTGTTTATAAACATAAATAATATTTTAGGATAAAATATAACCTAAGTTTTAAAACAAATATAAAATTTACTCACGTAATTTTCAAATAAAAAGACCCACATAAATTTGAATTTAAATTTATAACGCTTAGGCTAAAATAATTAGACTATGGGTTTGTATATGATCAAACATGAATTAAATTGGACACTTAAGAATAAATTACTTAATCAAAAGGTCAAATTATCATTTGAAGCACATAACTGTAAGCATGTTCACAATATTGAGACTCCATTAGGCCTACAACCTAGAAACATGAAAGGAAACCATTATCAATTTTAGGCAAAATAAGATAAAGATCAAATAGAGATATTTCAATTCAGCTAAGTCAAAACCATGTGTGGATGATCTTCAAATAAATAATTTTGATCAAGTGGAATTTTTAACTCAAAGCAAAAATTTATAAAAATTTGAAACAAGGGTCCCCATTTTTTAAAATGGGGGTATGTTGACTCAACAAATCTATATATAAATAAATTCAAAACCTCATAATCATATGATATAGTCCTCTTAAATTTATTTCACACACACACACACACACAAAGATATACAAATAGATATATACACACTAGTATGCATATATACTCCTAGTCATTGAAGACCTATAGGGTATATATACATACCCCTATATATGTATATATCTTCAAAATTTTAGATATATGTATATATGAAACAAATCCAACTTCATTATATTTGTCAAAAAACTTAGACACACATCTGAATCTCTACCCATACTAAAATACATAAAATCTATAGCCTGCTATGAAAATGAAAGGCTTCAAACTATAATACTAATTCTAGGTTTAATTCCCCAAAATTTCCCTTATACCCCATATGAGTTTGTAACTGTGTTTTTGGGTTAATGTTTATATCTCCAAATTGGTGAAATAGGATATTTTGAGTCCAAGACTCTAGTGAGTCTAGTAATAAATACTCATTAAATGAAATAATTATACCTTGAGGTATTTTTCCTAGGGTTATGGAAAATATAAGTCAAGTGTAAAAACACAAAAAAAATTCCTTGAGGAACTCTATTTAGTAATGAAATAACACCAAAACATAATCCTTTAAATTAGGATTTTCTAGGTTACATGTAGCATTTTATGGATGGCTGAGACATCCATACAGCCCTACATTCATCCCATTTTTTATAAATTTCAATATTAATTAAAATATTTTAACCCCTATATACATTTATTATTGGAATTCTCTCAATCTATCAAGTAGGAATTTAAATAAACTACCAAACTAAAAGAGATTTATATACCAAAGAAATCAAATTTGTAGTCTCCTTTTCACTTGAAATCATTTTCTCTATTTCTTCCTATTAATACATTTTGTGTCATCCCCTCATAAGCCTCCTTACTCATTCTTTTAGTCTTTTCCATGCCCTTACTTGCCACACCTATTCCTCCAAATTCTTTGACATAAATCATGACTAAAATAATTCATGCCATGAATAACTCAACAATACTCAATAGAACAAATAGTCTACCACCATTTTATCATGTAACCAACATCCTATTTTCATAATGGTTTTGTTAAAAATGATTGTTAACTCGAGTCAAAGATTAATTATAAACTTTAATCATATTTAAATTTTGAGTGACTAGTATAATAATCATTTTATGCATGTATTTTAACTTTACAAACACTAACATTCACTTCTCATAATAACCATGAAAATTGACTTTATACAAAGTCTTCAAGAATTACCATGAAATTTTTATGAAATGACTAGTCTCATAAATAATATTTGTTCCATATGACAAGGATGACATAACATATGGCTATTTAAAAGACTATTGACAATATTAACAAGTCAAATAAAATTATATTTTATAAAGTTAATTCAACAAATCACAAACATTACCAATGAGTTATAAACTTGTTGATTAATACTATGAATTTGCCTAGTCATATAATTCTTTAATATAATGAGCATATTAAAACCTTAGTCAACACTAAGTTAAACATAATGATATTTCCTTTAATTATTTATCAATGAAACTACCTATATTGTCTTGGATACGTCATCATTATAAAAACAATAATATTATATATATGAGAGTCATTTAATAATTTGATCAAGTAAAGTATAGAAACCATTTGATACCTATAGTTATGAATCCAAATAAAGCATAGTTTATAATATATATAGTTATACACTAGACTGTGGTAAGTCATATTAAACATGCATGAATTCACTCATTCAACCAAGAAATAACATAAATAGATATTAATGTAGTAACAACAGTAAATTAGTGAAATCACATAATCAAAAAAACATGATCAATGAATAATAGCAAGATCACATCAGACATATATAATGGAAATTAAAACATACTATTGATATTTAACTCAAACAATAATCATTGAACATGTTAATCTAATATGGTGTGTGCATGTGTTTCTAATTTTCCTCTTTATCATTCCCCAATACCTCCATATACACCATATTCTACAATGATGCCCTCCCTCTATCACACTCTGAGTGATGGATCTATCTTGCATCTACCTCACAACAATGAAGGTAGTTAGACTAAAACATAAATAGATCCTTAACATAACTGTATATACTAACAAACATGATCATCAAGTATAAAATATGAAAGTGAAACTATCTCACATCAAATCAATCATTTAAATTAAGAAACATATAACCAAACCATAATCAACATATTGCATAAAGCTTAATCAACTAGAAGTTAATCATATAACAACCATAATAATCCATGGATAGATAGTTTATTTAGCTTAGAGATAAATTAGGATGTGACAACATTAACTATATTTTCCATCCTTGTAAAAGTAAGTTTTTTCCACATGTACATCCACAAAATTTTTCCCTTACTACCATATTTCATTAAATTTTTTCTAGCTTTAAATTCTAGACTCAACCCCCCATAATTTTGGTTGGCCTCTTATTGAGAAAATCCTAAATTATCAATAAGTAGTTAACACTTTATGTTATTGATTCATTTGTTGGATATAATTATTGGAGTAGCCATTATAGGATTCCTACACAACATATTCCTCATTATTATCCATTATTTATAATCCCATAAAGGTATTTTATATCTGTTTGTTAATTCAAAAAATTAGTATGGACCACAACATAAAATTAATGGTTTATATTTAGATGATTTTGAATTTTCCAAACATTACAATTCAACATAAATGTTAGATTCAAAGTCATTTAAATGTTTCCAAATATAATAAATCATCAAAACATATCTTTAGCCATTTGATATTCTAGACCATGATCCAAAAATTTTGGAAAGATATTATGATCTAACATTATAACATACCTAAATAAATTTTACCTTGATAAGGTGGGCCAATTTTAATGCCTATTATTAAAAATTCTTGTTTTCGTATATCTCTCCTTAGGGATTTCATTTTTTGAATTTATATCTATGTTAAAAGGACATCATTAGTTTTTTTCAACTTTAAAAAAAATCCTATTCGCATGCCTTTTCATGTTGAGTGGATAGAAAACATTTATTCCATAAATATTTATTTATTTCTATAAATTCTAATGTTATCTTATAATAAATATTTATTTTGGACTCTTGAAAATATGTGTCAATTCAAAAGAGAACATTTTATTTTATTATAACACATTAACATTTGGTGTGTTGTCCCCTAGATTGAATCCTAAATTTGGATAAGTCGTATAGTTTAAAATATATGTATAACAGATGTGCGTGACCATAGATGGATTTAGAGGTAGGAAAAAATAATTCCTTAGAGATATTAAAGCTAATTTTGCAAGAGGATTTAGAAAATCAAAGGGATGAAATGATGATTCAATTCACATAGATAATCTAGTAAATATCAATAATCAAGCTAGTAACTCTAGAAATAATTCCCTTCTATGGGTCCATAACAATTAAGGTATAATTATGTTTTGATATCTTGATGTTTGAAGGTAATAAAAATGTGGATGATTTTGAAAATTAGATCATAAAAATATAGTCATATTTTTTTGTAAACACATTCTCATGTTTAAATAAACTAACATTTTATTTTTTAAAATTTAAAAAATAATTCAAAAAATGGTGGGAGTCTCACCTTGATAAATATAAGTAAATGAAGAGGATGACTATATGATCATCACATATCTGTCTTGTATTTATTTTATTAATTCTATTAGAAATGAGTACTTTTTAGAATATGTATACAAGGAAAATCCATGAATTATAATTTTATATGAAAGGACCAATTTGTATAAGACTTCAAAAATACACTCCAATATCTATTAACCAAACATTGCATAAAAGATTCATAAAATCATAGATTTCTCAAATACAAAAGTGATTTGCATTGATATATTAAAAAATATGTAGAATTCATAGCTATTTCAATAATGGGAGCAACTAATCAATATATATTAATATCTAGGAAAGGTTAATGAAAAAAGGGGAATTTATTGAAATAAATAAATATAAATCAAATAATAGAGGTGATTCCATGTATAGACACATAAAATAGACTAGATGGGCTTGAAAATATACTATCAACTCAAGGTTCCCAATCTCAAGGTTTTCTATGATAAGTTCCAAAAATAAAGCCCTAGAGAAGGAGAATGGAATATGTTGTGAGAAACATAGGAAAATGACAAAACATATATAAATGTTTTTCAAAGAGGATGTTTTGTAATGAGGTACATGAATATCATCTAAAACAATCTTCTAGTGAGAATGAGCACTTATTTCATCCTTTATAGATATGTAGGAAAATTATGGATTTTGACTCCAATTCTATTGTTGGTATAATGTGTATTACATTTTTTTAGGCACAATAATGTCTATCTCATTCACACATGTGGGTGCAAGTAGAATTCTACACTTCATCATGTAAAATTGGAGTGAAATAACATTAGTGTATTAACAAAATGTATGAAGTATGAGTCTAAACAACAAATCACCTATAGTCATACTCTATTACATGAGTGAACCAAGGTAATGATATTTGTGTCACATAAACACTATCTTCTTCCATATACAATCAATCCATTAAAATATGAATTTTTGTTTGATATGGAACCCTTTTATGTTTGAATTTTTTTCCTTGGGCATCCATACATACAAATAAAAAGAATATAATCTATTCATTAATGGCCTAAATAATTATCATCACATTTGAAAAGAAAACCTAGAAGATTATTAAGATTTGTCCTAAGAATACAATGTTATTGATTAGTGAAAAGTAGTGTAGGCATGTGATTAGTTAGAGCAGAAATTATTTTCTAGTTTTTATAATGTGAAATAACACTTGAAAAATCATTACAACCATGCTAGATTCTAGAGGGAATCATACTATATAGTAATAGTATGTGGAAAATGTATTAACTTATTAAATAGTTATCTTCAATAGACCTATTAATGTGACCCTATAATACCAAATGACACATCACTAAAATAATCCCTAATAATCCCTTATTATTTGGACCAATGTATAAGTTTTTAGTTTTGTAAAATTAAGATATTAAGACATAGATCAAAGAGCTCATAGAGAAAGGCCATATTGGCCCCAACCCATCACTTTTTAGAGGAAAAATTATGTTAACTTGAAATAGGGATAGGATATGGTGATTGTTTTTTAATACAAGTCATTTAACATTATCAAAATCAAAAACATTAACCACTTTCATGAATTGATGACCTCTACAACTCATTCAAGGGTAAAGTTATCAACAAATATTGATTTAAATTTATGGTACCATCAAATACCCATTGAACCATTTTACATTTATAATTTAATGTTTAATTATAAATAAGGTATATTCGAATGGTTAGTCATGTACATTAGCTTGAAAAATGGACCTAAAATCCTTATGTGGATCTGATTCCTTTTTTTGTTTTTTACTTAGATCACATCCTCTCTTTTTAAATAAAACATGGGAAGAATAGTAGAAATATGTTATATAAGTTCCTAACACCTTAAACAACAATAATATATATTCCAAAATAGATAAGTGTTACTTTACTTTATTAATTTTACAATATCAAGTATACAACATCAACAAAAATGGTGTACATATTGACTCAAATAACATAAAAATCATTAGGTTATGACCAACCCCAAAAAACCTTACACAACATAAAATATCATTTTAATTATCCAATTTTTGCCATTAGTTAATTATTAGATTCTTTTATATTTTAGTGCCCTTTATCCAAACAACTAAAGGGGGATAAAGGCCAAGGATTTGTGTAATACACCATAAAAACAATATTTTGAGGAGTTAAAATTGATAATTTTCTAAGTACCAGTCATTACCTTACCATATTTGTAACAACCCTTTTAGATTTATGTTGAAAAATCAAAACATGTAGTTGGTGCAATCCTTACCCAATATTGGTACCCAATTTTGTACCATAGTAGAACATTCATAAATATGGTCCATATGTATCTTGCATATGAAAAATTAATATATTCTATTATTCAAGCATGAAAAAAATTTAGGAATTAATTTTTGGGAATAAACACAATCATATATACATATCATAAGCCTATGTAATTCATGTAGACCTAGGTAAATTTATAAAATGATTTCCATCAAAAGGGGTTGATCTACTAACAATATTTTCATCTTAATACTAGACATAAGAAATTTAGTTCAAATAGAGCTACACAATATATAAACCACTCTCCAAATGCAATAATAAATTTATTTGAGATTCATATTGCCATGAGAATTTAAATGGGCCATGTTTTATGGTAGTGATCATGAGTCTTCAACCATGTATTAGACACTAAATATGGGATGACATGATTTATACTATCATCTAGAATAAGGGATTCTATGTCATACATTATGCCTATGTAGTTTGATAGTAGAGCAAAAAATATTATTTTTTAGGCACACTATAGTAAAATTATAAAACACTTCAAGGTCAAAATAATAATGGTAGTGCTCCATAAATAATATTATTCATCGAATATTCATCATGATGTTAGTATGTATATAGTTTTAGGAATGGGGTGTGCATTATAAATACCATACAAAAATAAATTAATCCCATACATACCTCCATAAATTCATTATAATTATTTGGTTTCAACCTTCATGGATTTCATGTCAGGGTTACCCATGACTAGGCATGGTCAGGAAAATGTCTTTTCTATGGTTGATAGGTTATCCAAGATGGAAGTGTTAGTACTCTATAAAAATAGGATAAAATATAAATACTATATAAGGTTATATTTTTATCATAGTTGGATACACTTTAAATTTACCCAAACCATTATGTTAGATAGGAATGATAAATTTCTTAATACTTTTTGGTTAATGTTATGGTCCATGATGGACACCAAGTTAAACAAGTCCTCCTCTTTCCATCCATAGATAGTTTGGAGAATAGAATTAGCTAACCATATGATGGTATATATACTTTAAATATATAACTAAAAACATATAGAAGAGTGGTATTATAAGTTACCATACATATAAGACAATTATATTAAAGCCCTCAATGGATCCACAACACATAGCCCTTCCAAGTTTGTCTTTGTTTTTATCCACTAGATCTGATTATTATGGAATTTCATATTATATTATAGGATGTATCCCATAGTGCACATAAATAATATCACAATTCCACTATATTTATTAAATTAATATATAATATCTAAATGAAGGTGCATGAAAACCTATAGAAAAGTAATTAGAATTATAAGCAATACAATGACCAACATTTATTCCCTCACTATTTTTAGGTTGGTGATAAGGTATAGATACATTATCCAAAATAAATATAAGTAAATGAAGAGGATGATTATATAATCATCACATATATGTCTTATACTTATTTTATTGATTCTATTAAAAATGAGTATTTTTTAGAAGATGTATATGAGGAGAATCCACGAAATAGGATTTTATATGAAAGAAGAAGGGCCAATTTGTATAAGACTAAAAAAATACACTCCAATATCTATCAGCTAAACATGGCATATATTAAAAAAGATATGGATTACATAGCTATTGTAATAATGGGAGCAACTAATCAATATATATTAATATCAAGGAAAGGCTCAAGCAAAAAGTTTAATTTAATTCAATAAAAAAATAAAAATTAACTAATAGACGTGATTCCATGTATAGACACATAAAATAGATTATATGGGTCTAAAAACATACTAGCATCTCAAGGTTTTCTATGATAAGTTCCAAAAATAAAGCCCTAGAGAAGCAGAATGGAATATGTTGTGAGAACCATAGGAGAATGAATCAAAACATATACACATGTTTTTAAAAGAGGATATTTTCTAATGAGGTACATGAATATCATCTAATACAATCTTCTAATGAGGATGAGCACTTCTTTCATCCTTTTAAGATAGGTAAGAAAATTATGTATTTTGACTCCAATTCTATTGTTGGTACAATGTATGTTACATTTTTTAGGCATAATAATGTCTATCGCATTCATACATGTGGGTGAAAGTATAATTCTATACTTCATCATGTAAAATTGGAGTGAGATAACATTAATTTATTAAAAAATGTATTAAGGGTGAGTCTAAACAAAAAATCACCTATAGTCATACTCTATTACATGAGTGAACCAAGGTAAAGATATTTGTGTCACATAAACACTATCTTCTTCCATATACAATCGGCCCATTAAAATAAAAGTTTTTGTTTGATGTGGCACCCTTTTATGTTTGATTTTTTTTCCTTAGGAATCCATACATACAAAAATAAAAATATAATCTATTAATTCATGACCTAAATTATTATTGTCACATTGGGAAATAAAACCTAGAGCATTATTGAGATCAATCCTAAGAAGACAATGTTATTTATTGGTGAAAAGTAGTGTAGGCATGTGATTAGTTATAATAATTTTTTTTCTAGTTTTATTATGTGAAATAATGCTTTACAAATCATTACAACCATGCTAGATTCTAGAGGTAATAATACTATATAGTAATAGTATGTGGAAAATGTATTAACATATTAAATAGTTATCTTAAATAGACCTATTAATGTGCCCCTATAATACCAAATGACAAACCATTAAATTCATCCCTAGTAATCCCTTATTAAGTGGACCAATGTATAATTTTTTAGTTCTATAAAATTAGGAGATTAAGAGATAGATCAAAGATCTCATAGATAAATGCCATATTCACCCTAACCCATCAATTTTTATTGGAATAATTATGTTAACTTGAAATAAGGATAGGATATGGTGATTGTTTTTTAATACATGTAATTTAACATTAAAAAAATAAAAAAACATTAACCATTTCCATGCATTGATGACCTATACAACTCATTCAAGGGTGTAAATTTATTAACAAAGATTGACTTAAATTTATGGTACCATCAAATACCCATTAAACCATTTTACATTTAGAATTAAAATTTAAAGTATAAATAAGTTATATTTTAATGGTTGGTCATGTCCATTGGATTAAATAATGGACCTAATATAATTATGTGGATTTAATCCCTTTTTTTGTTTTTTACTTAGATCACATCCTCTCTTTTTAAATGAAACATGGGAGGAACACTAGCAATAGGTTATATAAGTTCCTAACACCTTAAACAACAATTATCTATATTCCAAAATGGAAAAGTGTTATTTTACTTTATAAATTTTATAATATCAAGGATACAACATGAAAAAAGATGATGTACACATTGATTCAAAGAACATAAAAATCATTAGGTTATGACCAACCCAAAAAATAATTACAAAACTTAAAATATCATTTTAATTATCCAATTTTTACCATTAGTTCATGCTTAGATTATATTATTTTTTAGTACCCTTTATCCAAACAACTAAAGGGTGATAAAGGCCAAGGATTTGTGTAATACACCAAAAATAAATATTTTTAGGAGTTAAAATGGAAAATTTTCTCATCACTAGTCATTACCTTACCATATTTATAACAACCATTTTAGATTGAAGTTGACACTTCAAAATATGCACTTGGTGAAATCCTCACCCAATATTGGCACCCAATTTTGTACCACAGTGGAACATTCATAGATATGGTACATATTTATCTTACATATGAAAAATTAATATATTTTATTATTCAAGCATGAAATAAATTTAGGCATTACATTTTGTGAATAAACACCAACATCCATACATAGCCTATGTAATTCATGTAGACCTAGGGAAAGTTAGAAAGTTATTTCCATCAAAAGGGGTTGATCTACTAACAATATTTTCATCTTAATACTAGACATAATAAATCTATTTCAATTAAAGATACAAAATATATAAAATAGTCTCTAACTGCAATAATAAATTTATTTGAGATTCATATGGCCATGAGAATTTAAATGGCCCATGTTTTATGGTAGTGATCATGAGTTTTCAACCATGTATCAAACAATAAATATGGGATGACATGATTTATACTATCATCTACAATAAGGGATTATATGCCATCTATTATTCCTATGTAGTTTTATAGTAGATCAAAAAATATTATTTTGTAGGCACACAATACTCAAGTTATAAAACACTTCAAGTTGGAAATAATAGTGGTAGAGCTCCATAAATAATATTGTTCATTGAATCTTCATCATGATATCAATAGGTATATAGTTTTAAGAAGGAGTTGTGCATTATAAATACCATAAAAAAATAAGTGAGGCCCCAACATACCTCCACCAATTCATTATCAATCTTTATTTTCAACCTCCTTGGACTTCATGTTAGGGTTACCCATGACTAGGTATGGTCATGAAAATGCCTTTTCTATGGTTGATAGGTTATCCAAGATTGAAGTGTTAGTACTCTATAAAAATGGTATAAAATATAAATACACTATAAAGTTATATTTTATTTTCATGCTTGGGTACACTTTGAATTGACACAAACCATTGTGTTAGATAGGAATGACAATTTTCTTAGCATTTTTTTGTCAATGTTTTGGTCCATGATGGACACCAAGTTCAACAAGTCCACCTATTTTCATTGATAGATTATTTAGAAAATAGAATTAGCTAACCATATGATGGTATATATACTTTAAATATATAAATCTAAACATCCACATAATTGGTATTATAAGTTAACATACATAAAAGATATTTATATTCAAGCCCTCAATGGATCCATAACACATAGCCCTTCCAAGTTTGTCTTTGGTTTTTTCTACTAGATCTGATTGTTGTGGAATTTCATATTATATTATAGGATTTATCCCAAAGTGGACATAGATAATATCACAAGGAAGATATATTTATTAAATTAATAGATAATATCTAAATTAAGGTGCATGAAAACCTAAACCAATTAGAATTATAAGCAATGTAATGACCAACATTTATTTCCTCACCAATTTCAAGTAAGTGATAAGGTATAGATACATTATCCAATATGAATATAGGTAAATGAAGAGGATGACTATAAAATCATCACATATTTGTCTTGTATTTATTTTATTGTTTCTATTAAAAATGAATATTTTTTAAACGATGTATATGAGGAAAATCCATGAATTAGAATTTTATGTGAAAGAAGAAGGACCAATTTGTATAAGACTGCAAAAATACACTCCAATGTCTATGAACTAAATAGGGCATAAAAGATTCATAAAATCATAGATTTCTCAAATACAAAATTATTTTTCATTTATATATGAAAAAAGATATGGAATTCATTGCTATTGCAATAATGGGAGCAACTAATCAGCATGCATTAATATCAAGGAAAGGTTCAAGAAAAAAGGGGAATTTATTGCAATAAGAAATTTAAATCAAATAATATATGTGATTCCAAGTATAGACACATAAAATAGATTAGATGGGCTTGAAAACATAGTAGCAACTCAAGGTTACCAATCTCAAGGTTTTCTATGATGAATCCCACAAATATACCCCTAGAGAAGGAGAATGGAATATGTTGTGAGAACCATATGAGAATGAATGAAAACATATACAAACATTTCTAAAAGAGGATATTTTATAATGAGGTACATTAATATCATCTGATACAATCTTATAATTAAGATGAGAAATTATTTCATCCTTTTAAGATAGGTAAGAAAATTATGGATTTTGACTCCTATTCTATTGTTGGTACAATGTATGTTTCATTTTTTAGGCATAATAATTTCTATCTCATTCGTACATGTGGGTGAAAGTAGAATTATACACTTCATCATGTAGAATTGGAGTTAAATAACATTAATGTATTAAAAAAATGTGTGAAGGATGAGTCTAAAAAAAATTACCTATAGTCCTACTCTATTACATGAGTGAACCATCGTAAAGATATTTGTGTCACATAAACACTATATTCTTACATATACAATTAATCTATTAAAATATAAATTCTTATCTGATGTGGTAGCCTTTTATGTTTGAGTTTTTTTCCTTAGGAATCCATACAAACAAAAAAATATATAATCTATTCATTCACGTTCTAAAGTATTATCATCATACTGACAAAGAAAACTTAGAGGATTATTGTGATCCCTATAAGAATAAAATTCTATTGATTAGTAAAAATTAGTGTAGACATGTGATTAATTACAATGGAATTATTTTTCTAGTTTTTATTATGTGAAATAACACTTGACAAATCATTACAACCATGCTAGATGCTAGAGGGAATCATAATATACAATAATAGTATCTGGAAAATGTATTAACATATTAAATAGTTATCTTAAATAGACCTATTAATATGCCCCTATAATACCCAATGACACATCACTAAACTCATCCCTAATAATCCCTTATTAAGTGGACAAATGTATAAGTTTTTAGTTCTGTAAAATTAAGAGATTACGAGACAGATCAAAGAGCTCATAGAGGAAGGCCATATTAGCCCTAACCCACCACTTTTTAGAGGAAAAATTGTGTTAACTTGAAATAAGGATAGGATATGGTAAATTTTTTTTAATACATGTCAAATAACATTATCAGAATAAAAAAAAATTAACCACTTCCATGCATAGATGACCTCTATAACTCATTCAATGGTGCAAAGTTATTACCAAAGATTGATTTAAATTTATGGTACCATAAAATACCCATTAAACCATTTTCCATTTAGAATTTAAATTTTAAGTAAAAATAAGGTATATTTGAATGGTTGGTCATGTCCATTAGCTTGAAAAATGGACCTAAAATCCTTATGTGGATTTGATTCCTTTTTTTTTACTTAGATCACATCCTCTCTTTTTATATAAAACATGGGAGGAACACTAGAACTAGGTTATATAATTTCCTAACATCTTAAACATCTATAATCTATATTCTAAAATGGATAAGTGATATTTTAATTTAAAGATTTTACAATCTCAAGGATATAACATCAACAAAGATGGTGTACATATTGATTCAAAGAACATAAAAATCATTAGGTTATGAACAACCCCAAAAACACTTACAAAACTTAAAATATCATTTTAATTATCTAATTTTTACCATTATTTCATGATTATATTCTCTTATATTTTAATGCCCTTTATCCAAACAATTAAAGGGGGATAAAGGTCAAGGATTTGTGTAATACACCAAAAAAACAAGATTTTGAGGGGTTAAAATGGATAATTTTCTTAGCACCAGTCATTACATTACCATATTTGTAACAAACCTTTTAGATTGAAGTTGACACTTCGAAATCTGCACTTGGTGCAATGCTCACCCAATGTTGGCACCCAATTTTGTACCAAAGCGGAACATTCATATATATGGTAGATATGTATCTTACGTATGAAAAATTGATATATGTTATTATTCAAGCATGAAATAAATTTAGGCATTACATTTTGGGAATAAACACCATCATCCATACATATCATAAGCATATGTAATTCATGTAGACCTAGGGAAAGTTAGAAAATGATTTCCATCAAAAGGGGTTGATCTACTAACAATATTTTCATCTTAATACTAGACATAAGAAATCTAGTTCAAATAAAGCTACATAATATATAAACCACTCTCCAAATTCAATAATAAATTTATTTGAGATTCATATGGCCATGATAATTTAAATGGCCCATGTTTTATGGTAGTGATCATGAGTTTTCAACCATGTATCAAACACTAAATATGGGATGACATGATTTATACTATCATATATATTAAGGGATTCTATGTCATCCATTATGCCTATGTAGTTTGATAGTAGGGAAAAACATATTATGTTTTAGGCACACTATAGTCAAGTTATCAAACACTTTAAGGTGGAAATAATAGTGGTAGTGATACATAAATAATATTGTTCACCAAATCTTCATCATGATGTTAGTAGGTATATAGTTTTAGGAAGGAGGTCTGCATTATAAATACCATAAAAAAATAAGTGAGGCCCCTACATACATTGACCAATTCATTATCTATGTTTGGTTTCAACCTCCATGGACTTCATGTCAGGGTTACTGATGACTAGGCATGGTCATGAAAATGTCTTTTCTATGGTTGATAGGTTATCCAAAATGGAAGTGTTAGTGCTCTATAAAAAATTTTATTATTTTATATTTTGAGCATGCTTGGGTACACTTTTAATTAACATAAACCATTTTTGTATTTACGAATGAAAAATTTATTAGCAATTTTTGGTCAATGTTATGGTCCATGATGGATACCATGTTAAGCAAGTCCACCTATTTTCATCCATAGATAGTTTGGAAGATAGAATTAGCTAACCATACTATGGTATATGTAAATTAAATATATAACTAAAAACATCCACATAAGTGGTATTATAAGTTACCATACATACAATATATTAATATTCAAGCCCTAAATTGATCCACAACACATAGCCCTTCTAAGTTTGTCTTTGGTTTTATTCACTAGATCTTACTATTGTGGAATTCCATATTATATTATAGGATGTATCTCATAGTGGACATAAATAATATCACAAGGCCACTATATTTATTAAATGAATATATAATATCTAAATTAAGGTGCATGAAAACCTAAACTAATTATAATTATAAGCAATTCAATGGACATCATTTATTCCCTCACCAGTTTCAGGTCAGTGATAAGGTATAAATACATTATCCAAAATAAATATATGTAAATGAAGAGGATAAATATAAAATCATCACATATCTATCTTGTTTCTATTTTATTGATTCTATTAAAAATGAGTATTTTCAAGATGTATATGAGGAGAATCCATCAATTAGAATTTTATGTGAACGAAGAAGGATCAATTTATATAAGACTACAAAAATACACTCTAATATATATCAACTAAACATGGCATACAATATTTGTAAAATCATATATTTCTCAAATACAAAATTGATTTTCATTGATATATTAAAAATGATATGATATTCATGGCTATTATAATAATGGGAGTGGCTAATCAGTATGTATTAATACCAAGGAAATGTTCAAGCAAAAGGGGTATTTCCTTGAAATAAATAAATATAAATAAAATAATGGAGGTTATTTCAATTATAGACACATAAAATAGACTATATGGGATTGAAAACATAGTGTCAAATCAAGGTTCCTAATCTCAAGGTTTTCTATGATAAATCCCACAAATAAACCCCTAGAGAAGGAGAATGGAATATGTTGTGAGAACCACAAGAGAACAACTCAAAATATATACAATTTTTTTTAAAAGGGATATTTTGTAATGAGGTACATGAATATCATCTGATACAATATTCTAATAAGGATGAGCATGTCTTTCATCCTTTTAAGATAGGTAAGAAAAATATAGATTTTGACTCCTATTTTATTGTTGGTACAATGTATGTTACTATTTTTTAGGCATAATAATGTCTATCTCATTCATACATGTGTGTGTAAGTATAATAATAAACTTCATCATGTAAAATAGGATATAAATAACAGTGATGAATAAAAAATATATATGAAGGATGAGTCTAACCAAAAAATCACCTATAGTCATACTGTATTACACGAGTGAACCAAGGTAAAGATATTTGTGTCACACAAACACTATATTATTCGATATACAATCAATCCATTAAAATATGAGTTTTTTTATGATGCAGCACCCTTTTGTGTTTTATTTTTTTCTTTGGGAATCCATACATACAAAAACATGAATATAATCTATCCATTCATGACCTAAATTATTATCATCACATTGGGAAAGAAAAACTAGAGGATTATTGAGATCCCTCTAAGAATACAATGTCATTGATTAGTGAAAATTAGTGTAGGCATGTGATTAGTTATAGCAGATTTTTTTTTCTAGTTTTTATTACGTGAAATAACACTTGACAAGTCATTACAACCATGTTAGATGCTAGAGGGAATCATACTATACAATAATAGTATGTGGAAAATTTATTAACATATTAAATAGTTATTTTCAAAAGACCTATTAATGTGCCCATATAATACCAAGTGACACATCATTGAGTTCATCCCTAATAATCCCTTATTAAGTGGACCAATGTATATGTTTTTAGTTTTGAAAAATTAAGATATTAAGAGATAGATCAAAGAGCTTATAGAGAAAGTCCATATTGGTCCTAACCCATCACATTTTAGAGGAAAAAATGTGTTAACTTGAAATAAGGATAGGATATGGTGATTTTTTTTGAATACATGTCATTTAACATTATAAAAATAAAAACATTAACCACTTGTATGCATTGATGACCCATACAACTCATTCAAGTGTGTTAAGTTATTAATAAAGATTGATTTAAATTTATGTTACCATCAAATACCCATTGAACCATTTGACATTTATAATTCAATGTTTAAGCATAAATAAGGTATATTTTAATTTTTAGTCATGTCCATTTGCCTGAAAAATGGACCTAAAATCCTTATGTGGATTTGATTCCTTTTTTTTTGTTTTTTACTTAGGTGACATCCTCTCTTTTTAATTAAAACATGGGAGGAACACTATCAATAGGTTATATAATTTCCTAACACCTTAAAAAACCATAATATATATTCCAAAATGGATAAGTATTTTTTTAATTTATAAAATTTACAATAACAAGGATACAACATCAACAAAGATGGTGTACACATTGATTCAAAGAACATAAAAATCATTAGGTTATGGCCAACCCCAAAAATAGTTACACAACTTAAAATCTCATTTTAATTATCCAACTTCTACCATTAGTTCATGCTTAGATTCTCTTATATTTTAGTGTCCTTTATCCAAACAACTAAAGGGGGATAAAGGCCAAGGATTTGTCCAATACAACAAAAAAAGAAGATTTTGAGGAGTTAAAATTGATAATTATCTCAGCACCAGTCATTACCTTACCATATCTTTAACAACCCTTTTATATTTAATTTGATACTTAAAAATATTCACTTGGTGAAATCCTCACCCAATATTGGCACCCAATTTTGTACCACAATGGGACATTCATAGATATGGTACATATGTATATTACATATGAAAAATTAATATATGTTATTATTCAAGAATGTAATAAATTTAGGCATTACATTTTGGGAATAAACACCATCATCATATATTTCATAAGCATACGTAATTCATGTAGACCTAGTTAAAGTTAGAAAATGATTTCCATCAAAAGGGGTTGATCTACTAACAATATTTTCATCTTAATACTAGACATAAGAAATCTAGTTCAAATAACCAATTGCAATAATAAATTTATTTGAGATTCATATGGCCACGATAATTTAAATGGACCATGTTTTATGGTAGTGATCATGAGTTTTCAACCATATATCAAGCACTAAATATGGGGCAACATGATTTATACTATCTTCTACAATAAGGTATTATATGTCATCTATTATCCCTGTGTATTTTGATAGTAGAGAAAAAAATATTATTTTGTAGGCACACTATATTCAAGTTATAAAACACTTCAAGGTGGAAATAATAGTGGTAGTGCTCCATAAATAATATTGTTCATCGAATATTTATCATGATGTCAATAGGTTCATAGTTTCAAGAAGGAGGTGTGAATTATAAATAACATAAAAAAATAAGTGAGGCCCATACCTACCTTCACCAATTAATTACCAATCTTTGGTTTCAACCTCCATGGACATCATGTAAAGTTTACCCATGACTAGGCATGGTCATGAAAATGTCTTTTATATGGTTGATAGGTTATCCAAGATGGAAGTGTTAGTACTATATAAAAATGGGATAAAATATTAATACACTATAATGTTCTATTTTGAGCATACTTGGGTACACTTTTAATTAACATAAATCATTGTGTTAGATAGGAATGATAAATTTCTTAGGACTTTTTGGTCGATGTTATGGTCCATGATGGACACCAAGTTAAGTAACCTATTTTCATCCATAGATAGTTTGGAAAATAAAATTAGCTAACCATATGATGGTATATATACTTTAAATATATAACTCAAAACATCCACATAAGTGGTATTATAAGTTACCATACATACAAGATAGCTATATTCAAGCCCTTAGTGGATCCACAACACATAGCCCTTCCATGTTTGTATTTTGGTTTTATTCACTAGATCTAATTGTTGTGGAATTTCATATTATATTGTATGATGTATCCCATAGTGGACATAAATAATATCACAAGGCTACTATATTTATTAAATTAATATATAATATATAAACGAAGGTGCATGAAAACCTATATAAAACAAATTATAATTATAAGTAATGCAATGAACAACATTTATTCCCTCACCAGTTTCAAGTCAGAGATAAGGTATAGATACATTATCCAAAATAAATATTGAATGTGTAAAATATAAAATATATACCTCTCTGATATGGGCCCTACAAAATCATTGTGCAAGTGAGAACTAATTCCTTTGAGGTAGACCTACTATACTAGCTTGGGTTGTATCTAGTGTTAAATGTGGAACTAATACAAAAATGTCCCATCTCTCTTAGACACTTCACATATTATTAAAAAATTATAGTTAACATTGATAAACCCTCAATATTTTACATCACTTATTATTTATTAGGTCATAGATATAATGGTAAAAGATACAAAAATCATCAAATTCCCCTGTAGCAGGTGATCAAGGTATAGTAGTTTTATCAAAAAATAAAGAGGATAAATAGGGTCCATATTCAATTAAAAATTACACATTTGGTTAAATACCTATCCACAATGGGTCCCATTACTTCTCAAGGGGGAAGTATGTTCTTAATAATGACTCAAGACCACTACATAAGAGTAATGGTTTATTTTCATAAAATATCATCTTAATTTAAATTAATATATAATAAATGAATTTTTTAGAGGCCTTTATAGTGTTTTTAAAGCTCAAACAACTTAAACACATATATTTAACCTATGAAATTCTATATCATGAGCCAAGTTTTCTAGAAATATATTGTAATCTAAAATTAGAGTATACCTAGAAAATCTAACCCCAATAAGGTGGCCCACTATAGATGGCCATTATTAACAGTTATTATTTGATTAAATATATTCTTCTTAAGAGTTATCCTACTCATATGCATAATCATGTTTAAAGAATATTATTAGAGTCTTTTCTATTTAAATGATATTCCTATTCACATGCCTTTGCATGTTGAAAGGATATTATTATTTTTGTTAAAATTTAAAATAATGCACTACTATTAGTTTTCATTAATTATAAGACACACATTAATATTATTATCATAAAGAGTGGATAAAAAACATGTCTTTCAGAATATTTCTTTATTTTTATTAACTCTTTTATTAGCTTTCAATAAAAACTTGTTTCTTACTCTTGCAAATCTATGTCAATTCAATATAGAAGAGTTTTATTTATTGTAACACATTAATTATTAAAAATTGGTGTCTGATCCTCTATATTGAGTCCTAAATATAGATCATTTGTGCTACTTAAAAATCTTCTCATTTTTATCCTCTCCATAATTTAGTATTTGTTATATCTTAACCTTATCCTTGATCATGAATTCATTTTCATTGAGCTCCTCTTGTTGAATTTATTCCTTTCATATTCTTGAATTATTTATTTGTATTATTTGTGAAAATTAATAAAATAACATGTATAATAGTTTTTATCTTATCATACAAAGTTTTTACCAAGAATTTTATGGATAAGATACAGTTCTCAAGTCCTTATTATTTATCTAGGATCTTTCGTTTCTTATTTTCCTATTTAAGGGACATTTATTCTACGCTTACACTATACAATAACTTTATTATTGATAAGAAAAGGTAGTAAATATGATCGATATTATATGTGAAAATTTTCTCCAATGCCATTGTAGTTTATTTTAATATTTGTGTTTATATTGAAATAATTCCTTCCAACACTATTATATGATGTTCAACTCAGGTTAAATCATTTTCTTTGGTTTCTAGTTCATGATTATATGACTCTGCATCTACACTACTTAGAATATTATTTGGCACTAACATCATTGCTATGTGAATTAAGGAATACCAATAACATTCATATGTTAAAATTTGTGTGTCAATGGATATGATCCATTATTATTCATTTCTATCAAATGGTTCTTCTAGATTTATGAAATTTGAAGGTGTATGTAGGCCTAAAATGTTCTACAATATATAGATCTTATAAATTAGGTAAAAGTGAAAAAATATTATAAATCCAACACATATACAAGATGTTAGTTAATAAATTAGTTTGGGAATATGGATTAGGGTCATGACAATATGAGGTTATAAATTATATAACTAATGAGTGTACGTATACAATATAAATCATAGAACCTAACTAGATCCAATGTGGGAAATAAATTATTATAAAGGTAATTATCAAAAGTAAAATGCTATTAGGAGTAAACACAGGTATCTAATCTAAGGTTTATGTGTGTCATTAGATAATAAACATGAAATTTAAATACATAGCATGTAAATAAAATAGTTTACTAACAAAAACATACTAATATAAGCATGTGTGGACATAAATTGAACCAATCTAACACAAAAATAAAGTACAAAATAAAGAGTAAAGGGTTATAATACTTACATTGGGTCAAGCTATCAATGCATTAATTTTATTTTGGATTTTAATAGTTTGTGAGATATTATTGTAGGTGAAGACAAGGTAGAAATAAAAATGCCTAAGCTAAGGACTCCAAATTCTAGGTATACACATTAGCTCAACTTCTCTACTTAATATCTTCAAGTGATTGTGTTAACTTGTCTTCCTTTAGATTACGATAATTATCCTTAATTCATTTTATTATTAATAAAGTGTATTTATGTGCATGAATAAAGTGAATTGGATGTCTATATTTTTTAGATATGAAAGTTAATAATGATATAAGTATGGATCCAAACAATAAAAGTAAAAAAATAGATATAACTAACATCACCGATTGAGTCAATGTTGTATAAAATGTCTCTAAAATTAATAGTACATCATAAGCCCATTTGACATCATAAATTACGTTGATGATATCAAGTGTTGAAATGGGGAAAAAATATAGAAGAGATAGTGGTAATCATGAGGGATAATCAAATCTAATTTCATGGCAGAATGAATGGGAAGTAATAATGGATAAGCATGATAAATTCTCAAAAAAGGTGTCATGAGATGGCCCACCCTAATCCTAGTGCACTCATTAGGAAGTAAACTCAAGGATATTAATTAACCAACATGTTTTGTAAAATAAATTGTTAATAATAAAAAATAAGGTATATAAATATAACTCAATAAAGTATCGTAAAGTGTCACAATCATGTAACATGGGATGGTTATTTTGGAATAGAACATAGTACCACAAGGAAAATAATAATGTTGGTAAATATGACATAAATAAATAAATGAAAATACATGGCTTCAATTACATATATAATTGTAATAAACATAATAGTGTAAGATGCAAAAGCATTGCTTAATAGGGTTTATCAGGTCTATAAAAAGTTATTTTGTACTTTTTTTCAAAAATATTCTATCAATACCATAAAGTCATTATAAAGTCGAGATTATGGAATTTATTCTTATTTGTTGATAAGAGATATGGTTTCAAAGGTGGGGTAAATATATATAATCTTAGAGTGAATTTTTAAAATTTTGAATTTTTTATTTGAAGGTTATAAATAGGGTAAAAATATCTTAATTTTTTATATTATAAATATACGCTTTGATATTTTAGAGATCTAGGACAACCATTTTAGGTTCAGAAACATATTACAACAATATGATGTAAATTTAAACCCAAGGGAGCACCATTATAACATATCATGATGATCATCAAATTAGGTTTTATACTAAATCCATGACAAGTAAATAAGGTAGATTATGAAAAAAGGGGTATTAGAAAAATCAGTGTGATGGAATTTTCCCTAAATGTCATCAAAACATAGAGGATAAAATGGAGGATAATAGGATTTTATCGATATAATATCTCAATAAATGTCAAATTTTTATAATCAATTAAAAATTCCATCCACATATATAGTATTATTATCATAGATGATGACATTTTGTAACTAGGAAATTGTAACAAGGATAATGATGTCAAGAAAAATTATCATTGTAGACAATTTTTAAAAATGACCAATGATGTTATGTAAAATATTGCTAATGAGGAAGAAAAAATTATATGGTTGATGGAGTTTTTCAATATGGATAATGTATTTCAAGTTTTAAAAATGGATGATGATGTCTATCTAAATGGATTATGATGTAGGAGATTAGTGCATGATTGGTGATGTATTATACACATGCTTTATGTAGTTTTAAATATGTAAATTTATGTAGTATGTGAAATTAATTATATATTTTATTTGATTTGGGACTGATTGGGCCATGTTATTTTATTTTTAATAGGAGAAAAGATAAGTAAAACTATGATGAACTATGGATGTTTCCTATATTATTGATCTACTATCTATATTATCATATGTATAAAGGTATATTTTGATTAACCTATGGTTTCATATTATTATGGAGATGTCCCAAGTTCCCATTGATGGATATATATTTCTCAAATTTTTATATATGTGTAGGAGTAATGCAATAACACATTGATGTGGGTGGTGGTTGGGGATATAGTGTAAGTAACCATCACCTTAAAAGGTGTATAATATATAATTGTATATTGGGTGATTGAAGTATGTGTTCTTAGTATGATTTTTAGGTAAGTTATGTGATTAAATACCTTATGGTGACTCAAGTTTTATGTCATAATTCACATGGAGGAGTTTAAAATTTTGGTAAGTGATGTTCTATAAAATGTTTAAATAGGGCATATTATATAATATGGGGGTTTGTATTTAGATTTAGCTAGTGCACAACTTTTATAACATTTTAATGAGAGAGAATATAAATATTGGGCTAGTTATTATATTTATGGTATGAATGTATTATGTATTCCACATTTATATACCAACAAATAAATATTTTTAGGTGGTAAGACACTTTCTCAAAGATAGGTAATGGGATTGAGAGTCATTAGTTATATTTTATAGTGGATGTCTAAGATTGAACATATTAATGAGGAATGATATTTTATGAACCCATTAGACAATTACATCATATGAAAAATTTAATTGGACATATATAATGTGAGTTCAATGTTTAGATAAGTTAACATGAAACTTTACCTGATAGGTGGAGCCATACTCTTATGATGATATGCTTGAAAAATTTAATCACTAATTAAATTTCCATAATATAAGGGTTTTGATGACTCTATGTGTACCACATATATCCTTAGTGTTCAAGAACACTTCTCATTTTATAATTCTAGGAATTTAGAGCATGCGTAACAGATTGTGGCAACTTAATGTTACCTATGGTGAAATAACAGTAAAGCAATGTTTAACTATTCCCACAAAATTATGTAAATTGATGGTTGGGAACCATCATGTTCTAATTCTCTATTTAATGTTAGTATTTATGCTAATGCTTAGTTAATTATTATCAAAACTCAAGCTATATACTAATCTATATGGATATTTATAATGAAATCTAAACAATAATGTTTTGGTTAAAAAAAGGAGAAAATGAGAAAAGAAGGGCAAAAATAAAATAAGTGATTACTTATCTTAGCCTCAAACATTATGAAAATGTCTCAATTATAACTGAGTATACATTCAAACCAATATGTAGTACAAAATAGCTTAAACTCATATCTCACTACACACTAGGCAAAACCTTGAAGGATGATGTAAAGAAATATGAGTAAGAACTAGATTCACTTTAAAGATTTACTACCATAATAAAATATCACTAGCACATCTGAATATCGAGCAAAATGAAATGATGAAAATTCAAGATCCTCCAACTAATCTGGAATAATCACAAATTAGAAATATTTTTATTAAAGATACAACCTATAATTCATATAAACTATTCAAATTTAAGACCTAGAATCAACAATTGAGAGGAAAACTATATTAATAATTGACACATCAAATTTGGACAATATTTGTAGAATTCTTTTATAGTATTAATTTCTTGAAGTATATAAAATTTTCTCAAAATTTATCTCTTTACAAGATGCTAATACTACCTTTTATAGAAAGGCAAGGTAGTATACCAATTAGTTATAAGATATAAAGTGTACAAAAGATAAGGATAGTTATCCTTCTTCAAAAAATTCTAGAATACATTTGTTTTTCAAAACTAGACTAACCTAAAGGCAATATGCTAATAGAATAGCATATTATTAACAAAATAATATTCATTATTTCAATTATTATAATGTTTTACAAAAAGGAATATTAACTAAGTAGGTGGCCCCATTATTGAAGGGTCTCCTTGTTACTCTTACAGAAGTTTCATGGCCCTCTAATGTTTTTCTTTAACAAAATATAGATACATAGATAGCTTTAAGAGGCAGACCTCTTCTTGATTAGCTAAGTCATCCAAGTCCTTATCATCTCTGGCCATAAATTCTTTGATGCTCTAAGCTTCTCTAATCTTTTCCTTGACTGTGAAGACCATGCTTAAAATATTGCCATTGTCTCTACTAGATTTGCCTTTGTTTTTCCCTTTTACCTCTTGCATTACCAAGGTAACTATATGTTTATAGTTTATATCATTAATAATCCCTAGGGCTATAGTCTTGGTAGGATTAGCCAGCATAGTGCCTAGGAGTTGCTCAATTCTAGTGACCAATTCCTTATCATCAGCCAAGTGTCTATCCAAACTCTTTATCCACACACTTATACTCTGAATCTTATCCACCACTATCCCCAATATATCATTTAGGTGGGCTAGGCTAATGGTTTTGAATTTAGGAATTATACCCCTAATTAAAATGTTAATGAGATCCCCTACCCTAGTCTCTACCTCCTATGACTCTGCTATTAATCCCTTAACCACTTCACTCTATTAGCTTAAAGCATCTTGCCTTAGATTTATTATTTTTAAAGAATTTAAAATATCAAAGATGGATGATTTAAACATGTTTATTATTATATCAGGCACTGATAGAATGTCATATGACTCTAAGTTTTCCTTTTCATTTTCTAAATTTTGAATCCTCTATTTCATGCCCCTAATGTCAGCTCTGACTTGGGATAAGTGATCCTCTAATAGGATTTTAATATCTTTCTCATGGATAAGAACCTCACCAAGGTAGTTCTCCCCAATGGGGTTTAATCATATAAAGGGTTCAACCTTATAGAAAGTGAACTCATCAGATCCCATAATGGCTTTCCTTTTAGTTACCCTTTCTAATTTCGCTACCTTTAGATTGAATTGTAAAGTGGTGGATGACTCTATAAATTTTGGAGGCTCAAGGACCTTTATCCTTATGCTTATTGATGCTCCTAAAGCATCCATTTACTTATGATATGGCCCTTTAGTAGTTATTATTATTCTTTCTTCTTGTTCTCTCATCAAATCTGTTATCATTGTCTTGATTTCTTCATACACATGAAAATTAATAGACTAGGTCAAGGCCCAAGAGTGGTAGTAGGAAGGGATGTTATCTATATTTCCATACATAGACCAATTAAGGATGATTGGTCCATAAATGGGTAACTCTTCACTAAAAGATTTAATCTCACTTGTGGGATGAGTGAGAGTCAGCTTTGGCCTTTTTTATCTAACAGGGATAATTACCAGTTCTGCTTTCCTCTTCCTACGTTAGGCTAATGGGACCAAATCTAGGGTAACTTCCTTCCCTTTATTCCCTTTCTTAGCTTCCTCTATTTGAACATGAGATTATTCATCATGTGTTTCTTCTTCCTTAGATCCATATGCCTCAATAAAGACCTTTAGGGCATCTTCTACTTTTTTATCATGATCAAGGGAAATCATATCCAAGTGCTTAACTAGGGATGGTGGTTTATCAATAGGGGCTGAAGATGAAGGTCCCCCACTCAATATTTCTTTAACTTTTCCTTGCTAGTGCCTTATACAATGTATGTTGGGGGATATGTAAGTTCCATCTGAGGTTGTTCTTGAGGTAGCCTAGAAGGTCCAAGTAATAAATGGTACTAAAGGGGATGAGTTTGTCATATGTCCCATTATTTTTCATCACTAGTTAACCTATGCATGATCTTGAGGTTCATATTATTGAATTTGGCTAGTACTTCCTCAAAATTATTGGCTTTTATGTATAAGGTGTCATGAGGACCTAATTGGTACTCATGGATTGTCTTGTGAAACTGCTTATTTTTTCAATGGTTTCCCACCATATTATTTGGATCCCACTATCTAAGATCACCCTATTGAAATATAAAAGAGTCCCTATGATTGGACATGGTATCATGAGGACCCATCTCTTATTAACATATGTGGTTACAAGGGTTCCAGATATTCTATTTAATAGGGTCATGATTATCCTAATCCTTTCCCTAAACTAGACTATGGGGATATTTCATTAAAAGTCTTAGAATACATGGTTCCCTTAGAGTAACCATGGTCTAAGTATGGTATCCAGATCATTCTCACTAGTCCATCCTTTGATTGTGGTTAGGTCTACATGGGGTTTTGGGAGCTTGTAGTATTTCTCAAAATCTAGTGAGGTAATGTAGGCTACTCTCCTAGAGCTTCCCTCATGGATAATCCATTCATTATTAATTATACAACCAATAAAAATTAGAGAAAGGCCATCAATGCAATGAATTACCTTTATTGTTATTGTCATGGTGAAGCATGATTATCTGAACTGCAACCAAGTCATAATAATTTATACTAAAAATAATAATTCTCTACTCCTCCTTGTTAATGGGATACACATATTCTATAATCTAGAAGAAATCAAACCAGTTATTATTTTCATTGTTTAGGGATGCAACATCCAGCTCAGTATCCTTAAAAACCTTTCCTTCATTATCCATGGATAGGTAAAATTTGGTGTAATCTCTTAATTTTTGTCTTCAGGCTACCATGGCTTTTGTGCTTGTAAATTATTCATGACTGAATTACAATTGATCTATGTGTTAACTCTTTTGTGCTGAAATCACAATTAAGCTTCCTATAAATTCACTTTAATCAATCCCAGTTTACTTAGGGTTTTTTATCAAAGTTTTGGGCTTCAAAGCATTAATGGTGGTAGCTCATTTTTATTTTGGCTCATATATGCTTTGGATTTGATTTGGACCTTTGCATTTTTATTTTTTCCTTCTTAGGCACATAAGATCTATTATTTTGTCATTTTTTCCTTGCATGGTGCTTATGTGGCATCAACCTAGAACCTTTCATGGTATTTTTCATAGATTCCTTTTGATGTAATAGACATTGTAATTTAAAATGACTTTTTTCTTCTCACCATTGGATCAAAATCTTAGATTAGCATGAGCCACTGATTATGATCCAGACTCTTGCTTGTTTATTGGTTCCCCTCATACTAAGTCCCATGGTTGTGCCACTTTGCACTTATATAGGCCTTTCAAAATCTAACACCTTTGTTAGTCATGCATTAAACACATTTTTGCCATGTGTTAAACCCACAAGATTTCATAACTCTATTGAAATGTCATTGGCACCCTCACACCATTGGATCATCCTTTCATAATGAAGTATGAGCCATAAGATCTGCAAGATACACTAGTTTTAATTACACATTATTAAGGTAGGGACTTAGGTTTAAAATCTTAATCTAAGGTTTATTTCATGTTTATCAAATACAAAATAAACTTTAGGCTAAAGTGTTTATGCCTAAGTCTTTCAAGATTCATACAAAGGGGATCATGGCTAAATATTTTAGGTCAATGTTTACATCGTGTTTAATAAACACAATGCATATTTTGGGCTAAAATACTTATGATAAACTCTCGAATATGCCCAAAATGTGGGTCACAATGGCCTAAGGATCAAATGCTAAATTTTGACATGGGGATTTATTGTGTTAATAGACAAAATAAAAACCTTTTTTTAAAAGCATTTGGGTCAACTTTCATGTTCTAAAGACCCTTTTAAAACAAGATTTAGTATGAGCCTCTAGCCTAAGGTCACAACATTCAAAGAAATGCAATGGGGCCTTAAGATATAGACTTAGACTAAGTTTATTTTACATATATTAAGACTATGAGACTATTTCAACATTTATAGTTCAAACATTTTGAGTATTTGAACATCTTCTAAAGGTTTCCAATCATTTTCACAACAAGTTATAGGACTTTTAGTAACATTTTTGAGTATATCTAAATCTTGAATAAAATAATTCATTATATTAAATTTGATAGTCTCATGGATGTCAAATACACCCCTATAGACATCAAATGATGTTCATGAAAATGTAAAATTTAGGCTCATAAAGTTCTTAGTTTTGATGGGATTAAAGTTGATGGTCATGTATATGTCAAATACATCCTTGCTATCACCAAATGATGGTCACATGAACATCAAATTTAAGATCATCAAATTTCATTTCCTAATTCAAGAGTGCCATTTAGAACCTCTATGTGGCCTCTTGAGATATTAGACTCAATTCACTTTGTTGGATAAAAAATCATAATGAAGTAAGAGCCATCTGATCATGATTCAAAAGCTTGTTTGTGATTGATCTCTTCTATCATATGGGCATTTTGATTTTAATATTCAAATGTGGGAGTCACATGGCAACTTTGTAGATATCTTGGGATTTTGAATTTTTAATGATGCCTTCACTGCATCTGATCTTCAACCTACAATGAAGTGAGAATCATTTATCATGATCTAGAAGCTCAAATGTATTGGTCCAAAAGACTAAGTGCTTAAATTTATTGGTATATCTTTACATCATCTAATTAAGAGGCTATGAGGAAGTGTAGATCATTGGATCTTGTGAGTTATATGTTTTTCAACATAAGACCTGGGCCTTCCTTGTTCCATTGGATCAATCCCCATGATGAAGTGAGAGCCATTAGATTCTACAAGAAGCATGGAAAATAAGTTAGAACTCAGGACTAAACATAAATTTTGGCTAAAGTGTTTAGACTAAGGTCCTATTCATGCTAAAAAATATGATAGGGCCTTAGTATTAAAATGTTAGGGTAAGTAGAAAATAGTAAAGGGAACCTTTATAGGACATAAAGGGACCTTGTTAGTATAAAATTTAGACCATTGTTAGGAATAAAAAGGAATAAAGGAGAAAATAAAAGTAGACTAAGCATAATTGTTAAGATCAGGTTTGGTCATGTTGAAAAAAAATGACCAAGCCTTAAAATAAAAATTAAGCTTAAGTCTAAAACATATTTAAACTATTCCCACCAAATATTCCTAAAAATTTTGAATTCAAACATGAACCAGGGGTTTATGCTAGGGTTTTAGAACATTAAAAATCAATAAGGGCTCTATGAAACTTGAAACTTAAAGACATGCATACCAATCATTAACAATGTTAGGTAAGCTTAAAATAAACCACAAATCAATAACCAAATTTTGATAGAGTGGATGATATTCAAATTATGATAATATTCAAAATAGGCCATGCTTGTAGGGTTAAGTTTCAAAACATATCAAGGGTCCCAATTTTCAAAAATTGGGGTATGTTGACCTCAACAAAGGGAAAACATGAGAAAGAGACATGGGGGGAACAAGGGGTGAGGATATTAGATATTTTATATCTCAATGTAGTCATCAACATTTGAGCGAAGAGATGATGACAAATAATAGTGGTGGAAATAATGATAGAATAAGAAGTATATGTGTTTGTTTAGGTGGTAGTTATATAAAAGATTCCAAGACAAGGTAGTCATGTGGCACATGTAGTTTCCATAGATAAGGTGAGAAACGTAGAGGAGAGACTCTAGTTGTGGAAGTGGGTGTGAATTTTTAGGCCATTGAGTGGATGATACTTGGGACCCATGGAATTATGTATTACTTAGATTTGGATATAGAGTAGTGATCCATGTATGTGAAATAGGGACCCTAAGTTTTGTTCTTATTATTTTACATTATTTTTAATTTGTATACTTTATAAGATAGAAATTTAAACTAATTTAGTTTATGTTGAATATATAAATAAACATAAATTTGAATGGAAAAGATAAAATATAATTTTACCAAATGTACTTGCTATAAGTATAAAATACCTAAGAGAATATGATACTTAATGTGTTTCTATAATGTGCAAGTCTGAGAATGAATGTAGGAGGTAGAAAGGGTAGGAAATTAGATCAAGAGTTTTTCATATCATGAACTAAGTCTATAAATGTATCTAGATAGATTTTTCACCTTTCAGATGGTATCAACTAATGTTATCATCTAAAACCTGATGGATTTGTTTGAGTAGATTTTGATTATTATTTATATACACTTATTTATATTTTTTTAAATTTATGTGTACTTAATAAGATATAAATTATAAATAATTATTTTTAAGTGGAATTTATAAATAAATACAAATTTAGATATAAAACATAAAATCTACTTTTATCAATTACAATAGCTATAGATAAAAAATACCTAAGAGAATAAGATAATTAACAAAATTAGGTTTGAGAATAAATGGATGTGGTAGAAAGGGTGGTAAATTAGATCTTGAGTCACTATGGTAAGTAGCCAATCCCATGAATGTGTTTAGAAAGACTCATCAACTTTTGGATGATATCAACTTATGTTATCATTTAAACCCTAATGCATTTGTTTGAATAGATTTTGCTTCTCTATTTATGTATAGGCCATTGTGCCTATTTTTAAACCATCTTTGTGTGTGATATTCAATAAATATATGTGTGTGTAATTTTAGAAACCTATATCCTTATCTTTGATACAAAATTTCCAATTTCAACACTAGGTTTAGAAAATAAAAATTTAAATAATGATGGCTTAAGTAGATCCCAACCACTCCCTAATGAATGACTAAGTATTATCTACATATCCAATAATCTAAAGAGGTAATTCAAATCACAAGTATTTATTCCTATTAGGTATATGTGTGGAATAATTCTCCTTCATTTAATTCAACTTATGATCTTTATTTTGAAACATGGAAAATGACAACTTTGGCTTAGCTTTTGAGGTATTTTAGACTTGGGCCCTGATCCTTATAATTGATGGTTAGATTTGAAATAATAGGGTAGTCATTTAGATTATGCAGATATGTATAGTAGGCCTACTTGAAAATTCTAAATGTCAAAGATAGGGAATATAATTAAACATATTTTTTATTTATATGATACTCTTTGGGTATTTTTTATTCTATAAAGATGATTTTGAAATTGAAAGTAACCATTATTTGGCATAGGATGAGTTTGTTAGGTTTGGATGAATCAAAAAATTTGGAAAAATATGAGTCTAGAAGGTAAAATATTGATATGATGATCTATAGATAATATAAATATGATTTTAAAAAGGTTCAACATATATTAAGAAATTATTTAAGGTGACTAATAAAAAAATGGGAATGTTTAACCCATGGAAAACATGTAGATGTGTGAAAATGGTGAATACAAGACATATGTGTATGAACAAGTCACTTAAATTAGAGATAGGTCAAAACTAAAATTTTCAAATGTTTAATACCATATTTTAGTGTCTATAAATGCCTTTTATTATAGTATTGAAATGAAATAAAATACTTTAATATAAGGATAAAGAGATGTACCTGAGTGTGTACACCACACTTTATCTTTGGGAAGAGGATTCAAATATAGAACTTCATCCATGCAACCTAAAATGAATATGAAAAAATAAACATTAATGTATGAAAAATAAACTTGAAATGTCAAATGAAATTAACACTTTTGAAACATAGAGAGAAAGGAAGGAATACACTTATAAGTGAGTGAACCATGTTTCCTTATGACATGATTTTATAGATGATATTATTTATTGAAGCATTGTATAGTCGTGATTATTTGTTAAATAAATTAGATAATTTGGGAATGATAATGACCCAACTTATTTATGAGGGAAAGGCCATGGGTTGGGAAGGTAAATTTACCAACTCTTGTTTAATAGGGCATAGTTCCTAGGTCATTGAATGTCATTGAATTTCAATCACACAACTCATGTAATTTATAGTGAACCTAAAATGAATGGTGGGAGATGCATATTATGATCACCAATTAATACCTAGGCCATTGAAAGAATTTAAATTAAAATAAATTACTCATTTTAATAAATCAACCATTGCAAATGGACTTATAGATTCAAAGTTCTCTATTTTAGGTACCAATGATGCCAATGATAGAAAATTGTAATAGTGTGTATGTGCATGAAGAATTTTCATTCCTCTTAATATGATATAATAAGTGTCAACATGATACAGAATGCTATGCATCTATATCTCATTTGTATCAAATTTAAAATAATGAAAACTTGAGACTCATGTTTATGTGAAATGTGTGCATATGCCCCAAAAATCTGTCTGAATCTTTAAATATCTAAAAACCTATAACTTTTGTTCCTCTAAAATGTGTTTTAATCTAAAAATATATATTCCAATATGAACCAACATGATAATATAAAATACTCTAGAATATTTAAAACTAGTAATTTGTAAAAAAATCCATGTTCAATAGTCATGGAGGGTTTCATATGTATGAAACGCCCTCTAATATGACCCTATTTTGAGGTGATAGATGTGTCATGAGAATTAAAATTCATCTTAAAATAAAACTATTAACCACATCATATTGTGTATAAAGATATATCCATGTAGAAGAATATAATAACATGTGGACAGTATGTCATCATAGTAATGAATAGATCATAAAATCTTGTACGAAACATGTAGTGAAATGCATACAAGTGGCATGTCAAGATAGATTTAAAAATTATGAACACAATATGAAGCATCACTAATATATGTGCTAAATAATGAAATATGTATAAACGTACATGCTATGAATCATGATACAAAAAATAAGAATAAAAATTAATGATGTATAACATGGTCCCAAAAATTTAAAAACTCAACAATATCAACAAACAATCCTAAATTAATACACTCATAAGCACATAATGTCCTAGGCATGAGACACACAATAAAAGCACATGCAATATCCTATTAGTGTTACACAAGGATTACGACCACACACAACAAATAATGATATGTAATATAAGACCAAGGACCAAAAAAAGTAAATAAAACATTATCCTACATGAGAAGAATAAAAACAAAAATGAAACATAGAACAAGTCAAACTAGTCTACATTGTCAATCTATGTCAAAATCATAGTAGAGAAAAGTAAGATATCGATGAAATGTAACAATGTAAAGGTTATAAAAAAGAGAAATACATACAATAAATAAATGTAGTTCAACATGATAAATGTAAAGGTTATAGAAATATTTAACCTATATCAATGTAACCTATGAAATGAGAGGCCCCAAACATTGTCATGGCCCCTATGTATAGAAATGTCATGCATACGTGCATCTTTGTATCATATATAACTTATATGTTCCCCATCATACTCCAATATACCTTGAAATTCAAGTGAATATGAAAAATGACATGTAATATTAAAAATATGTGATAAATAATATAAATGAATAACGTCACAAGAATACATGTCATGCTTAGTTCCTGATTTGCCATTTTTTATTTTTTGTATTTTTGAAATATTTTTACAAATGTGTAAATGCTAACCAATTATATGATCAAGGGGATGGTCATGTGTAGGTCCATATCAAACATCTGAATGGAACCCATTGTGATCAAGTAGTGCCTTATGTAACAACAATTAAATCAGAGGAAGGATCTTGTGTTTTAACGTAACCATGATCATCATCATTCCTCATAAGATCCCATTTTTGATGAGTAACTCTAGGTAACATAAGATCCTATGGAATATGTTGTATAGTGGGATAAAAAAATTAATTGTGTTTGTAGTAAAACATGGCTAGCTATTTGTATAACTAGATTATGATGTTATACTATAGATTATATTTATTGTGAGTCCTAAATGTAGACACCTAAATTTGGCCACCAATAACCCTCAATCAGGCCTTTGGCCAATTTTCACCCAAAATGCATGATTTGGCATAAAAAAACTAAAAGACCCTAAATGACATGAAACTAACATATTCAAGTGATGATTTTGACTAGGGTATCCCTAAATGGGGAAATGCAATTTATGGGCCAACTAACTTTGATCATATCATTTTGATTCAAAATACCAATTTTGCATCTGGGTGCTCTAGATTTCTCTTTCCTATCAAATATTCTACACAAGATGTGTGCCTTTATTATTTTTTGTTGGTAACATCATAAATGATAATATGGTTCCAATGCATCTGACATTTCCTTCTAATTCCAATCTACTCAAATTTTGGACCAATAACAAGGCGTTTTGGTCAATCTAAGTAATTTGTGCACAAAGTGCTTAATCATGCTTAAGAGCTAATTAACCCAAATCAAGGCATAATTAATAATTCCATGGAAAAATTTTGAATAATTTGTTTTGTAAATGAATATTGAATATATGCATCATCAAGTGACCTCATTTCTTGGGAAGACATCCCTAGGCCATAAATGCCACAAATATTAGGATTCATGCCCTCCATGCCTCATCAATGCCTTCAATGATGCCCTCCATGCCTCTTAATTTAAAATTATTCCAAATTCATGATGAGGATAATTATAAAATTAATTCTAAAAATTTAATTAATCCTCAACCACACATCTCAGTCTTAGGATGGATGGTTCAGGTTGATTCTAGACATTCTCAAAAATTTATAAATTGAGAGGCCATGAATATCATTTTTAAGACATTATAATACAAAGTTATAATGTAAAAATGATTTAAAAATCAATTTTAATTAGTGTTACCCTGCCAAATTTATTCCAAGATAATCCAAGCCAAAGCCACAAGGTGGTAAGGAGAGATGGAGGTAGCCAAGCTTCCATCACCAAAGACATCATGAGCACACGCTGAGCAAGCCACTACAACAAGCATTTTAGAGTATCCAAGGAAGGTAAAAAAAGGTTTATTTTACATTTTAGTTGTGTGTTTTATTCATGTTTGTTAACTAATCTCTCCTTAGTGTTTAGGCCTAGATATGTTATGCTAATTAGAGTGTTTATTTCATTTTGTTTTCATTTTGAAAATAACATGATATTAACCATCCTCTCTTGAGTCAAATTCCTTGATCAAATTCCTAGAGATGTTATGATAGTTAGAATGTCTCTTTAGTTTTGATTTATTTGGAACCTTAAAACACTTGCAAATTTATTTTCTAACTTTATTTTTCCATTTTTGTTTGCCATGGTTTTACACAGTAATTGACGTTAGCAAGTAAGATCAACATCGGTTACATGGCTTCACTGACGTTGGTTAGAAAAATAGACATCAATTATATTTTAGTTAGCCAAGGTAACCATCCTTGATTGTATATAACTGACATCGGTCACTATGTTTTTCCAAAAAAATAGACCTGAGAGCTATTTTTCCAAAGTTCATTGTTTCAAACCAAAAAAATCTTCAAAGCTAATTGACATGCTAACATTTTTATTGCATGACCAAGCTTGATATTTTATTAAAACATGTTTAAATCACCTTTTCATGCATAAAAATCAATTAGGAACCTTGTTTTGGGTATTTAACAAAAAAATTAGATGTTTTTGGTGAATGTTCTCAAAGTTTGCAACTAAGGCCAAGGGATCAAATGAACACCACCAAATATTTTATTTTGGGCTTAAAACTAAACACACTTGTAAATTATTGTTTGCAATAGTTTTTTATATTAAATATTTTTTTGGTAAAAATATGAATGTTACATGTATGCTCTTCCATTTATCACCCATAGGGAATCCTTGAAATCAAAAGTGTCATTCCTGTTGCAAGTAGCCTAGTCCAAGGCTAAGAAAGAAAGTTCTCTAAAGCAATCCACAAAAACCCATAAAAGTTTGGGTGACCTTGAAAATGACCCTAAAGTATTTCTATTTCATGATTTATTTTTTATGAAAACTTGGCTTATGAGGGGGACTTCATCACCTCCCACAAGTTCTTTAGGGAAGCTTTGACCTAGGGTTTCATCTCCTGACATTGACTTCATTTAACTCCTTTGGAGTTGCACATGAGATGTAGTGACACTTTGAAAATTGTACTACACTAAGAAAACATTAAGATGTGGTGGTTGCAAAAATTACTAGACCTTTTTACAAAAAGCCAAGTGATAGAAGCCCAAAATCCATGCTTTTATTTTGCATTGTTTTACATGAAAGTCATTGTGTAATTGATTCCCCTAGATCATTCAAAAACTTCTTAGATCTTAGATAAATTACCACATGTCATGGAAGTATTTTTGGTGTAAATTACACCTCAAGGTCCATGTCATATCAATATCATTTGAGAGAAGTGGGGGTGTAAAAAACCTACTATATAATGTGAATTTACTTTTGGATGAACACTTAAAATCCTCTCAAAAGATGTATATTGACAGATTCCAATAATACCAAGAAAGGTTGTAAGTTTAGGATATAAGAATGATTAATTAGTTGGTCTTGTCCTAGTTTGAAGTCTTTTTTGGAGTCAAAAACTTGGTGTAAACAAACAATCCAAACCAAATACATAGTCCAAATTTTTCTTTAAACAAAGAGGCGTTATGCTACCCATGAGAGATTATCAATTTGCCTTGTTCAAAGTTCATCAAATATTGAGAGTAATATCATCCAATTTAGCATAATTATACTACCCAATTGAGTTTAGACCTTTACCAAAGTTGTTTAAGTCCTTCACTTATAATCTAAATTTAGAATTTCACCTTTACAAGTTCATAGGGTTGATGTGTTAAGTGGGTTCACCATTTGCACTAAACTTGAAGGAACCTAGGTTTAATTTCCAATTTGGGTTGAAGGTCATTTAAGACTCATAATCATTGTCATCACATGATAGACTTAAATCCATTTTGTGATAAAAACTTTCACTTTGAGTATATGAACCACAACATTTTGAATCAAGAAAGGCAGTGTTATGTTGTCAAAATTGTAGGACAATGTCTTTACCTTAGAGAGTTTTTGAATAAATTTTTTTTGTCACACCTTCTAGATAGTATAACATCATTATGTTCTCCAAATTTTTTTTAATATTATTTCATAGACCTTCTTGCATAGAGTTTCAAATTTGTTCATACATTTTTAGACCAATATGAGTATGCTTTTGTGATATTTTGCCTAAATCAAAGTTATATTGATCACCTTTATCTAGCTCATTCATCAAAAGAATCAAGTTTTATAACATTTTTTGTGAGGAAATACACTATTTATAAAGTGCCTTTTATTTCATACCTAATACTTAGTTGATCAAGTTCATGTCCAAGAATCAGATGCCTAGTGTTCATTAGAAGTGTTTCAAATCTGTTAGATTAAAACATTCATCTATTTTCAAAGTCTAGATTTTGACATCATTTGGCCTAGAGTCCTAGCACATGCCTTTTTTGAGCCTAGCTTTTGATGCCACATTTGGCCAAAAGATCTAGCAAATTTTAAATTCCTAGATTAGACTGGTATGAAACACTTTGATATTAGAGTTTATCATTTTGATTTTAGGTCCATTTACTTGTTTATCTTTGTGTGAATAGTGAAATGTTAGATACTTCATGCTAGCTTATTTCCTCACAAATATTTACATAAAACTTTTGATCCTTTTGATGAATCTAGACCAAGTTCAAATATCATCTATTTTATATTTTGTCCTTTTTAGAGTTCTATTAACTCTTTAACCTTTTATCACAAAGCATTGACTATGGATCCCAACACGTATTGCTACACTCATAGTGGACTCATGTATAATCTAGGGATTAGTAATATAGTTATGTAGGAAGAAATGGTGAAAGACCCCTATGAAGATAATATAGCTTATGAGATGGATTATTATCCCTCTTATAATACTCAATCAAGGGCACAAAGCCAAAATCTATTGGCTAACTATCTAGTTAACACACCACCTTATTCAGAATGGGACTAGGAAAAAAACAAACAATACCTAGCTATAATACATGTAGTAGATGACCCAGTACTTAAATAATCATATTCTACTAATATGGCTTCCATGTATGATCAATTTTTATTTGAGTGACATTTTTTAGAGAACAAATATGAGATTTTGGTTAGAGCCATAGAGGTAGGGACTAAGTTTCCATCAAACCTTCCCCATGAAAATTTACCAAGTATAGTAAGAGTTCACCATAATCTCATTTAAAATCAATAATATTCTTCTAGCAATCTGATAGCTCTAGTCCGAACAATGTACCAAGATCCTAATATATCTAATCAAGGCAAAAACATCATGGAGGATCACTTTAACCAAATGTAGATAGCATATCAAAACTAATTGAAAATATCGCATGATTTCAATTAGATGAACATGGTAAGTAATCCTCGTATTGACATATTTCCTTCAATACGAGTGTTGATAAAGTTAACTAGATAAGAGAATTTGAGTTCTAACCCATTCATACAAACTGCTTTGATAGATAACTTGATGTATATGCCTATTATTGAAGAAGTGTATTCAACCTATACACAAAATAGTGAGCCAAATATATTATATAATTTACAAATAACATCTGGTCCCAATCAAAGTGGTAATAACATGCAAACAATTAGCCAACAACATGTGCCTATAGTTAATCCTATAAATAGGTCATCATACTAGGGAGTAGGAGATTCTACACCCCAACCTCAACCAATTACTTTATCAATTGTAAAACATATGGGATTAGGTAATAAAAAAATGGCTAAAGTCATACCTCAATGATAGAATGTGATGAACCCTACTCCTCTTCAACAAGTAATGAGTAGTGTTCCATAAAAATAGACACAATCTAGTGTATGAACTCAATAGAGGAAAAATACATTGTCACCTTAGTCATTGGTAACTAATGTTCCACCTCACTAGGTAATGATGAATGTACCTCTTTAGTCATAGACTAATATGCCAATCCAAAACCAAGCAATGACTAGTCAATAATATGCAAATATAGGTCAGCAATAGATGCCAAATCTGTAACCTACTTTCACTTCCTCATAGGGATTCATGAAAAAAGGATTTCCTCATGTTTCTTAGATACCTAATAGACAACTGTTGGTTTAAAATGTGCCATAAATCTAGAGATAGTGTCTTAGTCCATAAGTTCCCACTCAACAACAAGGTTTGATTAGTTGACAATATGTATATTTTCAACCATAGTAGGCATAATATAGTTATATCCCTCTATCCCAACCACAAAATCCTCCAATTAAAGCCTTTATCACCAACCTAAACCAAAATATCATACAACCAAGTGTGTAATTTCAAATACAACCTAATCCATGTATGTGTATTCTTGGTCTATTCCCCAACCAAACCAATGTATCCTAGCAAGTATCTCCATCATAACTTGGTCAAAGTGTCCCACTTGTGACCTCCGAACCATCTATCCAAACCCAAATTCTACTTCAAACCAACATTCTTTCCAGTTTTATATCCCAAGAATTGTAACAAATGAAAGATACAATTGCTATCATTCAAGCTGGTAAACAAACTAAAAAGTTCAAATTGGATGATGTATGTTCCTATCCATTCAACATGGAGTATTTGAAGATAACATTTCCTCTAGGATATGAACCACCAAAATTTGATAAATATAAAGAGAAAGGTGACCCTAAGGCTCATTTGACTGAATTCTTTATCGCATGTCAACCAATGGTATATAGCCACATATACCTTTTATTGTTGTTTCCAAGGAGATTGGTTGGGCAAGCCTTGGAGTGATTTTTGAAGTTATTCAAAAATTCAGTAATGGATTTTGATGATCTTTATGATATGTTTGTGTAGCACTTTTCTGATAATCTCAAGCATGATATTTCATTAGTGGACTTAATGTAAGCAAAGCAAAAAGCTAGTGAGAGTTTCTCAAGTCTTTTACAGTGATGGAGAGCCCTTATAAGCCATTTTATTGATAGTTTACTAGATAAAAAATTAGCCACTATGTTTTCCTAAAAATTTCGTAATGAGATAGCTTACCATCTAGAACTATAATATGCACATACATTCAAAGAGATCATTGGTAAAGGTTTGTTGATCGAGTGGGTACTCATCAATAAAAGATCCATAAATATTAATTAAACTAATAAAAATAAGGGTACAAATCATGGAAATGACCAACATCCCATTCAAGTGCCAACATTACAACTGGCATAGGCCAATAACCACAAAAGATCAAAGCAATTCAGCCGTAATAGGAATGTTATGGGAAATGGAGTAACCAAATCTTATCATGTCCAAATGGTGCAACTATCATATACATCATCTTTTTAGCTTAATACTACCAAATAACCTCTCCAAAAAATACTACAAGCACAACAACCAAGACCTACACAACAAATATAATAGTCATTACCATTACAAACCCCTCCTCTTGGGAGAACTGTGCCTGCACATCATGTCTTTAGTGACCTAGGAGAAAATTTTGAGTCTATATTTTGAAAATTTTCTACCTCTAATCTAATTATTTGGCCTATACCAAATCATTATCCATAAGTCATTCCTTATCTTGATTAGTACCATGAAAATGAATTTTGTGACTATCATTGGGTCAACATGCATAATCTATGAAGATGTGTCTAAATTAAGCATTTAATTAAGAATATGTTGGAGAATGTTGAAATAACATTAGATAATGGTGCTTACACCTCTAATAAAATTATTTGAATTTATAAAAACCCCTTTCCTTGACATAATAATTAGTAGTATAAAAATAATCAACAATAACAACAAGGGCCAGTGCAGTAGCAAAATCAATAGTTTCAAAATCAAAGGCCAAACCACTAGAATAAATAAAATCAATAGCAGAACTCTCAATAATATAAAAATGGATAAAACCAAGGTCAAAATTGTAACAACCAAAAAACCTACCATGTAGTTTCACATGACTAAAATAGGGTTGTAGGTCATATTATAGGAGGTAGCATTAATACCATTTCCATTAATCCTAAACCAAACACTAGTCATCCTAAACCATTGCTAAACAAACCCATTCAAAAAATATACATGGATAATCCTTATTTGACTTGGAAGTGCATATAGGCAAACCAAAAAATTAGGACTTCCCCTTTTGGACCTTATATTAACAACTCATTCTTGCCACGTGACAACATGCAATTACACTAGCAACTGATACTTATCTTATATAGTCCCACACCATTTCCAACATCGGTTAGAAATAATGGTCCAATATTTAATCTCTATTATGCAATCACAACTTGGAAGTCAAAGAATACTATCCCAAGCCCAAAACCATCCACCACTTTGCCTATCATCCAACCAACCATTCAACCTTAGAATAAACCATTCACTACTAACCAAGATAAGAAATATGATATTGTGGAACAATTGTAGAAGATATCAACACAAATTTCTATTTTAGATTTTTTTTGAATGTCAATAATCCACAAGAACATATTGAATGATTTTTTGACCTAATCCATGGTTTCTAGTGATATATATCTTAATAAAGTTCAAGCTTTAGTTGGACACCTATCTTGAGCCCAACAAGTCACATTCAACCAAAGTGATATGTCTTCTCTTAGCCCACTTCATAATAATTCATTAAACATATAAGTTTATGTAAGATGCCATAAAGTGAAATGTGTCTTTATATAAAATGGATCAAGCCTCAACATAGTGCCTGTAAAGCTCATCAAGCTTCTTGGGTACATAATGGCAGATCTCCAACTAGAAACAATAACTATCAAAGCCTATGATAATCAAGAATGATAATCAAAAGGCATCATTAGTTTGCCCATTATCATTGGCCCTTTAACCCATGATACACTTTGCCATGTGTTTTATCATGAGTTATCATACAACATGCTTCTAGGTAGGCTTTGGTTACATTATATTCATGCAGTCCCATCAATGTTGCACCAATGTATCATGTTTTCCCACTTAGGGATGGAAGTGAATATTCTAGGAGATTTACACCCATATGAACACTACAAGCATCTTGAGGCCAAATTTGAAATCTATAATTATTAGTATGGTATGAATCTATGTTCTAAGAAGGATAAAGGAAAAGTTATACTTATTGATCCTTCACCAAATAATTGCATAGATCCTAATACCTTGGATTCCCTTTCCCACATGCTACCTCTTGAAGCTTATAATCATTTCACCATTTTAGATAATGGACTAGGAGAGCATGTAACCCATGATAAATTTCATATTTCCAATCTTACTCACAATACAAAAACTTTTGGGTGACCCGAAGTCACCCCACATATGCATTAGCAACAAAAGAACAAAGATAAGGAACCTGTCACATTTGTACCAACATCTAGCCTAAGACCTAACCCTCTTGAAGTGGATGAATCATGGTTATATAATGATAATAAAGCTGATTATTATAAAAATGCAAAGTATCATATTCCCAATAGGATCCTGGAGCATCTCAAAAATGAAGGAAGAGGCCTTAGACTGAATTAGCAAGGAATTACCGAGCCAATTTCCATGACTAAGTATGAAAAACCTTATGGACTTGGATTTAAATCACCTAGGGGTGACCCCACATATCTTATTCAAACTCCATCACCAATAAATAGTGATGATGATGCCAACAATAAAGTAGAGTACAATCATAGCCTCACCTTTGATAACCTAGCTAAAACAAACTTGTTTGATAATAATGCCATTTGTACCCTTACCTTGGCCATTAATTATAACCCTTTGCCATTATATTATCCCCAACTGATAGATTGGGATGAACAAAAATCTAGTCTTCTGATTGATGATTTCTAAAATGATGAGGAATTTTATGATTTCTTAGGCCTTAGAGATAATGTTTCATTGGGAGATCACAAATCAGGATTCTCAATCACATTGGATCCTCTAGCCTATTTTTTAGATCGAGTGAACACCCTTAGCCAAAAACTAATAATTAAAACATTGAGGTCCCAAAGTGAAACCTTTTTGATGTGATTTTTAACCAAGGAAAAAATAAAGATAAAGACCATTCTAGTGGTGAAAACCTATTTTAGGCACCATTAGATGGGGGTGTTCATTTTTCTTCAAATTTAGACTAGGAGACCACCAATGACGAACTTTCCTATGGATCTAAGTTCAGCTTTGAACAACAAGTATTAGATCAAATTCTCTAAGAATTTATAACTATTTTTATTACATGGCTAGATCTCCCATTAGGGGAATCAAATTTATCATGCTTAGGAAAAGTTTAAGAGCATGTCCTAATCGAGGACCCTGATAAAATCCAATAGTTCAAGTCACTACCTACTATCCTAGAAGATGGTTTGACCCTTCTAGTCAAAGATATAATAGAGGTAAATGTTGGGACTCCATCATACCTAAAATCAATAATACTAGGGGCATCCCTCATTGAGGAGGAACATGATGTATTTAAAGCTCTAATGATAGAATTTGTAAATATCTTTACATGGGCCTATTCTAACATGGCAAGTTTAGACCCTACCTTAGTTCTACACCACCTTGTGGTTAATCTTGATGCTAAATTGGTAAAACAAAAGTTATGTAAGATGCATCCTCACATTGTTTTATTAGTTAAGAAAGAGTTGAAAAAACTCTTAAAAGTAGGATGTATCTAATCCATTGACTACTTAGAATGGATCTCTAATGTGGTATCTGCTAGTAAGAAGCCTAAAGGGATCATAATTTGTATTGATTTTTGAGACATCAACAAAGCTTGTCCTAAAGATGATTTTCCCTTTCCTAATATTGACATGATCATCAACTCCATGGTAGGTTATGAAATTATTTCACTCATGGATGGATTTTCAAGATATAACGAGATCATAATATCACCATAAGACCAACATAAAACAACATTCACCACTCTATGGGGAACATTTTGTTATTAGGTAATGCCATTTTGCCTTAAGAATGTTGGAACTACATATCAAAGGTCCATGATTATCATATTCTATGATATGATGCATGATATTGTTAAAGACTATGTCGATGACATATTAGTAAAATCTAAAACTAGGGCTAACCATCTAGCAATACTACATAAGATATTTGAAAGATTATAGGAGTAAAAAGTTAGACACAATCCAAAGAAATGTGTGTTTGGTGTAATTTCAAGAAAATTACTTGGCTTCATCATGTCTCATATAGGTATTTAAGTTGATCCAGCTAAAGTCCATGATATAACCAAGATACCACCACCAACCAATTTAAAGTAACTCTACAGTTTGTAGGGTAAGATCTAGTCAATCCAATGCTTCATCTCTCAGTTAGCAAAAAAGTGCCATCTATTTACACACCTTTTGAAGAAGGGAGTTGTATCTCACTAGGATGATCACTACCAAATAGCTTTTCAACAACTCAAAGACTATCTTGTTAATCCACATGTTCTATTACCCCATATGCCAAGAAAGTCATTCTCATTATACCTATTACCTATTGAACATGCTTAGGGGGCACTCTTGGCTCAACATGATGACAATGTAAAAGATCATGTTGTATACTACCTAAGTTGTACCTTGGTTACATATGAACATAACTATGCACCTATTGAAAAATCTCATCTAGCCATGATCTTCACAAGTCAAAAACTATGCCATTACATGTTGAATAATAAGACCATGGTCATTTAAAAAGTAGATCCACTCAAGTGTCTACTATATAAAATATCTTTGAAAGGTAGAATGGATAAATGTATCACTATTCTCAGTGAGTTTAACATAGAGTATGTTAATCAAAAGGCAATCAAGGGATAATTTCTTGCAGATCAACTTGTTGATGCACCTCTCACAGACACACAACCACTCATCTTTCAATTTCATAATGAATCCATAATGACCATCATTGACACACCCCTTGAGGAGTATCCTTAGAAGCTATATTTTGATGGTTCATTTAGTACACATGGATTGAGGGTAGGCCTATTATTTATTACACCATAGGGGGATCTAATCCCTAAATCATTTAGAATCAACTGTATTTGTACAAATAACATGGTTAAGTATGAAGCACTTGTTATAAGACTTTTACAAGTAATGTATTAGATATATCTCATCTCTAAGTTTATGGTCATTCTCAATTAATCATCAATTAGGTCATAGATCATTCTTAGACCAAATATGATAAGCTAGTTCCATATAAAGCCATTATTGACACTCTTAAATAATAAATTGCCAACATTTAATTTGAGTACATACCAAGGGATAATAATAGAACTATAGATGCCATGGATACTATTGGCTCTCTAATTCAACAAATAGATAAAGATATAGAGTATCAATTCCTCATCAAGAATTCATTAGCACCACCTCATGAACCTTCAACCATTACCATGATTTGTGATATTATTGGTCCTAATTCTATCTGGTACTTAGAACTTTACAATTACCTTCATGACCAAGTTCTACCACCTAACCTATCTCAAAAACAAACTAAATACTTTAGTTGGATCCACCCTTTATCATCATAATTTGGATGGAACTCTACTTCATTGTTTAACTTTGGTAGAGTATATGTTAGCATTAAGAGAAGTCCATGAAGGAGTATGTGGAGCTCATTCTAGTGGGGCAGTCCTATCCAAAAATTATTTTGTGTACTAGTTATTATTAGCCTACCATGGATGTAGATGCCACTGAATATGTAAATAAGTGTGAAAAATGTCAAGGACATGCTAATTTAATTCATACCCTAAAAAAACTCTCAAATAAATGTTGACACCATGGCCATTTTTTACATGGGGACTTAACCTCATTGGTAATGTTAACCCCACTTCATCTGATGTCCATAAACATATCCTTACCACCACCGAGTATTTCACTAAGTGGGTTAAAGTTGTACCCCTTACATGACTAGAAAGAAAATTTCCAAATTAATTTTCAACCATTTCATCTGCCACTATGGTATCCCTTTTGACATTATATCTAATAATGATCATTCAAGAACAAGGAAGTATACTATATATGTACTAAATAACATCACACAACATTTTTCTACAACATATTACCCTCAAGGTAATGGCCAAACTGAGGCATCCAACAAAACCATTGTCAATATCCTCAAAAAGATTGTTAATGATGTCAGTTGTGATTAACACCTCTAGATATCCCATGCAATTTGGGCATACCATACCAATCATCATACCCCCATTGAAGCCAGTCCATACTCACTTGTTTATGGTACTAAAGCCATCCTTCCCATTGAGGTCAAATTGCCTCTATTCCACATCTCTTTCAATCATGTCCTAGATGGTCATGAATATTGAGTAGCTCACCTATAAGAGCTAAACCTAATTAATGAGAAGTGCACAAAAACACTCAATAATCTTCAAGCATATCATAATCAGCTCAAATGCCACTATAATTAGCATGTTAATTATAAAATATTTGAACTTGGTGATCTTATTCTCAAAGAAAACCAAAAATAATACCATGGCTAAAAAGAAGCATAAAGGGAAATTAAAACCAAACTAGATAGGGCCTTTCATCATTATTGAAAATTATGGATCAGAAGAATATATGCTTGACACACTAGATGGAGATAAACTTCTAGAGCTGATGAATATTATTCATCTAAAGCAATATTATGCTTCAAAACTAAGGTTTAATATCTGTAAGGACCATTTTAGTTATGCCATTTTAGCACTATTATTTTTTGTACAAATACCATCCCTATATGTCCTCTTTACCATATCCACTTTCTATTTCAGTTCTATTGACCCAATGTGTTCTAAAGCCTAGCCTATCTAACCTTGGTTTTTATCATTTGTTACATATTTTTCAACATTGAGGTATTTGATCAGTTTCATCAGTTGGTTCCAGTACTTTAGATAGATATTTTATTTTAGAATAGTGTGATAGAAGTTTTGGAATTTGAATCCTTCATTAGTTATTCCTTTCTTACCACCAATTTTGCTACTAGTTATAATTAACTTTGGGCAAATTATTACCATCGATCTATGTCATTGTGTCCTTGTTATAATTTCCTTTGAGAAAACTAGGGGTAATATTAAGCCTTGATGTATCAACTTGCCACTTCCTATGTCATACTACGCCTTTTACCAATTGTGCCTATTTTTTTTGAATTGAATACTACACTCATCAAATTCTTTTTCTATAGGGGTAAAACTATAGTGACTTGAGGTCTTACTCTAGGACTATGTAAGCAGTGCTCGATACTTGTTGAGGTTAGCTTAATAACTTAATCTATGCTCTCACCATTTTGTAAATAACCTAAGCCACACTCTCATTATTTTATGAGAAACCTAATTTGAATTCTCTCGCCATTTTGTGATCTTGAACCATTTAGTGTCTCATCATTCTTTATTGAGTTGAGATACTCCAAAACAATTCCAAAAACATTTGAAAAAAGCATTAGAAAAGAACAAAAACATTGACCACTTATTTGCCTTAAGCATTTAGGGAACCCTAAATAAGTTACAATTAAATCACTTATCATTTAGTTTACCCATCTTTTTTGTCATTTTTCTCTCATGCACTTTCCATTTTTCAAGACCATTCCTATTCTTATATCACATCCATTCTATTTTTTTCCTCAATTATCACATTCTTTCCATTTCCTAGGAAAACTACATTTGGCCTAAAGTTTTTTATTGGATATTACATTCATGTAACTATGTAGGTAACATCCACTTGCCTATTGCATATGGAGATATCTTGGCCACCCATTTTCTTTTCTTCAATTCCCCCATTTTATTCATTTGTTAATTTGTCACCTATTTTCTAGGGGCAATGTTCATAGGGCTTTTACTACTTTATTTGTTTGTTTTTTTCTACTTATTTTATTTTTTGTCTACCTATTTGTTTGCTTCCAACACTATTGCCTTGATTCAGTTTATGTGTGTTCATTAGGTGATTCCTTTCCCACACTTATACTTGAATCCATCCATATTCATATTTTTACATTATCATCATGGTTTTTATCATTGGTGTATTTTTTGTATTGAGTATTGGATTGTGAGATTCAGTCCTTATGCATATTTTAGCCAAGTACTCATGATGTTATACCATGATGTCTATCAACACATGCTATAACAAACCTCAGCTTGAAGAAGTCTATTTAGAAATGGTGGCATCTCTTCAGCAATAACATCTTGATTCCATCCTAATCATATCCCAAATAGAGTAATTGATCATGAAATAATTTCAACCTTTCTTAGTTCATATGAATATCTCCCTACTATTATATTATTCCAATTCATCATTACCCTCTAGGTTAAGTTATCATCATCCTTGGCTAAGTTTATCATGTTTTCCATAATCAAGGTCTAATGATTATAACTACCTATGGGAAAATCATTACACACCATCCCACCTAATTTTCTCAATGATTATAACTGCCTTTGGGCAAATCATTGTGTTTTCACCACTTTACTTTTTTTCACCTATATAGGGGCATGTTATTATCTTGTTTGTATATCCTAACTTGGGTAGGTATATCTTCTCAATGATATAACCACCTTTGGGTAAATCATTATGTTATCATACCACACTACCACTATCAGGTTATAATGTTTATAACCACCTTTGGGAAAACCATTATACACCATCCCACTTGAATTCTCAATGATTTTGACTACTTTTTTAGTATCATTATTTTTTCACCCCATCATCCTTCCTTTCTTTGGTCCCCTCATTTTTCTTCTTTCTTTTCAAGGGACCATTTATCGACCTACTTGTGCCAACTTCTCCCTTGAAGGGGAATTGTATAGTTAGTTTATCATCATTGTAGTTGTAGGCATATAGGAACTTTTATTCTTTGAAAATATGTTACTGTGCTTATATATTACAATGCCTTCCCAAATAGTGTCAAACTGTAGACACCTAAATCTAGCCACCAATAACCCCCAATCATGCTTTTGACCAATTCCCACCTAAAATGTAAAATTTGGCCTAAAAACACTAAAAAATGGTAAATGATGTGAAATTTACATATTCAAGTGCTGATTCTAACCAAGGTATCCCTAAATGGGGTAATGTAATTTATGGGGTAGCTAACTTTAATCAGATCATTCTGAGTCAAAATGCTAATTTTGCACTTGGGTGCTCTAGATAGCTCTTTCTGATAAAATATTATACAAAATATGTGTGCCTTTGTTATTTGTTTTTGGTAGCATCCTAAATCGGAATATGGTTCTAATGCATCTAACATTACCTTCCAATTCTAATCCAATCAAATTTTGGATCAATAACAAGGCATTCTGATCAATTTGAGTAATTTGTGCACAAAGTGCTTAATCATGATTAAGTGATAATTAACCCAAATAAAGGCATAATTAATAATTACAAGGAAACTTGTTAAATAATTTGTTTTTGAAATGAATATTTAATATTTTCATGAAGTGACCTCATTTCTTTGGAAGACATCCCTAGGCCATAAATGCTACAAATATCAAGATTCATGCCCTCCATGCCTCATCAATGCCTTTCATGGTGCCCTCAATCCATCTTAGTTTCACCTTATTCCAATTTTATGATTAGGATAATTATAAACTTAATTCCAAAAATTGAATTAATCTTCAACCACACATCTCAATCTCAGGATAGATGGTTCAGGTTGATTCTAGACATTCTCAAAAATCTATAAATAAAGACGCCATGAACCTCATTTTTAAGACATGATAATGAAAATTTATAATGAAAAAATAATTCCAAAATCTATTTCAATTAGTGTTACCATTCCAAATTTATTCCAAACCAATCCAAGCCAAAGCCACAAGGTGCCAAGGAAAGATGGAGGTAGCCAAGCTTCCATCACCATAGACTTCATGAGCACAACCCAAGAAAGCCACGGAAAAACGAATTTTGGAGCATCTAAGGAAGGTAAAAGATTTTTATTTTACATTTTAGTTTTTATTTTTATTCATGTTTGTTAACTAAGCTCTCCCTAGTGTCTAGGCCTAGAGATTTTATGCTAGTTAGAGTGTTTCTTTCATTTTATTTTCATTTTGAAACTAACACAATACTAACCATCCTCTCTTGAGTAAAATTAATATATCACAATAAATAAATATATGATGTAATGGGTTGTGAGTCCTAACTATCTTATAATGAAACTTATTAAGTTATATGAATGACTATGTATAAAGATCCTCAACAGGTGTAGTAAATAATTACATGAAATAATCCTACATAGGTGGAGAAACAAACTGAAGTGTTAGTGTGGGTGGAGGAATAAATATCTATAATTAAATATGATAATATTATTGAATACTTGTAATTATTACTAATCTATTGTAATGTATATACTTGACACATATATTCATTTAAGATGCTACTATGTAGATTTTATGTTTCATAGGCATCCTAACAACAAGTCAAATACCCATGTAATCAATAAGATTAGAAATAATGTAGAAACTAATGTGGGGTATAACTTATTAGGTAATATAATGAATCCCAATGATTAATTTTTATTTTCATCAAATACATTGAATAATTGTGTTATATCAATCAAATCTTCATGTGTGTATATAAGAGTATGAAGAAGTGTCATTGTATAAATATTTTCACTTTACCCATTATCTACCATGACTCTATGTATGGGCTGAAAATTGATGCATGCTCATACAAATAATGAATTTTAATTAGATTCATATTTCACAATAACACTATCATCAAATGTAATTTTAGGTCATTATATTGATATGCTTATAAATGTACCAATAATATTGTCTAATGGGTGATCATATGTTAGAGGATGAGAATGTGCATTATATGTCATATGCACCTAAACAATATCCTTAGTTTTTGTTTAAACATGATTTTGAAGGGTATTGGAATATATTTTCAATTTTTCATTCCCATTTGGTTGTGGTTTTGAATCATTCATAGGTTTATTATGCTTAACAATGTTTTCATCAATGAAATCTTGTATCTTATGCCTTAGATTGAAAAATCTATTTTTAGAATTTATAACACATCTATGATAATCAAAATATTAATTATTGTCATATGCTATAGGTTTAGGTATACTCATATCAACCTCTTATGGGAGATTGACATATAACATTACATTCTAGTAACTTTGGTAATAGTATATGAGTAGGTTGAGGTAATTGTGAAATTCCTCATTTGTGGAGTAGATAGTACAAACCTATTAGTAGGTATCATTATTAATGTAATTTGATTTAACATTATAACATATTTTTATTTAATTTTTTTTTTTATGTGGTTGGATTATTAAGTGCATACTTGATCTTATTCAAAGTTATTAGCATAACTTACCAATCTCTAGTTGTATGGCATAACTCATCAAATGATTTAAATTTATTAAACATAATAGAGTTATGGAGAGGGGTGAGTGAAAATTATTTAAATATATCTTATAGATAATTATCAGCCATATTATTTATCATCTTATAAATCATGGTATGGTACTAAAGCACATAGTCACTAATTGATTCATTGAATATTTGCATAAGTTTTGAAATTTGAGAATAAGATAATTTCTCATTGGTATTGATAATAAAATGTGATATAAATTTATTTTATAAAAGATTAAATGCCTTAACTAATTATAATGGGAGATCATAGAAACATATAATTTCATAGTCCTTTAACTATTCATGAAAATAAATGGTCAATAACTTGTCATTTGATGCATAATATAAACATGGTGCATGAAATAGTCTTAGATTTTGATCTGGGTCAAATTTATCATCATAAAATGTAAGATTAGAAGCTATGAAACCTAGGTAAGGTATAATCTAAAATGTTTGGGGATAATGGACTATAAATAAATGGATGATAATCTATTGAATTACTTTATTTATAAACATCCTTCTCCAAGTGTAACACCTTAGCCTATAGAGCTAAAATAATTTGATCAATGGATCATACAGCTGGAGATAATGATGATGTCATATCAATAACCATCATAGGATGTAAATAAGTTAGATATTCATAAATAAACATAGTAATATGAGGGAAATTTTGTATTTACCCCACATCTTAGGTGGTCATCACATGTATCCAAAGGTGTAGATGTAGAAATAGGAATAATAATAGTAGTCTAAAAACCTATGGTGGAATTATTACCTCTAAAAGATATATTAGTAACAATTAATAGATCATATTGTTCCTCAGATGAGGTAACCGTAACTAAATTTTTCTATTAATATATTGTTACATATAACAATGTGTTGGTGGTCTATTTGACACAACACACCAAATCAATAAATAAAAGAGGAAAGGAAAGGATCAATTGATGAGAATACACTCTTTTTTTTTCTACCTCTCCTAAAAGGAAGTAGGCTTGACAATAACTTCCCCAAGGTGTTTATATACTAGGTCACAGTGAACTAGATACCTTAGTTGGTTGATTTAAGATATTCCATTCAAGGGTCCTATGTAAAATTTAGTTTTATATCCATAAAATAAACTTAGACCATGAAAGACTTAGCTCATTCAGATTTCTTATTGAATTTCTTACTAAGAAACACTTATATTCAACATAATGAATTTAACAATGCTTTAAAAGAGACAAGTGAGGGACATGAAATCGAGATGAAACATTTAAACACTAATTTTAGATTATGATAATATAAAACTAAACTAATAGGTTTAAAAAAAGGTAAATAGAAAGATAAATTGGCCAATAATGTAATGACGATTAGTTTTCTTTATTCAGTTAGACAAATCCTAAGAAACCACTCTTTTGTTTGACTAGATTTAACATAGTCATAAATAAAGATGGTGATTAAAGTCTAATAAAAACTTGAATATTAATAAAGAGGAACAAAATGAATATATTAATTCAAAAATTATGAACATTAGCCTCATATCCTTTCAATTTGAAGATATTAAATGATAGCAACATTGGGATTCACCTTTTCCAGTTAAAACTACAAAATTCCCCCATAGCAATATGGATCATAGAAATATAAACTAACTAAGAAATAAAAAATATATAAAAATGAAAATAACATATATTTATGCTATTCTAGTCCTTAAATATAAATGAACCATCACCTTTAAATAATTAAGAGTTAGTCTTATATATACTTTCAATCTAATCGGTCATAAGTTCAACCCATAAATGGGCAGTTATGATAGTTCAACAAGATGGGTTCACCTAAGGCTACCTTAGATTCCATTTTGATCATGATTAAAGTGTCATGGACCATGATAAATAAATTCCACCTAACCTCTATGTAGTGGAATGTCTTTGGGACCCTTTTCAATATTTCCAATTGGCCACATCTTATAATTTGAGTCCACACCTCTTCTAGGCAAATTTTGTCTTTTATGATCTTCTCTTGGTACCAAGGTGTACACCATTAGTCATTAGACACCAATACCACATTAATTTATAATCATGGTCTCTATTATTACCTTCTTACACTAGAAGACCAGATATAACTTGATTGCATAAATATGATTAGGATTACAGTCTAATTTATGGATGTTGATGACCTATAAGGGCAAGACAGATGCTAAATTTAGGATATTATAATTTTAATAGAGTTATATAGATAATAATCAAAATATATTCACCATGTGTTTTTATTTCATTAATTAGGAAGCTAACATATATTTCATGTGTTATGTATATGTTACATGGCATTCTTTCACTATTTTGTGACTTGGCTAAGATATCCAAGTCGCTTTACTTTTCCTTTGATTGGGTATGGGTAGATATTAAAAATTGGAAATATCCCACTCACATATATATTTTAGGTCTTATCCCAATGATAATTATGTCCTGAATGTTATGGATCCTTTATATGTTAACACGTCCCCATCCCAAACAACTACTCGACCTCCTCTCTACCTACCTATTATGATTGAAATTGAAGAATGGGTGAGTGAGATGTTAAAACATGACATTATATTATTTAAATATATATTAAACCATATTCTCACTATATTTTGACCACCTAAGGGCTTGGGGAAACTATAATATGTCATGTGGCATTACCTCACTTGCCCAAAGGATTGGGGTCACTAGATTGATGATCTAGAAGCTTGAATCACATAAGGATGCTAGATGTTGACATGCATCTACATACCATTAATATAGAGCTTAAAATTCTTGGTAAAAGATGTTAGGGGAGTCATAGGTGTGAATTAGTGACATCTTTACATGCATCATCATCTCATTCATCAAGAATCCCAGGACCTAGAAGAAAAAATGATCATTAGATTTTGAAATTTAAAATATAAACAAATAAGTAAATCTAAAATGTGTAAGGATCAACTTGAAGTATGATTAAGATAATCATTTTTTAATAAAACCAAACAAAAATGGGCTAAATAGAAAATAAAACAACCAAATCTATCAAAATCTTACAACTAATTTATCCTGATGAAAGATAAAATCACCAATCTTCAAAGATAAAATAATGTCAAAATTTTGTCAAAAAAAATGAAACAGATAAAAAGGGATAAAATTTATAAGTAAAATACACCAAAGTAACCATGATAATAACTAAATAATTTGTAAATATTTAAGTCTATTTTTTGGTCTGATAATTTTGATAGGCATGCCCACCATCAAATTTAAGCTCTATAATACTGATTATAATGTCATTATGCCTTGCATTAGGATTGGTCATGCCATATAGAAACCATTCATTCATTTGAGGCTTGACTAGGGTTATAACTAGGTAGTCTATCTGGTAATTGGGATATACGGAGATGATGCCATGTGGTGTGATCTTATTCATCTAGGTGGTCTCAAGCCCTAGTTCGAAAGCTAATAGGGAATAACTACAATGAGGCCCTAAGATCATGATAAGTGGCATCATAATGGACATATAGAGGATTGGTAGTCTATTTTATTTGTTAAGGATATGAGGAGGCTAGGCCATGACACATTTGATCATCCTACTTACCTAGGACCTTATTTCTAGCCTAAAGTGCATTAACTACCCTAGGGTCTTGGAGAAATGAGATCTCACCATGTGGTGTGATCTCACTTACCTAGGATATTGAGGGTGAATCCCAATGATCAAGGTATCTTTATGAAGTGAATAAGTATGATGATGATAAGTGTCCCCATCCTAGACATCTGAAAGGTAGGATATTTAGCTCTATAGTTTAATAGGCTTGAGTAACTAGGATCAAAATATGTGGTAGAATCCCAGGCACCTGGGAGGTTGAACACTCTTGGAAAAAGAGTAAGGCTTGAAGAGGCTTAAGGAAGTGAGTGAGTGACAAGTATATTTAAATTATTTCACTCAAGATTTAAAATAAAGGAAGTGACTATTATCCTATGACAAAATAAAATGGATTTTAGTATTTAAATACAAATTTCACACAAAATTGACTAAGTACAAGAGCCCAAAATGAAAGTAAAGGCAGGCAGAATACACTAAACAAAAAACCTATTTTCTTAAACTTATATCCAAATTAGGTCATTTTAGGAAAAATGAATAAGGAAATGGGACAATATAAATACTTAGTCATTTTTACTCAAATAGAAGTATAAATGGAATTATACATAGAAAAAATCACCATATAAAATTATCTCATCTTCTCAAAAGTATATCTAATTTAGTCTGATAAAAGTGAAATGTTTAAATATAAAAAATAAAGAGATATAAACCTTTATTCTACTTAACTCAAACTGAAGTGTAATTGGACCAAGTTTCTAAGGGAAATAATGCAAAGTTCTATGATAGTTAGGTAATTCACATAAATCTAAAGTAAAATGGTCTATAAGGGAAAATTTAATTCACCTAAAAATATGCTTTAAAATATACCAAGACTTAGTATATTTAAGAAAATTTAGATGATAAAATCAATGCAGTCCTCTATGCAATATTTTGATACCAAATGCACATAATAAACATTTCAAGTCTAGACTTGGTTAAAATAGTAAAATAAGATTAAAGTCTAGATTTCAACATCTTCATGATCTTTTCTGATTAGATCAATAGATCAAATTGGATAAAGTCTCCAACCAATTCAAAAAAACACTAGACTAAAAATCAAGAGAGGATCCATCATGCATTTTTAGTTTCATGTTAAGATAATAAGTGAATTTATTTTCATTATGTCATAAAAAATATCAATAAAGTCTACATATTCATTTCTTTTATTAGCCTCCATAGTACTTGTTTCTTGTTCATGATCACTTTCAAATTCAACATTCATACAAAGTCCATTAAGAGGGTGTGTGGAAGGTGGAATAAAAGGAGTCATACATGCTCTTTGGCGCCTAGTGATAATAATAAGTAACTCAGATTGAATATTATAAAAAAATGAATTAAGGAGGGCTAAATATTATTTAATATTAATTTCACCCTTATTAGTGCAAAAATATTTGATCCATGGAATTACATAATTGTTATATATTTTACATATTAAAAGATAAAAATATATAATGATTACAATCATAGATTGAGTTAAGAAATAAAAACTATGTTCATCCATTATAGCCATGTATAATTTGTAAGTAATGGAAATCAAAAAATTAGGACAGACAATAAGATTTATATAAAAATATCTTAAACCTTAAGGGAAGACCTAAAGTTTAACATGCTCAGCCTATAAATGAGTTTACAAATATGTTTTATCTTTATTTTGATTTATGTGTAAGCAATAAGATATAAATTTTAACCAATTCAAAATATGTGGAATATAAAAATAAACAAAATTCTTAATGTAAAGGTATAATTTTAGTTTTCCAATTGTATTTGTTTTAAATATAAAATAGCTAATGCAATAGGATACTTATAATGTTTGTATACTATGTATTTTTTAGGCAGGTGGTAGAAAGGGTAGGAAACTAGATAAGAGTCATTCAGATGAGGAATTGAGTCTATGGATACATTTGGACATATTCCTTAGCCTCTAGATAATACTAACTAACATTAGCATCTGAAACCATACATATTCATTTGAGTATATTTTATTTCTCTATTTTTGTATATGCCATTTTACTTGAAAACCATATTTATGTGTGACATTCAAGAACTATGTATGAACATAATTCTAGAAACATGTATCTTTCTCTTTAAAACTCTAGGTCCACTTTTAACACTAGGTTTAGGCACAAAAGATGGGAAGAACGATGGGTTGAGATGAACCCAACCACTTCCTAATGAATTTATGAGTGATGCCTATACACAATACTACAAATAGGGAATTAAAACCACATGTAGTTCTCCTTGTTAGGTGTATGTGTGAAATAGTGCTCCTTCAATGAATACAACTTGTGATCTAATTTATCAATGTTGGTAAATGATATATTTATCTTATCTTCAAAGGTGATTTAGAATTGGATAGGACATGTTATTTTTGATTGATAGTTGAATTAGAGATAAAAATTAAATCCATTGAAATGTGCATATGTGTATAGAAGTCTTACTTGATAATGATATATGTACTAGACAAGGAAAAGGGTTAAAACTACTGTTTATTTATATGGGAATATTTGGGTAATTTATCAAGATGATGACATTATGAGACATACGAGATAACCCAAAAGAATAATTTTAAATGTTAAAAGTAAACACTATTTGGCATAAAACTAGCTGGACATGTTTGGACAATTATATAATTTCAAAATAGGTTGAGTCTAATGGATTTGTTTAAAAGGAAAGAATACTTGTTTGATGATATAGAGATAATTTGAATATGATTTTGAGTAGTTTAGACACAAACTAGGGAATTTTTGTAGGTGAATGATATAAAGTAAGGAATTTTTAACCCATGGAAATCGTGTAGATGTGAAAAAAGGGTGAACAAGAGCCATATGATCATACACAAGTAATGTAAGGTAAAGATAGGTCAAAATTGATATTTCCAAGTGTTCTATATCAAAATTCAATGTCTACACTTATATATGGGGATATGAAAATCAAGACTAATGGCACAATGAATATAGAAGGTAAATAATGTGGGCCTTAGTGGACGGTATGATGGAGAGATTATCTATAAAAAGGTAATGAATCAAGGTAATAAAAGTATTATTTTTATTTTTAAATTTTTGTGACTTATAGATAGTAATCCTAGAAAGTAGAGTAGTGATGTAGATATTTTTTTTATAAATTATTTGAATAATGGTTAGTTATTTTTATTTTTTTAAAATAGGACAATAGTGTGGTGCTCTCTAATTGATGTCACTTATAAGGAACTATTAGATAGTGTGTCATCCTAGCATGTCATTGAGTTAATGTTGGATTTATTTGCACCATAAAATTGTAGACATATGGCATATTTTATGCTTATTTCATAGAGAGTGTTATTAAGTCATACAAATATGGGGAGTGAAATAACACATAGATAGAGAAACATTTGGCACTAGAGATGACACTATTTGTGGCATAAAGAGAGATGTTGATATTACATTCTAGAGATTAGTCTCTTAGTTGATCCTTTAGAGTACAAACACTCTATAGAGTGTATCACCTAACCATGAAAGGGGTGTAGGAAAAGAATCTATTGTAAATGTTGTAGTGGATATTAAATTCACCATAATTTAGATAAGTCTAAAATGGTATGAAATATATGGATCCTCTAAAATAGGAAAATGTAGAAGACCATTCAAACTTTAATAAACACACAATACATCTATTCAAAAATTAGTTTGATGATATATAAAAGGGTCATGAGCAAAAGATGTTGTACATGATCTAAATAGGGGTTATACACATATAATATAAATCATAAAACCTAACTAGATCTAAGGTATATAAAGTAAGAATGTAGAGGTAATCGATGTATGTAAAATTACATCAGGAACTATATGCACATAATATTTTCACTTTTATCACTTTAATGATGTTTTTGATTGTAAAGGCTTATTGACTCATAAATATCCATAAGTGTACACATTAAATAGTGTATCAAGAATGGGTTAGGATCGGCTTATGGTACTTTGTGATAGATGTTTGCATATTTTTCTTTCATAACTTCATTACTATTATTTTGACCTCATTTGAGTCTCCTTCTATCTTACCTCAATGTCTACTTTTTGTTTAGATTTTATAGCTTCCCTATAATTTCATACTTGTCTTCTCTATAGTGTATTGGCTTGTCTAATACATTATTGTGTTAGCCGACATATTTCCAACTCATCAACCTATAACATTCAATTGACTTGGAGTTTAGGGTTAGTTTTGAATATTGAATCCACACACACACACACACACACACACACACAGATATATATATATATATATATATATATATATATATATATATATATATATATATATAACACTCTCATCTGATTTTATTGTGATCTTATTTATTCTCCCAAATAGTATCTAGAGGAGTTATAGGTTTAGAGTCTTATCTTGGATATCTAGTCTTATATGATCTTTGGAGTTCAATAGGAGAATTTGAACCAAGGAGGTACACTTAGTATTTGAAATCCCCTACTAAGGATATATAGGTCTTCATCTTCCCATTTGAATTCTTCAACCTACACCATATCTTACAAAGTGCCACTTGAGCCAAAGGGGGATATTGAATCATCAATTGGTCAACCCAAAGGTATATATATATATATATCACTACCTTTTTTACTTTATTACTTAGTAGACTAGATATTTCATGTATATTTATATTGTAAATGTATGTGTTAATCCTTTATTATGATCCTCATTATATATAATACGATGGTATAGAAATAGGGTTACTTAAGATTTCCATTTATCATTTTAGGTTTCATAAAACACCTATTGGTTGACCATTGAACCAATAAAATTATTATTAGTTTAATGTTTATAATTATTTTTGATTAGTTTAACATTGTTTGTCAGTTATTTACTTGTGGTATCTTTACTATATCCTTGATACACCCATTTATAATAATCATTTGTCTATATTGAGCCCTAGTGAAAGCTATTTCCCATGTCATAACTTCTTATTCTTTGGAATTCTTTAATCTTAAAATTAGAGTGTATATTACCATCTTATAGGTCTATGGTTGTTTTAGGATCTTACCTAATCATCCAAGTATACACAATCTCTATTTTTATGACTTTATTCAAGTCATAGTCTATTTATAGAAAAGGATAGTTATTGGTCATCCTAAAACACATATATTTTGGTAAACCTGACATGAATACTTTTCCATTGTTTTAGATAAGGTAAGGTGGAAAACTAGGGGCCAAACCCTTTAGAATAAAAAAAGACAAGAAATCAAAAAAATAAAATATGCCCTTAGAGAGATGACGACACTAGCTGAGAACAACAGATAGAAAAAAACACAAGAAATGGAAAAACCAGAGTCAGAGAGGACTCCCCTTACATAACTATTGATTTGATAAGATCATTAAGTTTATTAGTATTATCCATGTTGTCAACATGCCTAGTATTACCCACCACTTCTAGCATAGACATGTTTAGCAGAATTGTATTCCAAAGTCCTTTGGTGAAAATCTTCTCTAGCTTCTGAATACGGTCCTTCAGGGCCCAAATTTTAGCTTTCCAATCAGTCTCATTCTGAGTACCCTCAACAACTTCATCGACATAGATTTTCCCCTTATTGTCAGTAGTTCCCATAGTGTCAGCACCATGCTCCTCAGTAACCTCAAAATCCCTAGTAGCCTGATTCCCTCCAGTGTCCTCAAAAATTTCATGGATTTCTAGCTCCTTAGACTCTTCCTCCTGGGTTGCTTCTTCCGAAGCACTTTCTATGTAATCAATTAGTCTGGCCTTCAAGGCAGGTTTACCAAAAATCCACCATGACCTTCACACTCTAGAGGAGAATCCTTCCTTATTAATTTTGGAAGGCTTGTGAGATTTACCACCTTGGCCCCTTGTGGCCTTGCCCAAATTATTGTGGGTCCCCTCCATGGTCTCTTTAATATTTTCTTCCTCTTCATCAAAATTTCTCTTCTTACCCTTCTTGCTTGCAAAGGAGATGGGGGTATCAATAGGGGTCTTTTTAGGGGTGGTGAAGGATACATCTTTTATTTTGGTAGGAGCCGGGGAAACCCAGGACTCATCAATAGCATTACCGGACACCGGGTTAGAAGGAATGTCTCCACTATCAACTTTGATATTCTTGGTTGGCTCAATGGCATGGTGAAAGTTTTATAAGCAAAAAATTAGACCCTATTGTATGGGAATAGGTTTTATATCTAGCTTCTTAGCCATTTTAGCTCTCACCCTCAGGACAAAGTGTTCCAAAGAGGAGAGCAGGTAAAAAGGAAAGCTAATAATAACATTACACCTGAAATGATTTAACAAAGGAAGGTGGTAATTTTATAACCTGGTAAATCACCTTTCTAGTGTGAAGTACTTCATGAGAATGAAGCACACTCCATCCCATGGCTCCAAAAGTTTAGCGCTCTTGAACCCTCCTTGAAACGAGATGAGTTCTTCTCCCTCACCTAGAAACAGTTTATGGCTAGCCATATCCATAATTTTGGTTTTACTTTGAAGTTTTATACCCTACATGGTCATTCCCATGGCCATATAAAATCACCTTTTCAGATATTTCAAAATTAATTCCACCCACCATGACCCACCTATTTAACTAGGATCTCACAAACTGCTCGGACAAGATTCTGTCATAACCATTCAACCTTTCCAGATATGGGCTGATACCCCCTTATTTACAATAATACCAAACTAGTGGATTATATTTAAATTCATAGTAGGAAATAGGTTTAGTTTGAATATGGTCTCCCCCCATTCTATATTTTTAGACCCAAATAGTGGAGTTCCTAAGTTCTGCCTTCAACTTTAAACTTGTTGCTAACTTTTCCATTATTAGTTAGTTTATATTGTTAGTTGGATTTTATTTATGTTTATGTTTGATTATTTATATATTCACTTTGTCTTCAACATCATAATACATTTTAGTGAACCCAATGTGAATCTTATCCCAAAATTGGTTGGATAATTTTCATGTTTTTCCTTTTTACTTATTAGAATCTTCTTCACTACCATCATACATTTTAGTGAATATTTTAACCAAATGTATTGGCCAACCCGATACAATTACATGTATTCACCAGTTTTATTTTCCAAATTGATATAGTTTTCTATCTTTGCCTATTGTATCAACCATCCCAATACAATTCAATTTAAAAATAATAATATATCGACCATCTTCATATAATTCAATTTTTGATTAATACTGTAATAGCCATATTGATACAATTTAATGTTTCTTAGTTCAAATTTATACTATATTAGTTGATTTATATGATATTATTAATTTTTACATTATTCCTTCTTTTCAATCTTGTTATTTCATATTTTCATCATGATGTACCTTTTTAGTGTATTTTTAGCATGCCTCAACCCATTCTATTTTTTATGGGTCATTGATTTATACCTTATAGATCACCAATGAAGGAAACTCTTCATGGTATAAATACTCTTCTCCATTTATTATTACCAAATATCCTATAGACGATAATCATCCCACTTATACTGATCATTGTTATTGGGGTGAAGATTTCAATGATCAAACTTATAATGGGATCAAAGATTATTAATACGATCCTCCCATTTATGATTATCCCAATGAGGATCCTAATGATCTCATTTTTGACACTCCTAAAATTGATAAAGATCTTAAAAATTATGATGTTCCCACTTATGGTGATATTTACTACTAGGGTGAAGATCCCAATGATGAAACCTATTATGGGATTGAATATTGTTAGCATAGTACTCCAAATTTTTATGATCCCTATGAAGATCCTAATGATCCAATATTTTTCATTTAAAAATGGTTTAAAATAAATACCATGATTTTACCATATATGATGATTTTTTTGATGGAGATGAATACCCTAACATTATAGTACATGTTTCCATTGACGATTATTAATACATTGATTAAAATTCTTCTTATGATTATTCCATTACTACCATCCCTCACTTTGACTCAATAAATAATGAGGATGATTGTATAAATCCAATCCCACTATTTATCCCACCCTTTCAACATTTTTTGTGGATGAATCATCAAACCTAAGCTCACATTCAACAAAATTTTGTCAACTCATCAGTTTATGAAGAAAACATAATTCAAATGCCTACCATAAAACACATTATAGGTGATCCTAATCATTGCTATCATATGGATATTTAAATGTATTATATTGGTACAATTTCAAATTCAACCTCTTCCAACCTACCCAAGTAATTACTAGAATCACTTCTTTGCAACTATATTGGCCAAACCAATACCATTCAATTGAAAATTCTTACAATAAAATACACCAACCATGATCATAAATGTGTCAATACAATTATAATTATACATCCTATTACAAACAAATTCACCATATATGACCTAAAATGTGTTGATTTAGTTCCTATTTTACCCAAATACATCAACTACCAACTATTCCAAAGTGTTGATACACTCCTAGTTCTACCTCATATTAGAAATAATTCCACTGGCCATGACCCAAAATGTATCGATACTTTATTTATATTTTAATCAATTTAGCCTAAAACCAACCAATATAAAGTGATAATATAGTTCCATTTCCATCATCTAATGGTATTATCTAGACATTACATAATGTGAATAAAGTTATCCTATTTCATTTAGATACTTCTAATTATACCATCCATAATTCAGATGGTTTTAATGTAATTTTATTAGCATCCCCTAATATTTATAATGGTATTAGCCATGTCCTTGGAAGTTATAATATAATATTAATTTATATTATCCCTATTCATAAATGTATTTATAATTTTCCCTTCATTTTATCCAAATTTATCGACCTACCATATGAAGTTCATTCTAGTTTTGTTACACAAGACTGCATTAACCTAGTTAATACTATACATCATAATTTGATAACACCTTCTAATGATATTAAATTTTTCCTAGATGCCACATTATATGTTGTAAGAAAAACTTACATAAAATTTTACACCATTAATAGTAATATTTATCTTGAGGTTAATTATAATACACCTACATCCCACAGGTTAGGGTATCTTATGATACATATCTTTTTATCCTCACACATGTTAGGACATGTTGTGATATCCATATTTTTCTTAATATACATATTTGGGCATCTTGTGATTCCTACCCTTTTATTATTTCAAACTTTAGGGAATATTGTGATGCCCATCATTACCCTTATGCATGATATAGGGGCATATTATGATGCCCATCCTCACTCTCTTGGATTATTGATCATTCATCCTTATCATGAGGTAAAAATAAAGAACCTTTCACATTTTACAAATAAATAAATTAAGATTTAAGAAACCTTTAGACATAAATATTCTTGCATCTCACATGTTTTGATTTAATATTATTGTTAACATATATATTTTTTACTATTATGATTGCTTGCTTTCATAAATTTTATTTCCTTAGAATCATTTTTATTACAGTATTACTTCAGTTTTAGTTACTTCTTATCTTACAGTCAACCTTAGTTTCCATTGTGGATCTTTGGTAACACTTTCAAGTTTTATTTTTCAAACATTATATCTTCCCCTCTATTGGGACTATTTATGGTTAGCCTTAATTTCCATTGTGGAGCTTAGGTAACACTTTTAGGTTTATTTTTTATAATTTATTTCACTTATAGTCAACCATTATTGTCTTTGACCCCTTGGTATATGTTATCTTTCCCCTCTTTTGGGATGATGTATAGTTAGACTTAGTATCACATGTAGATATCATGTAGCACCTTGAAGTTTCTTTTCAAATTTTATAGTGTAATCACCTAAAAGTGGTAATTGGATGTTAAGAGTGTTATTTGAGTTAACTTATCCCTAGGTTAACCATATACCTATCCTTGATCATTATACTTACTTTTCAAATCATTCAAAAAACCACAATCAAATACAACTAATCAAGACATAGTCCAAGAATTGTCATCTAATATCCCATTCTAAATTGCTTAACAGTTTACAAAGAGGACATTAGTGATGCATTTAGGACACTATAGCCACATGGTGCTAGTGCCCCTAATTGGGTGCTACTATCCTTAGACCTATCTCTTCCCAACATTTATTTTTTCAAATATGTGCCATTTTTAAGGTCAACTTAAGCTCAATTTACTATATGCACTAGCAATAGAATGCTATAAATAAAAGTCTAACCCACCTCTAATCACTCGATGGAAAATAGATGCAAAAAAAAATCAAAACAAAGAAAAAGCTTTGAAAAATGAAGGTATTTGATCCCTATTTAGCCATGCTTTCTACATACTACCATATACAAGAACCCTAAACCTAGATTTCAAGTATTTCAAATCTCAAGCACATTCAAGGTATCCAAAGCCACTCTCATTCTAGAATTCACTTGCACATACATCAAGTACTAGGTGAATTAATTATCAAGCTTGATCCCTCTTTGAAGATTTCTATTTAGGCAACTCTCTACATAGTAGGGTGTTGAGGATGTCCAATCCATCCTACTAAAACACACATAATTATCACTTATGTCATTATATCAAGGATATTAGGGTTTTCACATTGAATCAAGTTTTATAGGTATAACACAGAGATATAGATTTTGATCATAGGAATATGACCTACAAACATTGGCACAAGGGCTACAAAAAAATAGGAATAGTTATATAATGGGTACATTAACACCACATTGAGGACACAACACACATATGGTACTATTGTACATATTCGGTGCTACTATCTAGTGAAAAGATGAATACCATAATCTTATTGATGACACTAACTACTACCCAGATCTCAACTTTTAGAACCTAGATCATCCAAATATTTAGTTTTTATTAAAGTCTCTATGTATGTGTATTTATTAATATTATTAGAAATTCTAACAAGGTCAAAGGTTATATCAAAATACTACTAAATTATTCCATATTTATTTTATTGATTTAGGCATCTCAACCCTTTTAATCTAACATAAGAATTTCATAATTAAAAATTAAAAGGTTAAATCATTTGGTGAACCTATCTTACCTTAAATATTACATCAAACCTTAGCTTGTATTCATCCAAATTTTGTGAAATAAATTTAGGGTTGAATACTTCTAATTTATTTTATTTTATTTAGACAACCTACATAATTAAAATTAAATTTATATTAGGATTTTAATTTATTTTACATCTAATTTAAATTTTTGTAAAATAAACCCTAGATTTTAAAACCCTAACCCTAGACACACTTAGGGTTTGTATCCTTTTTATATATACTCATATATTGATTCGAAAAGTATCACAATTTGCTGAAATATTTAAATTTTGAAAACTTTCATAGATTACTAGTTTTAAAAGGTTCAAAATATATAGAATTTGTTTTCTTACCTTTCAACCTATAATGGAAGAATTTAACAAAAAAATTATTAAATTGATAAGTTTCAATTACAAGAATTTGTTTCCAAAAATAAGGATATACAGGATGATTTTATAAACATTCTTCAATAGGAACTCCAAAATACAAATAATGGTTAATCTTCAACCCCTCTATTTAATAATGTTGATACACCTTCAATGGGGCCCACTCAACCAATTCAGGTAATATAACCCAAGATTTTTATTTAACAATCAGTGATAACCACACAACTTATGATTATTTATTCTCCTCTAGATGTAAAATCCCTTATGCATTAGGTTATTACTTTGTAATCTAAGGTTTTACATCTTGAGTAGAGAGAAGCTAAGACATCACATGCCTTGGATTCCAACATTCTCTTACATACATATTTGGCACATCACATAGTGATAAATGATTTTCAATTCAATTTCATGGCTTCCAATCTCACATTATATTATGGCATGTGTGACCTAAATCATCACCTCAAATCTTTTCATACAATATGCTTAGACTATGTGTCCAACAATTGGATTCTTACAAAGTTATTTCCACGTAGTCTCAAGAATTATTCCCTATAGTGGTTTTATAATTTTAAAAATAAATCTATCATGACATTCAATCCTTTAGAAGATATGTCCCACAAAAAAAATTCTATCAGCATCAGTGATTAGAATATGATATTTACAAGTGGCACAGCTAAAGCAAAAGTTAAATTTTTACATAATTGATGATGTCTTATAATAAAAGATAATATTATCAACATTGACTATCCCCATGATAAAAGTTAAGCTTAGATATATATAAATAAAGTCTATTACCAACACTTTATGAATCTATCTTATTCAAGAAGCTTCCCACATTTACCGATATGTGCCACATAATTAAGGAAAGAGAGGTTAAAATCTTATAAATGGGTAAACTCAAGTATAAAAATGGATCAAATTCAACTATTAAGAGTAAAAAAAAACCCCCATATAAGGTTAGGGATATAAAAACAAAATTTATCAAAATGCCATAGTCAATTTATCTTTAAAGCCTTCTCCTATATTGGTTTTATCTTCTCCTCGGTGCATAGTTTTCACTAATCTACCAAAGTCACCAACATGATTTGTAAAACAACTATTGAAATGTAATGTCATATATCTTACTCACATTAAATAGGTTAATATGAAACTACCTCTTCTGAATTTTTATGATTTAAATGCATTATGTGAATATCATAGGGCACCAAGCCACATGACAAACAAATGCATTACTTTAAAGCATAAGATATAAGATCTCATTGAGGATAACATTATTGATGTGGGCATACTCAAAAAGGTATTGAAATAAAAAAATAGAGGAAAAGGAACTTCAAATATTTTAAGATAATTTCCCAAAGCATATAACTAATGAGGTAGTAGAATGTTAGGTTTTCACTAGCCATACTAAGCTCATCCACCACTAGCATCTTATCATAATTTTACAGAGTAAACACATCCACTGCATAATTTTATAGTCATGTATCAATCTACAATGCCACTTATACAACTTATCACATTTTCAAAGCAAGATATTATGGATTATGACACATATTCACATATGCTCTTCATACATGCATATACAGACCACATTCTTGTTCATAGTGTTATGGTTGACAATAGGTCAAGCATAAGTATGTAAACCATGACACTTTTACAACACTTGGGATACACAAAGTAAGATATATTACTTATAGATATAATAATTAGTGATTTTAGTGGCTATGTTAAGAGTTCCATCAGGGATATTGTGCTTCCATTATAGGTTGGACTAACACAAATAGCCACTCAATTTTTAATAGTACCTAGTATGGGTGTATTTAACATATTATTGGGTAATCTGTGGTTATAATAGCTTTGAGACGTCCCATATATAGTATATTAATGCCTTAATTATATACATGCTAACCATGTGGTTAATATTGAGAATTCCCCATATAAGTATCCTCTTCCCATGCCATAGGTAGTTCTAACACAGTTTCTAATCATACTTATAGAATAGATGATAATTATGGTTCTAATTCCACTACCATGTATTTCATAGTTCTAAGTTATAGTAGAGAGTATATCTCCTATGCATAGATCATAATATTTAGTAGAGTCCTTAAAGAAGGCTAGCTTTAATTCTATGGTATCTGCATGCACACATACTCTCTCTCAAAGACTATTAATAGAGAGACCATTACATCAGAGATATGTCATAGATTCTAGAGGACATTCCTCTACTTAGTTTACACTGATATTAGTTATATTGGAGTCTAGTTGTTTTCACATCACCTATAATTTATAATTCTACTATATGGGTCCCTAAGATTGTTATAGTTTATAGGGCATTATATTCAATGCAACAACATCATAACATCACTACTCAAGTATCTTCAAGTTTAGATTATACAACACACTAGATCATGAACTCATAGTTTCCCTTTCAAACTACATGCATGATCATAGTTCCCCTATTTGACATAGGTCATGATGATGGTGAGTTTCCCATGAGACTCATTGGCTAGTATGGTTCCTACCCTTATACATATTTATTTCTCTTTCTCACTCCTTGAACATAGTTTATTTTCATATGTTTGTACATAACTTATAATTAAAAAAAACATAAAAATAATATAAGATGTCAAAATACAAAAACATTCAAATAACTCAAAAACCACAAAATTTTTTAGATTGTATGCATTATAATTACATTTCTAGTACTTTCTAGATATTACATATTACTAGCTATCCTAATATAGTTAACTTTATCATACACATATGATTCACTTATTCTTATCAAGTTATTATAGATTCTAGATAAGACTATGGTCCACTACACTAATCTAAACTAGCTATCATATACCCATTGGGGGCATTTAAACTGATCTAGGTTTATACATTTGATACATCTGCCCATTTGGGGGCACCTCTTACACATTTTATATAACCAAGTTTTAACTTTTTTATACTATAAATTCTAGTTATGCATTGAATTATCTTGATATTGTTTATTGATCCTCATTGCTCAAAGTTTTTGCTAACTATCACTAGTTAAACTTAGTCTATATGCATCCTAACATCTACATAGATTGGCACTACATAATTATATATGCTTCCATTTCTAGTTCCTATATTAGACTTGATTGTGTTTCTTATGCTTCTTCAATATTCAAGGGCATTTGAATATAAAATTATTCTTTAGACTTTTACCACTTCTCTTTTTGTATGCCTTGGATATGTGTCCATATCCCTTGTGTATGATCTTTCTTGATTTTATCTATGGATATTTGAATATATCCTTTTATCTGGTTCTATGCTAAATTGTTTATTATTTACATATGTGGATAGTTGGACATGGCCTTGCATGTCTTCATTATAAGATTTAGTGGCATGTGACCATGTACCTTGTATTTTGTCCCCTTGGCCTACCTTTTGTGCACCTCATGTGATTTTATTTTTTCTTTCTTGTATACTTATACACCACAACACTTGTGTTTTATTATTACACACAACAATTTTCAATTCCATAAGGGATATCATGAATCTACTTATCCTACTTGGGAGCCTTAATAGAAATAATTCCCCATCCCCCTACGTAGTTACTCAAATTTTTCTTATATATACATTTATTACATCTATCTTGACACCCATGTGCAATACTAGATTACAACACATATTACATATCCTACTTATGCTTAGATACATTTACATCTTAATGTTATGTTTGTATATTGTATTGGAAATTCATGCACATACTTTGGATAACACAATTTTTAGAGATACTTATTTAGAGGGAATTTCTTACACAAGCTTCATAAATACACTTAAAAGAGGGGACATTTATAGGGGTTTATCATAGATATTAGGATCTTGCATTGATTTTCATAAATACATTTTATCACATAGGCTTAGTTTTAGAACTTAGACTTAGGCTAGACACATAATAGAATAGAGACTCAATAATCAGTTCATATCACACACAAATCAAACATGGTAATCATCAGTGCCTAGATTTGGACACTAGAACCATAGGGTGCTATTGTCCACTATAGGGTGTTACAGTCTAGTATCTCTAGTTTTACGATAGTCTAGATCATTTAGACTAATACACCATGTATGATGTAGATTTGCACACATACAGTCACAGGTTTGGTATTTATGTTCATAATTAGCTTAATTTTATTCATACTAATTCAGATTCATACCAATTGATAAAATTTGGGGGCATCATTCAAAACATGATAATTCATACATTTATCTCAATGACATAGGTTGAACTAATACATACTCAATTTAGATTCAATATACTTAGATACTAGATTGAAGGCATGTGTATGGCACATAGTTTCCATATAATCAACTTTAGACAAGTTGATAAGATATAATGGAAATATCTATGTTATTATCTATACTTTATACACTTGATATCACATTTTAGCTTGTCACTAGATTCATTCCTCATTCCATCTATATTGGTTGGCATTCTGAAGTGGCCTAGAGTTGTCTAATATACTTGAATGGCCAAAATATGAATACATAATTAGATTTACTCATTTAGACTCATTTAACACTTTATGCAATATAGTTATAGATGCATCTAGTTCACATAGCGGGCAATGATGGAGTCATGGCCTACTTGAGTTCTTAAGCCACCTACATGAGAGGGTTAGACACACAATCTTATCCAAGCTATTCACAAGGATTAAGATCCATCAAGCAGGGGTGGGTAATGATGGAGTAAAAACTATATTGAATTCTTGATTCACCCATATGATGATTGAGTAAGCCATCAACTTAGTTCAATCTATTCAATGATTTGATCACTATGTAGATTCACACACATAGATTGTCACCAGGTTCATACATTTGTTCATGTACCCAATGAGGTTTATTCATTCCTTTCCTCTCTCTTTACTCAGCTTTACTCAGTTATTTCATTTTCACATATTATTTTTCTTTTGATTATCTCTTAATTAAGGACTAATTTTTTCATGTTTTATTTTAGGACATTGTTTTAGATCATGTTCTACATATATAAACCCATATTCATGTATTCAAACTCAGCTACATGGGATTCAATTCTAAGATAAGAAAAAAGTACACTTCATTTTCCTTTATACAATTAATTTTTCTTGGATTAATTACTAACATAAGTGAGGGCGAAAATATAATCATCTAAAAGTGGTAATTGGATGTTAAGAGTGTCACTTGAGTTAACCTATCCATAGACTATACATATACATATCCTTGATAATTATACTTACTTGTATAGTCATTCAATAGACCACAGTCACCTGCACCTAGTCAAGACATAGTACCAAAACTATCATCCTAAACCCCAAACCAAATTTCTTAGTATTTTGAAAAGAGGACATTAGTGGCACATTTGGGACTTTAAAGCCACATGGTGGTAGTCTCCCTAGTTGGGTGCTATTATATTTAGCCCTATATCTTCCCAATGGATAGTTTTTCAAATTTGTGTTCTTCCTAAGGTTAAATTAAGCTCATTTTCTTATCTACACTAGTAATAAAACCCTATACATACAAGTCTAATCCACCTCTATTCTTTAGATGTAAAATAAATGTAAAATCTATTCAAACTAAAGAAAAGTTGAGCACAATCAATGTATTTTATCCCTATTCTTGCCTAATTTATTCACACTACCATCTACAACAACCCTAAGCCAAGTTTTAAAGCATTTCGAGTTTAAGAAAATTCAAGGCATCTGATGCCACTCTCATTTTAGCATTCACTTCCACATACATCATGTATAGGTGGGAGAACAACATCAAGATTGATCCCTCTTCAAAGTATTGGTATGTAGGTAAATATCTACATAGTGGGGTGTTAAGGATGTCTATTCCATCCTACTAACACATAAAATTATTTATTATACATACTAGTAAGGAGATTAGGTTTTACACTTCAAACTAGGTTTTCTACGTATGCCATAGATCTACAGGTTTCAGTCACATAGGAATAAGGCCTAAAAACACATGCATAGGTGATCCTAGAAAAAAATAATAGTCCTATAAGTAGGGAATTAACACCACATTTAAGAAGCTACACATATATGGCGCTACTATCAATACTAAGCAGTATTATATAGTGAAGAAATGAATAACAAAATCTTATTGATGATATAGATTACTGCCCAAATCTAAACTTTTATAACCTAGATCATCTGTGATAGTCAATTTTCATCTAAGTCTCTATTTATGATTATTTATTGATAATATTAGAAAGTTAAACAAGGTTAAATGTCATAAAAAATAAATATTTAATTATTACATATTTATTTTATTGATTTAGGCATCTCATCCCTTTAATCTAACATAAGTTTTTCATTGTAAAAACCCTAAAAGGGTTCAATCATATAGCCTCTTTCCATCAATATTAATTTCCTTGTGGATATTTGCTCTATTTTTTCACTCCTCCTCTTTTGGGTGATTCCTTATATCATTGTTTGTGATGGACATATTATAGGTTTGTGTGGATTCTCTAGTGACATTACCACCATGCTCTTCATATTACATATTACTTACATGTTAATGATTGTTTATATTTTATTGAGCTATCATTTATTGTAGGTTATAATTTTAATCTCTTATATTTTAACTTATCATTACTTTATCTACACATGTATAGGATTTTTTCACATTAGGTTTAGTAAATTTTCTTGGTCCTTAGGTATTTTATCATTTTCACCTCTTGGTCTTTTAGTTTATGAGTTGCATGGTAAGACCTATGGAATAAATTAGGCCCTACTAAAAAATTCCCATTCTCTTTATCTTTTTTTATATATTAATTCACTTCATTTATTCAACCATTATTTCCTTTGTGATTCTTTGGTTTATTTTATCACTTTATACACCCTTTGGTTTTTTGCTATATTTTTAATGCTTCATATTTTTATCATGCTTCATATATTTATCTTACTTGTTCTCCTTATATTTTAAATTTTTGAAGTGCATGCTAAGACATAGGGGTTAAAATAGTCTCTCCTCATAAACACCCATCATTTTTCTATATATATTTATTTTTCTCCCAACCTTAGCTAAGTTTCTTTTTATAAAGATAAGGTAATAGTCGAGAGTAAAATTTTTCCTCACTTTGATTTAGTCATATTATTTTGTGGTAAGACTATATAAATCTATCTACATTTTTATCATTAACATTTTTCCTTTTCTTATGATGATGTTTCAATCTTCTTATCATTGTACCATCTATATTTATACATTTTTTATGATTGGGTCAACCCAAATCTTCTATTCCCATTTCCATAATTTTCCAATTTTCACGATCTTTTTGGGTTTAACAAGGTCAATTTCAATATTTCACTCTTTTCTAAGGTGTAATTCTAGGAGTATTTATGCATCCTAGTCTTTAGGTTCTCTACTCTAGTAGTTGGGTCTAAGCTCTCTTATGGTACTCATGTTTAGCACCGATGTTTGGGTTTTAAAAATTGATTTAGAGGAGGAAAATAGAAAAAATACAAAAGTGTTAAAATCTATATCATAATAAAAGACAATGTTAAAATTTAAATTATATCTTAAAAGTTAGATCACACCAAAATATTTGATATTTTTGGCACATATCCTATTCTAGTCAAATTTTAAATACCACATTTACCCTCATGGTAAATCCAATGTCTATTGTAGTACTATAGGGGAATAAAATAGGGTAGGAAGTTCATTATATAGTTAGAATTATATAGCTTATATTTTAGTTCCACCTAATTTATCACATAAGTACCTAATCTTCACAGTAGGCCAATGACCCTATAAGGGGTGATGAGTAGTAAGGAACACATTGCAAAAAGGTAAGATCTTTTATTTATATATTCTAGCCTTTATGGGATGATATTTATAATTCAGTAGTTATCCCAAGCTTATGTTTTCTAGGTAGGGTTCTCTTGGGCCTTTGATGTTGAAATCTATTAGTCTTGAAAACATAATTTTAGTGTCTTATTACTAGTAAAGACAATGATTTATCTTTGGTGATAACCTCCTTCCCTTCCCTCTATATCTATATTTTGATAGGAAGGTTTGTTTTTAAATCTATCACATCTTCTTTTCTTCTTATTCTCAATCTCTTTCAAACATGGTAGTATAGACACTAAATTTGGTCATAGGTACTTGAAAATAATAATTATTGACACATCTTAAACCACATGACTTATGTTCAATTAAATGAATCTTATTTTCCATTCCTCTAAGCATTTTATCCATATGTGAGATTGACATTTTTTTACAATCATTGCTACACAAAATTTTTAAAGTCAAATACTAAATCTTCTTAATATCATAATCAAATTATATCATAATTAGAATAGTTATCCTTGTTATTTTAGGATAGGGACACACTAGGTAGGCATGAGAATTGTCATGCTCCTATCCACATATACCATACACATTCAAAAAATCAAAACTAGTTTCCAAAATTTAAATAAATATTTTGGGTCTTCCCACACATTTCATAAGGTTATCTAAACAAAACTATCAAAAGGTTTGCCCATAAATACACATCAAAAATAAATTTTTAAACCCACTTTTTAATCACTTCACTTTTAGCTTACACAATATTAAATATTAAATAAATCTACTATATTATTTATAAATTAAAGATCATTGAAAATTAAAAACCATAAGTCAATTCTAAAGTATAAGTAATGAATAATGTTATAACATCTCATGATATGTTTTATCCTTCTTTTAAAAAAATCAAAGGATGAAAAGGAATGAAATGTAAAAACAAAAAGTGATCTTTATTAATATTAAAAAAATGATAATGTCATATTATGTGAATATTATCAAGATAATAATCCTATATACATAGAATATGAACTTCATTATAAAAATATTTGCGATAATTATTTCTATTATAATAAGTTAAACTAATCCAATAAAGATAAATGTGATGTTTCTACTTCCATGCAAATTCAAAGTGATAAGCTAAGCAATAAATCATAAGGTTGTACCAATTTTTTCTTAAAATTCAACTCTCAGCCATGTAATGACATTTGTTATGATCATATCATACTAATGTTCAAAATGGATGGCCAATTATAACCCATGAGTGAGTCTTTACAAACCACTAATATTCATGTTAATCATATTATATCCATGATGATGCTATTAGTGACCTCAAAAATAAATTTCTTAAACTCACTTTACAAATGAAATCATGTTATATGGATATAAAAGATAATATTAACTTAGGAAAACCCATTACATGATCTGTATATGAAAATTCATATCAATAATATTTTTTTATGCCTACACTACCCTTGTTCATTGATTGTGGAGATCCTTATACTCATTTAAATTTATATACACTTTATTTTAGATAATGGTACAATGATTGATATATTGTACTAATTATTTATATAGAAACCTCATAAGAGATGCTTCAAATTGGTTTTACACATTACTTTGTGGCTCCTTACCTAACTTCAAAATATTAAAATATGTGTTTTTATGAAATTATCAAAAACAAATGGTGCATAAATTCATGTTGAAAGATATAAAAGGTTTGAAACAAGGCCATGATGATCTCATAAAATATTAAATTTTTAGGATTTATAATCAATTCACATTTTATAACTTATCAACCCTTAGATTTATAAAATCAATTCATCTTCAATAAGGGTATTTCATTTGCACTCAAAGAAAGAGCCATGCATAAACTTTATACATATTTTGAGAAGTTGTACATGGACGTGTTCAAATATGCATGTGATCTAAATTTTATTACACATAATAATAATAATAATAATAATAATAATAATAATAATAATAATAATAATAATAATAAAGAATCAAGGCCATATTCACATGTGAAGGAAGTTAACAATAAAATAATGGAATCACATTTCATATGAAAAATAAAGAGTCCAGCTAAAGTCTCTTATAAGAGGGATAAATGGAAGAAAATAATTAAAATAAAGGAATATGAAGTTAAGGTACTTAATAAAGAGAAATAAATTTTTTTCAAAGAAATAAATAATGTGAATAAATATAATTTACATTAATGGAAACCATTTCTTTTGAAAGATTCAAATATTGACTACATGGTATTCTACTATAGTCACTCAAATTTGGTCATGAATAATTAATAATATCAATTTTGGCCCAATTTAAATTTAATTAACTTGAGCATTTATTTTGAACATATTTCACCACCTCAATGTATCTTAAGTACATATATGTACTTGTACACATGGAAAAAAAACATGCTAACTATTACACTAGAATTTTTGAGGTCTAGCTAAGATAACCAACATAATGAAAAGATGGATGAGTGAATCTATGGATTGGGTTGTTTAAGTTGAGAAATGGGATTTTAGATGATGTTTGGTGTTGAGGTCAACATAACCCCATTTCTAAAAAATGAGGACCCTTATTTAACTTTACAAATTGTGTTATAGAATAGTCATTCAACCTGATCAAAATCCATTATTTAATATCATGATTGATCTAGTTTACATTCACATGTTAGTAAATAAGCTTTATTTTATTTCACATAATGTTTATAACATTTGCTTCATGTGTTTATATGTTACAGGATCCATGGATCTCCATTATAATGAAGAAATGTTCATCTTTTAATATTTACTTTTAATTTGACCCTTTTGATTAACCTTTGGTCTTTAGTCTATTGATTAAATCCAGGTTTAAATGATGTTAAAATCCTTAGTCTAAATTTATTTATCCTAAGTTCTTATTAAGATGGGTTCATATTTTTGATGGGTCATTTTATCCCTTCCTAGTTTTAATTTAATTTTAGCCTAAGTCTTAATTATATTTATTAATTTGTTAAAACCTTATTTTAAATTTATCCAAAGTCTTTATATATCTAAAACTCTTAATTAATTAATTTAAATGTTCATATATATGAGAGCACATAGTGTCACCAAGTGGCAAAATCTTAAAATCTTGGAAGGTAGATCAATGGTGCACAAGATATTTCACAAGTCAACAAGTCAAAATCAAGATCAATGGAGCACATTCATTATTGAAAAATCAAATATATGGTGATCATGGATTCAAAATGTCAAAGGATCTAGAGATTTAAAATAAACATGATAAGTTTCACATTCACATCGAATTAAATCAAGATTAACATTCCAAATTTAATTATGTGAATGGAATCAAGATCGACATTCTGCATTTAATTATGCATTCAACACATATATGGTGTGCATTATTCAATTAGATAAATATCAATGGTACAAATTCAATATTGTGGATAAAGATCAACAATGTAAATCAAGTTAAGGAGATAGAGAGCCTAGATTTCACATAAGGTCACCATGTGATGTAAGAGCATTATAGTGATGAAAAATTATTGCAAGGTATATAGATTGCATGTGGTGCTGCCAAGTGGCACAATATCATAACACCAAATCAAATATCAATGGTCATGGTGAAATTTGAGGCCAAAAGACTCCCAAGGAGATCAATGACATGCATTTAATCATTCAGATCAAATGTTGATGGACCACATTCAAATAGTACACATAAATATCGACGAATATAATTTGATCAATATTTTAGAGGCATGAGAAGATGACATGTATCCATGGAACACGGTAACATTTTAAAAATAAATAAGTTTCATGACAAGGTGATGCCACATAGATAATACATGTCATATTGGGAGATCTTGTGGAATTGAACATGCAAAGGTATAAATGTGTGATCAAAACATGATTTACATCACCAAAGCTCATATTTAAAACTTACCACCATTAAAGCTCTATAAAAATATCCAAAAGTCCCTAGAACATATGGAAAACCCTAAATCATATCTAGATTCATTATGTTGAGTTGAGAGAGTTGAATTATCAATTACAAAGGGATAATTCAATTTTTATTATAAGAATGGAAACACATGGACATGTTTCAAAGAAAGTGGTTGAGTTATATCTATCATCAGATTTACATGGCCAAATTTTCAAGGATAATGAATTTATAGCTTTTTCATTAAATACATGGCATAAAAATTACTCAAAGTTGTTTTGGATAGTTAAGAACCATGGAGTTATAACTAAATAATAAGATAATATCCTCTCAATAAAGAGAATATATGATGATATTATGGACATTTATATGACTAGACTACATTATGTTGTTTCTAAAATAGAGTTATTTCACTATATCGATGTTCTTTGTCTAATTCTCAAAGAAGCTAAAATAGACAAGGGTATGTTGATTAATGAACATAGTCTAAAGAAAATTGATTACATATCCCCAATTTAATTTGAGTCTTACTATAAGATATCTAAGACCTAAATTGACCTAATCTCCATTAATTCATGGGATAAGAAGCACAACATGATGGATATCCCAACTAAATTGTTGTAAGTAGGTAACTAGGTCATTGTATATCCTACAAAATACATACCAATGAATGAATTTAGACCTAGAGTTAGGATGGTCATGATAATGTAATAAAATTTGTATGGATGTGCACATATAGCACATGTATAACCAATATAGGTCTCTATATTATAATTCATCATTGAAGTGTTAGTTCCTCTCTTAGGTGAAAATATTAGTATCTCCATAAGAATTTAGATATATGGGATCAAGAATAAGAAGAGGAATGAATTTTACATGATGTATTATCTATTATATTCCATATTTGAAACCAAATAGATCCCAAATCAAATATAATGGTCTCCTAATGGAACCTAGACTATTTCTCAGTACTATTCCAAATTGCATATCTATAAGTATAAAGACCATATCCAGTTTATTTATGACTATGTTTAACCTACATTGAGTCAAGATATAAATGGTATTCCTATGATGAGAATAATCTCATTAATGAATAATTATATTGAAGCAATAGGATACATATGTATTTATCTTAATTGTATAGTTATAAGGATTGAAGGAACTCAAACTACCCCTCTCAAACTATCAATTCATGTACTTGACAAGTTAGCAGAATAAGAAGTAGCATATCAATTATTGAATGGGATAGATGGAATTTTTAAAACAAAGAGGAAGGGACTTTTGCATAGTTTTCTTATGATAATTATCAAGACTATTTTAAGATATCAAGATCACATTGAGGTTACTTCAAAGCATATATTGTCTTTAAAATTACAAATTGATGGCCATAGACAATGGGAACCCTATGGCAGGGTAAAGGAACTTCTGAGGATCAAAGTTAATTTGAATGTGCCTTAAAATCATGATCCTACTACATTTTATTTTATATACACCAAGGCATCCACATATTATGAAGTCATTAGAATATTGAAAGAGCATAATATAAATCCTAAGTCTAGATTGAATAGAGATCAAAAGATGAAGGGTATGTGGAAATTAAGTCCAAGGTAATATCATTTAATAGACATGGATTATTATATATTTGTATTATTAGATACACAAGTATAACATAGGCCTAAAGAGAGAAGGCCAGGAAAAATTTCTTCTAGTTCATCATCTCCTGAATCCTCCAAAAAAATAGAGTAAGAGTTGCCTCAACAAGAGGTTCATATGATAGCTCTAGATCCTCATGAGTCTATTGAAGATGTATTAAGGATGATATCCATGACATATGAGATATATCTATATGGAGAAGAATAAAGTGTTGAAAAAACTAAGTAGGATAATGAAAAAGATAATTATTTAAACTTAGTAGATATTAACACTCCCAAGAGGAAAGTTGAGACTGCCATTATCTCAAAAGATAAGAAACGAAAAGTGGCCATCACACCACCTTTAGAGAATGTCAATTTTTTTTAGTGAGGATAAAATCATATATAAACCACCTATTCTTCAATGGTTCATTTATTAATAAAGGTTAGAGAAAATACCTACTATATATCATCCATAGGCTCTTGTAAAAGCTACTAACATCCCTACACAAGAAGAATTGAAGCCTTGGATAATTGATTTGAAAGAGGAAAAGGCAAAGATATTAGCTACTCTAATTAAATCAGTTAAAATAAAAAAAGGAGTACCAAGTAGGCATATGGGTCAATCTTCAGTTGGGGTCAGATATGATCCAAATACTACTAGTTTGCAAAAAGGGATCGAGGCAATGGTCATGGAAGGTGGTGAAGAGGTAGTTCATGAAAAGTTTGAAACCTTAACTCAATTGACTAAAAGGAAATGATAGAGAATATGGTAAGATCATATTTTTGAAGAATATTTCCTAGACTTAGCATAATCTTAGGTAAAAGAATTACAAGCTACCATCAAAGGCCTAAAGCATGAAAATAATAACCTAGAAGAGTAATCCATTTTATCAATTCTAGGGAACATTGTTAATAGCTTTCCAACAAATATTTATGAAACATTTGGTTATTTGAGGTAAATAATATCTAAATATGATATGGTGAGAAAACATAGCACTATGGCTATGAACCAAGTTAATCAATGACAATGTTCATACAATAAGATAAAATCATTCCTCAAGGTATTGATGGAAGGTCAAATTCTTGAGTTCAAAATAATTAACACATCACATTTGAGCATGGATATGATAATTTTGATGGAGAAGATAAAGGATGTGAATAAATGGTATAAAGGCATGGAAGATCTCTCTAATGACTTTAAATAGTTAGATAATAGAATGGTATAAATACTAGGAAGCTTGATCAAGGATCAAACCATTCTTAGTCATATTCGCTTGATAACTGATGAAAATTTCCAACAAAGGGATACTCAAGTCATCCAATAAGTGAAGAATAAAATCAAAGGCACTACAAGGGTAGATAATAAGTGCATCTTGGACATGATCATATTAGCATAGGAGAAGATAGGAAATGCTATTAGTATTAAGGAAGCCTTGGGTAGAGCTGATAAAGACTTTAAAGAGTTGTTAGGGAAAGATAAATTATTCATGGATCCAATCATAAACCTCAAGCTAATTGATGTAGAATATGAAAAATCCATAAATATTTTGTAGTAAATATAAAAGGATACAATAGTATGGGTGTCTCAAAGTCAATTGAGTTGACTAGTATATTCTTTTGTACTAAAAAACCTTGCAAATCATTAAAAAGAATATTATATTTTATAAAATCATGTGCAATTTTTAACACACATGGATTATAGGTTAGTCCACTTGAAAGTGTCATTGATTATAGAATGTTGTAGAAGGACAACTATCCTTGACACTTGGATAATTATCATTTAATAGTGATAAATTGATAGACCCAGAAGTCTTCTATAAAATGAGATATTGTCATTTGCAAAAAGAGGATGAAGTTTTCAAAAAAAAATTGCGTAAATTTTGGAGAAAGTAATGTAAACAAAGGAATTATATAAATATTGTCTCATATTTGTTTATGTGTTTGTTATCATGGCTACTTCCTCAAATATCTAGTTTGATGTTCAAATTTGAATTGATTTTATGAATATTAGATGTGCATATGTTAATGCAAAATTGTCAATTTGATCTCATGCTAGGTTGAATAAAATATTTTAGTTTCATTTCATTTTCCTTGCTTTTATTTAAGAAGTACAAATGCAATTTTTTGTGGAAGTAAATTTGTAAAGTGAATTTGAGTTATTATTTGCAGTGTTTCAAATATCTTTAGATATTTTCCTGGTATATGATAAGATCCATGATTTTGGTATTTTCACTTCATATAATAGTTTAATACATGTCTTTGATGAAATTTAATCTTTGTCATGATGTTTGAACTCAGAACAAAGACATCCTTCTTTTCTTCCCTACCGTACTTAGTTTCTCTTTTCTTTTATCAAATCACTATAGTTTATCTTTTCGTTGTAAATATTCATGATAGATTAGGGTTTAGAGTTTAGTTTTTGATCATTATTCATTAGACTTAGCTCAAATTACTTTCATCTTCATAGACAAGATTTAAGGGCATGGTTTCTCCTAACACAATTTACATATTTATTTTCTGAATAGTTATATAGCTTAGCCACTACTACACCACATATTTTAGGAATAATAGAACCAAGAACTCATGCAATAGATTCTTTGAATATAGAAATGAGAAGTGTTTTAAACACTATATAAACCCTATCATACACTTTCATGAATCAACAGGTGGGTAATTAGTGCTAGAAGGAGGGCATTAAGCTAAGGCTTTATGAAGTATCTTAGCTAATTTTAGTTAATTTTGTTCAAAGATCAATTGATCATTTACATATTTGTGTTTTTATTATCTTATTTACTTAAAGATCACTTATATTCATGGTTTAAGACTAGTCTTTAGGTTTATTCAACTAAAGATAGATATTCTTTGAATATTTATGATAAATTATTGCAAAAGTAGCTTAAGTTTTGTAAATATGATGTGGTTGAGGTTAGTGAGAGAAATTTTGTTTAAATATTAATTGATTATTTGAAAATTTAGGTTTATTTTAACTTATAAATGTACATAGCACTCATACACACAAGTTTTGAGGTATATTTAAGCTAATATAGTTAAAGATAATTGTTCTTTGAAAGCTTTGTATGAATTTATGTAGAGTTTGATTAACATGTTAATATAATAGTTTATTTTTGAAAAGATAAGGTTTATACATAATACTTTGAACATGATTCAGATTTTAAAACCTAAAAATACCAAGAATAAGGACTAGGTCAAGGTTTGAGACAAGGATACCTCTTATTTCTTTAGAAATTAATAAGAAAATAAGAGAGGAGAAAGGTAAGTGTAGAATTTCTAAATCTCAACCTAATTCACCTATTTATATCACTGCATTCAATCCTCATGAAGGTATGTCTTGGTTAGCTAGATCTTCTATCAACATGTCTAGGCAAGTATACAACTTACCTAGAAAACTTGAAAAATATTTGCCTTATTTTAGTCTTTACATGTGTTGTGTCTACTAAAGAACATATCAAGTCCTTTAAGGCTACCTTGAGATTGTTAAATATGGTTCATGAAGATGTTCCTTGTATATTGTTTCCTTTTACCTTTAGATATGAAGTATATGATTGGTGTCTTAATCTTACTAAGAATTACATTACTAGTTGGAATGATTTCAATAGTTCTTTCATTATTTAGTTTGGAAAGGTCATTAGTCCCTGTGTTCTATATCAACAATTCAATACTATGAGGAGAGATCCAAATAAAACCTTAAGAGATTTCAATGCTATATTTCAAAATATTTTTAGTATAACTATAGCTCCATATAGGCCTAATGAATCTTTATCTTTATATATCTACAAGGATGATCCAGATCCAATGATTTTTATATTTTTGAAAAGATCTACTTGAGTCATAAAAACATTAGCCTTGGCCTATACTAAATGTGAATATTAGTTATCAAATACTACCCCAAGCTCAATTAGCTTATGTTTTTGATAAGGTAAGGCAGAAAACTAGGGGCCAAACCCTTAACAAGCAAAAAAGACAAGAAGGAAATCAAATAAAATATGCCTTCAGAGAGATGATGGCACTAGCCGAGAAATAATAGATATAGAAACAAAACACAATAAATGGAAAGACCAGAGTCAGAGAGGACTCTCCTTACATAACCATTGATTTGAGATGATAATTAAGTTTCTCATTATTCTCCAAATTGTTAGCATGCCCAATATTAACCACCTCTTTCAGCATAGACATGTTCAACAGAATTTTATTCAAGAGTCCTTTGGTGAAATTCTACTCCAGCCTCTAAATATGATCCTTTAGGGATCCAATTTTAGCTTTCCAATTAGTCTCATTCTCAATATCCTCACCAGCTTCCTTGACATACATTTTACCCTTATTGTTAGTAGTTTCTATAGTGTCAGAACCATGCTCCTCAGTAACCTCAAAATCCCTAGTCTCTTGCTTCCCTCCAGTGTCTTCCAAAATTTCCTAGATTTCTAGCTCCTTAGACTCTTCCTCCTGGGTTGCTTCTTCTGAAGCACTTTCTGAGTAAATAATTAGTCTAGCCTTTGGGGTGGGTGTACAAGAAATCCACCTCAGCCTTCGTACTCTAGACAAGAATCCTTCCTTATTAATTTTGGAAGGCTTGTGAGATTTATCACCTTGGCCCCTTGTGGCCCTACCTAGATTTTTGTGGGTCCCCTCCGTGGTCTCTTTAATATTCTCTTCCTCTTCATCAACCTTTATCTTATTACAGTTAATGCTTGTAAAGGAGATGGGGGTATCAATAGGGGTCTCTTCAGGGGTGGAGAAAGAAACATCTTTTGTTTTGGTAGGAGCAGGGGAAAAATAGGACTCATCAATAGCATCGCCAGACATTGGGTTGGAAGGAATGTCTCCACTATCAACTCTAAGAGTCTTAGATGGATCTAGGGCATAGTGAAAGTTGTATAAGAAAAAAATTAGCCCCTGGTTTAGGGGAATAGGGTTCATATCTAGATTCTTAGCCATTTTAGCTCTCACGCTCAGGACATAGTGTTCTAAGGAGGAGAGCAGGTAAAAAGGGAAACTAATAATAACATTACACTTGAAGTGATTTGACAAAGGGAGGTGGTAATTGTAGAACTTGGTAAATTTCCCTTCGAGCATGAATTACTTCATGAGAATGAAGCACACTCCATCCCATGGCTCTGGAATTTTAGCATGCTTGAATCCTCCTTGATATAGGATGAGTTCTTCTCCCTCACCCAGAAACAGTTTATGGCTTGCAAAATCCATAATTTTGGTTTTCCTTTGAAGTTTTATTCATGCATGGTCATTCTTATGGCCATATAAATCACCTTTTTAGAGACTTCAAAACTAATTCCACCCACCATGACCCACCTATTTAACTAGGATCTCGCAAACTGCTTGGACAAGTTTTAATCATAACCATTAAGCCTTTCTAGATATGGGTTGATACCCCCTTCTTTACAATAATGCCAAACCAGTAGATTATTTTTCAATTCAAAATAGGAGATAGGTTTAGTTTGAATAAATTATCTTCCCATTTTGCATTTGCAGACCCAAACTATGGATTTTCTAAGTTTAGCCTTCAGCTTTGAAATGGTTGCTAACCCTTATTTCTGTTTATGCATAATGAAGATGTGATGGATCATTATTTGAAATACCCTATAGAAATGACGTCATCTACTCCCATACTAGGAAATTATTTCCCATTTATTTTCATGATGATACCTACACACCTAAACCTCATGATATAATTAATCATGAATGATTGTCAAACAAGTACCAAGGTTATCAAGTTCTGAGATCCCTAATGGCCCTCTCCAAATGGACTACCTCCGAGAGCTATCCTTGTCATAAATGCACCTCATTATTGAAAAGTCATCTCCTTTTGAATAATCTCCCTAATGTTCAATGGAATATGAACACCTTGTCACCACACCCTCCAACCTAAAAATTACTGACCAAGGTTGGCACAAGCATCAGTGACCCTGTTTCCCTCGCTGTAAACATGGGAAATCTCTACTCCAGAAAACTTTTGCAAAAGAAATTAAATATCAATAATGATGTGTTTTAGCTTAATTCCCACATTTGATGCTTTATTAAATGTATATATGACCATTTTAGAGTCTCCTTGTATACTCAAGTTCCTTATTCCTAGGGAAATAACTAACTTTAACCCCCATAGTAGAGCCATTGATTCAACATAGTTGTTGCTCTAACATCCAATTCCACCAGCATAGATAGCAGACATCCATCCTTTATCATTCCTTATAATTCCTCCTCCACTAGCTTTACCATCTGACTTGGATGCCCCAACAAAGTTGAGTTTCATCTAGTTAGGCTTTGGGGGGATCCATTTAGTATTTAGTCTTTGTAGCATTTTAGAGTTATTATACCCAGGAGTCTAGTTTAAAACCTTTCATTTGGCTATAATTTGGTTTTCAATTTGAGATATGGGTTTCTTTACAACATGAATATGAGCTATTATGACACTTTCCATAATGGTCTTAGCAAAGGAGTTAAACACCTGAGATACATTTCTAGCAATGTCCCTAAAAATTATGTGGTTGCGCTCTTTCCATAAAATCTATCTCAAACATGGTATATTTTGCTTCCATAATTTGATAAGCTAGGGATGTGTGAAGGTTGGATTCTAGATGAGAATTACTTCTTTAAGGTTAGAATTATAGACCCATTCAATACCAAAGATGTTAAGTATTGTGCCCCATAATTCCTAGGCAAAATCACAGTGGATGAAGAGGTGTGAAACTAATTCCTCTTTTGAACCACACAAGAAACATCTATTAACCAGTTTCAACCCTCTCTTTTGAAGGTTATCTTGAGTTAGGATTTTTTTATGAGTAGTAACCCACTAGAACATGTTAATTTTTGAAATAAGTTTATGATTCTAAACCTTTTTCCATACATCTTTATTCCGAGCATCAAGAATGAGTAGATGGTAAGCAGATTTGATAGAGAATGATCCATTCTTATTTAGCAACTAGTATTGTTCATCCTCCCAGGAGAAGAGAGGGATTCTAATCTCTTGAATGCACTACTAGATCTCCCACACTCTAGGGAAAAGCTTAGGCTGATGATCATAGTAGTTCAATAGATTTTTCCACCTCCTCATCCCATTGTTATTTTCCATATAATCACTGACCCTATCTCTAAAAAACTGAGTATCCAAGTCAGTAATATCTCGATAGTCTCCTTGTGTGATGAGAGCCTTATCCTTTAACCAGATATCATCCCATAATTTAATATGTCAGCCATTTCCATGTTTCCATCTAATTCCCTATTTAAGAAGGCTTCTACTTTTTAGCGTTTTATTCCATATCACAGATCCCTGGGGTAATCCCATTTGTTGAAGAGAATTGGAATAATCAATGCTATGCATGTATTTAGCATAAATTATTTCCTCCTAATCATTATTTTTATGTATCAAGTTCTAACCAACTTTTGAGAGAAGGGCTTTGTTCATGTTCCCGATAGACCTAATATTGAATCCACCATGAGATTTTGCAAGACACACTTTTTACCATCTGACTAAAGACATTCTTTATTTATCTTCCACCCCCATCCATAAATTTTTTATTTGGATCTATTCTAGTTTCTCAGCAAAATATGCAATAATTTTAAAAAGAGATAGGAAGTATGTAGGAATACCTTGCAGTGATGCCTGAAGAAGTTGCAGTTTACCAACACTGCTAAGTAGTTTCCCTTTCCAACCAAGAAGTTTCCTCTACATTATTTCCACAATTCCATTCCAAAAAATAGGAGATACCTCTTTGATCATGAGTGGGAGACCTAGGTAGGTAGCTGGTAGAGCAGCTTCAGCACATTCTAATATATTAATGATTATATGTCTAAGTTCATTAAGAGTGTTAAATAAATACACATTGATTTTTTGGAAATTTATCTTTTGTCCTGACTCTCTGGCATAATTATTTAAGATATTCTTCCATCTTCTAGCCTCAATCACTGATGAGATGCCAAATAAGATGGTATCATCCATAAACTGTTGCACCACCATAGGATGAAGGGAAGAGGTAGGTTTGATGCCCACTAGCTTTTTTAAGGCTATATCTGCTTGTATGTATCTTCACAGTGCCTCTACCAAAATGATTAATAAGTACAAGGAGAGAGAGTCTCCCTAATGAATTCCTCTTGAAGATGAGAAAAACCCTCTAGGTACACCATTTACCAGCACTGAGAATTTTGTAGAAGAGACAACATTCCATATCAAGCGAGATATTTTATCATTAAACCCAATTTTTTTGATCACTTGGAATACAAAAGTCCATGAGACACTATCATAAGCTTTAGAAATATCTAGATTGAGAGCCATACTAGGGATTATGCTCTTATCCATGGAGTGAATAGTCTCATGTGTGGTGATCATAGCATCAAGAATCTTCTTACCTGGGATGAAACCTTTTTGAGCAAGAGAAATAATTTTGTCTAGTAAAGGTTGAATCCTCATAACTAGCACTTTAGTACATAACTTATAAAAAGTGTTGCATAGACTAATGGGCCTGAAATCAATAAGGTGTGAAGGTTGTGAATTTTTAGGAACAATTACTATGAAGGCATTATTAGCTTGTTTCAAAAGTTTACCTGATTTGAAAAACTCATGAACAACAACCGTGAGATCCACTCCTACTATCTCCCAATATTCTTGAAAGAATATAGGAGGAAAGCCATCAGGACTTGGGGTTTTGAATGCACCCATGGAGAATAAAACAACATGGACTTCTTCCTCAGATATAGGATTTAACATCTCCAGATTAAATTATTCCATTATAAAATAGGGCATTTTATCAATGAATTGGTTCATAGGTCTATCATTTCTATCATTATTATTTTCTTCCATGAGCAGATTCTAAAAGAAAGCCCTAGCTTGTTCCCCTATGTCATTATCCTCAGTTATAATGTCACCATTATCTAGAACAAGATTAGTTATTGAATTGGCTTTCCTATGTTTCATAGCTGAGAGATGAAAGAAGGAAGTGTTCCTATCCCCCTCTTTAAGCCAATGAACATGAGATTTCTATTTCCAGAAAACCTCTTCTCTTTCCATAAGATTCTTCCATTCAGAAGATAGGACATTCTCTTTTTCTAATGTGTCTTTAGATTCATCCCCTTGATCTATTAGTTGTTGTATATCATATTAGCATATGTTATTCATAACATCAATCTTAATGTTCCTATGTTGAATATCATCCCAAATTCTAATCAAAACATGTTTTCTTTGAATCAAACTCCATTTTTAAACCAATTGAGTTTGAGTCATGTTCATCTTGGTCAAAACTTAAGATTCCTAAATAACACTACAAGTGAATTTAATCCACAAGATCAAAGATATACGGTGCCAATAGATATTACTAATACTTAACTTCAAAATTTAGAGGCACCTAAGGATGAAAATGAATCCATACTCAAAATGGTTTAAAAACTAGGCACTAATTTTATTTAGTTGTAAAAATAAGTAGGTAACACTACGGAGAATTCTAACAAAAATTATTCTTATTAGAGGTTCAACATACCTACAAATATGTTTCATAATAATAAAAACCACAACAATAATAAAATTAATAATGAGTCATTTAAAAATAAAAACATGCCTAAAATGAACATTTTTGATGTAACTTTAGATAATTATTACAAATTTCATAACACTTCAAAACATGGTGAATTATATTGTATAGAATTTTTTAAAGATTTTCAATATTTTCAAGATGAATTATATACACATTTAAGTTATGCATAACAAAGATAATGCTATAGGTACATCTGGTTCTTCAAAGTCATCTAAATCCTCTGACACAACTCTTATGGTGGAGACATTTGATTTTCCATTCCAAGATAAGAATGAATGTGAAGATAATTTTGAGAAGATTAATTCTTTTAAAAAGTATCTGATGAATACTTATCCATTGAGGAATAGATAAAAAAATCAAGGTATGACAAGTTTTACTCCACCAAACAACTTTGATAACTCCTCTTGATTCCAAAGCAGATAACAATCCAATTCCTTCAAAGAGAAGTAACAATAGAAATGATAATGAATCATCTAATTCTTCTACTAGGAGTGGATATAATATAGTAAAGGATATGAATAATATTAAAGATAATATAACTCTACATGAGTAGACTCAAATTAATAAAATAAATAGACTTGTGTCTAGAATCTTTATAGAAAAAACCTGGTAAATCATAGAAAGCCACAAATGCTAATGTATTGATGTATACGAACAAATTAGAGGTTTCAAATTTATTCCTGACAATTAGATTTTTTGGTAAAAACTTACATAACTATTTGTTTGATTTAGGTGCCTTTGAAAATATCATGCCAGTAGGTATTTGTGAGAAACTTGGTTTAACTCCAATTAAGTCTGATAGAGTAGTAACTCAATTAGATAAATCAAGAGTTGAAGTGATTGGTGGGTTTTTGAATGTCCATATGTAGCCTGATTTGGACCCAAGAGTTAAATAATTCATTTGTATTCTAGTGGTGGACATTATAGATGCTTGTGGGATGTTATTTAATAGAGATTGAACCAAATATTTTAATGCATACATGTCAACTAACTGCTCTCATATGTGGTTGACATGGAGGGGAGTTCCTAATAAAATTCAAATTAAAAGGGAACCAAAGATGAAGGACATGGTCACTAAATACAATGCAGCTAATGAAAAGGTTATAATGGTTAATTCTTATTTAGGAGTCTACAATCTTGACACTCCTTAGGTATGTAAGTCTAAATACTCTCATACTATGCCTATACTTTCAAAACTATATGTTGATGGTGGTAGATGCAAATTTGCATCGAAATTATGAATAATTTTAGTCAATCACATTGGGAAAGAATATAATGTTACTTACAAAATTTAGTTTCCTTGTATTAATAATTTAGTAGAGTATGAAGCATTCATTTTAGGATTACAATTTTCTATCAAACACAAGGTCAAATAAAACTAGCATATGGTGATTTTAAACTAGTAGTCAATCAGGTCAAAAGTAAGTACTAATGCAAATTGTCTTATCTGAACAAATAGAAGTTTAGAGTATGGGACTTGATTGAATATTTTGATTCTTTCAATATTATTTTAATCACTAGAGAAGGTAACCAATTTATTGATGATCTAGCTTCAGATAAAATCAACCTTATGCCAAACTAATATTTTGAAGGACTTAATATTGAATTAATCCCATGTCCCTCAATTCTTGACAATGTTAACCATCTACAAGTGTTTAGTGATGATCAATAGATCATAGAATTCATGAACAACTCAAGATTATTTGAGTCTCTATTTATTAATGAAGTTAATGAGAATTCTCTTGATGAAGATAGAGTTGATGAAAATATTATACAATTGAATGACAAATTCATGATTGCCTTTTAAAGACTATTTGATCAAGAGAAGCTATCTAAAATTGTTAAAGTTCCAAAAGTGAGTGGGAAATACTATAATGTAGTTGACATAGGAATCCAAGGTCAACCTTAGCTAGTAAAAATTGGTATAACATGCACAAATGAAGAGTCTATAAAGGCTAAAGACTTGTTAACCAGATACAAGGATGTTATAACATGGTCCTATGAATATTTGAAGATCTTTTATCCTAGATTCATTACCCATAACATTCCATTAAAAGAAGCTTGTAAATCTTTCAAACAAAATCAAAGACATATCAATCCTATTTTGGATCTATTGATTTATAAAGATGTCAAGAAGATATTAGATGCTAAAATATTTTTTCCAATTATACATTCTACTTGGGTAGGTAACTTAGTACTAGTTAGAAAGAAAAGTGGAGAGATTAGATTATGAATAGACTTTAGAAATTTGAACAAATATTTTGAAAATGATAATTATCATTTTTCATCCCTTGAATAATTATTTAAATTGTTAGTTTTTATACCATGATGTCTTTCTTAGATGGGTTTTTAGGATATAATCAAATACTTTTTAACAAGGAGGATAGAATGAATACTACATTCACAACAAAGTGAGGCACATTTTTTTACAAGAGGATGACTTTTAGACTCATCAATGAAAGAACTATCTTTTAAAGAGATATGTACCATGCCTTTCAAGGCCTCATAGGTAAATGCTTCATTATATATATGGATGATCTAACTGTGTTTTCTAAAAATAGGGAAGATCATATAATACATTTACAATAAGTATTTAAAAGCTATAGAAGATATGGAATTTCCATCAATCCTAAGAAAAGCATTTTTTACATAACTGAAGGGAAATTTTTAGGACATGTGATAAATAAATATGGGATTTCTATGTATCTAAATATATTTAGTGCCATATCCAAAATATAACCCCCTAATAGTAGAAAAGAATTAAAGTCCTTTGGGAAAATTAATTTTTTTAAGAAAATTCATTTCTCATTTTGAAAATATTATGAAACCACTTAATGACATGAGTAAGTAGGATTCAGAGGTCATATGGAATGAATAAATTAATAAATAAATCCTTTAAGGATATTAAAGAATCAATAGGACATGCACCTATGTTGATAAGTCTTAATTTTACAAAAGATTTTTATCTTTATTCTTTTGCTTCTAAACATATTATATCAACTATTTTAACTCAAAAACTAAATAAATGTGATCATACAATTGCATTTATGAGCAATAACTTTAAAATTATGAGTTAAACTATTCTCTAATTGATAAACAACAATTTGCTTTAGTTAAGGTAGTAAAAACATTTAGGCACTATATTATTAGGAATAAAGTGCATGCAATATTTCCAAACCCTACCACTAAACTTATGCTTAGTAAATATTACTTGGGAAAGAGAAGAGGTAAGTGTATGTCTATACTCCAAGAGTATGATCTTGAAATTAAAACTACCAAATTAGTGAGATGTCAAGGATTAATTCAACTTATTACTAATACTAATCCTAAAGTGAATGCCATGCAGGTTGATCTACACAAATTCCAATCAAATGATTAGTATGATGTTATCATTAATTTCTTGATCAATGTTTCTTATCCTATAATAATGAGTAGAGAAAAAATAAGAGCTTTGAATCTCAAAGTATCTCACTTCTTGATCAAGGATGGGATAATCTACATGAGGAACTATGAAGGTATACACTTGAGATGTGTTATAAAAGAAGTTGAAATATTGAGTACTTATCATGAGAAAATTAGGAGTGGAATCCCTTTTGGAAATAAAATAGATTAAAAAATCTAGAGGGTAGTATATTATTAGCCAAAAATCTTCAAGGATGAACACAAGCATGTTAGAGAATGTCATCAATGTCAGATTTTCAATACCAAGAAACCAAAAGTAGTTATGCCATTAAAGCCAATGTTTTAGATTAGAGGTAAAAGCAGGTTTTGAAGGGGCCCCGAAACTCTATTACAAAGAGAAAAAAAACATAAAACAACAATGCCCACAGGCAACGCCTAAAAAACACTACAGAGAAGTAGCAAAATCAGGTTTTGAATGGTCCTGAAACCATCAGAGATACATCCGATCAAAACCCAGAAATAGAAGTCTGGAGAAACAACAAACAAAAACTAACAAGCGAAAAACAAAGAACTATTCCGGTTTCTTTACCACTAAGAAGGACCAGATTATTCATCCAGTTCTAGAATCAAGTTCATGGCTTCCTTTTCTTTCAAAGCAGTTTCTTGTGTGGTAACCTCCAGCAAAGCTCCTTTTTGTGTATCTTTCTTTCTGGAACTTTGCCTTGTCCTTTTGATGGGACCCTCTAGTGCTTTGGTCTCCTCATTGACTCATTTACCTATATTGATAGCTGCTGCAGAAATGTTAGACGTTACTTCATCCATTTTCTTTCTGTTATCCTTTATTAACTCCTGGAGATTTATTTCATAAGCTTTGAGCTTCACAGGGATCTCACTTAACTGGATTTCCATGCTGTTTACTTTATTCCAAGCAACTTTTAGAGACTCTTCCAACGTTTTCACTTTTTTCTTGAGTTCAATAATCTCCCTACACAGCCATAAACCTAATTGGGAGGAAGACTCAGATTTACTATTAACCCAAGTCGTAGGAGTGTAAATTTCTTCATTCTGATTCTTTCCTCTCCAATCCTCAGATTTTTTATTCGGGCTATTCCTATCTTCTTCAAAGAGGTCATCTTTGCTCTTTTGTTCCCGCTCATTGATTCCTTCTTCAATTTCCATCTCCATATTTTGAATATCTTCTTGGACAGATATTTCCTTTTCTTTCTTATAAGTTGGGTCCTCACCAGGATCTTCCTGGACAGTGTCTTCCTCCGCCACTTTCTGGTTTTCCTCCAACTCTTCTGTTCTAGTAACAGATTCCTCCTTAGTATTGACTTTATCCTTTTCAATGTCAACTAACAAATATTTTTCTCAATAAGGTTTGTAATTTTTAGGGGTTTTTAATCCTAATTATTTAGATGAACTAAAATATGTTCTTACCGCTATTGGTTGTTACTCAAAATGGATAAAGGTAGTAGCAATAAAATAATGTAGAACTAAAGATGTACTCAAGTTATTAGATGAGAACATTGTACTAGATTTGGGACACCAGTATCATTAATCTATGATAATGGATCAACATTTATATCTATAGAGATGACTAAGTGGGCCTATGATAATAATATAGTTCTTAAGTTTCCATAAAATCATTATCCTTAGGGTAATGGATTCTTAGAGTCAACAAACAAAAAATTGATGAAAGCTATTAAGAAGTTTGCATCTTAACAACCAAGAACCTAACATAAATTTATTAAACATGCTCTTTGGGCATATATAACTAGAGTGAAACAAGATTTGAAATTATCACCATTTCTATTAGTATATGGTCAAGAATTAATATTTCTAATTACTCTCAAATTTATAACTTACATATTCATGCAAGATTATATGGAAGAAGATCAAGAATATGTTAATTCTAGATTACTTGATATCATAAAAATAGTTGATGCAAGAGAAGAATCATTTTCCAAATTCAATAGACATCAAACCACTATAGAAATATGGTTTGACAAATTTTCAATGATCAAGGTGTTCAGATAGGGAGACCTAGTTCTCCTATGTGACAAAGCATTTGAGCCGAAAGGAAAACATGGGAAATTCACTCCTTTATGGATTGGCCCTTATCAAATTGTTGAGACATTACAAGATAACATCTTTAAACTCAAATACTTTCATGGAGTAGGTTTTACTTTTCCAACCAATGGCAAATATCTCAAACATTTATTCTTTGATGTTCCACCTCAAGTATTTATGGAGTATCTTGTAAGATTAATCAAGGTTAGTGTAGGTAGGCTTAGATTAGTTTCTTTTCTTATTCCTTATTTATAAATAGTTTTTGTGAATTTTTTTTGTTTCTTATGTGTTTATTTTATCTACTTTGTTCTCTACTTTCAATAAGTATTTTCAAAGATAAGTTTTCAAGATCTCTTATCCATCTAAATGCCAAAAAACAACTTCTCAAATCAAGAATGTAGGTATGACTCTTAATCATTTCTTGATCATGGATTTTTGAAATTCTAAGCTTTATGTTATATTTTTGAGAAATTGGTGAAGATGAAGATTAATATTTGGACTAATTATTCTTTGAAAATATTAAACCTTATTATGATTTAAGATTGATTTTAATAATAATTTCATGTGTTTGAGTGAAATTTTGAACTATTAGAATAAATTCATGTTATCACTTAAAGAATATTATTACTTGGGATAATTTTTATAACCAAGGATAATTGTCTATAAATCAAACATTTGAAAAAATCCTAAAATCCTGGCTAATTCTGGTTCCAAACCTTTGTTGTAAATCTAAGTATAGTTTAAAAAAAAAAAAAAAAAGAGCCGTATTGAAAATTCAAAATCTTTCTAGGCAAAGGTGATTCTAGTAATCTCCACCAGTCTTATAAACACCTAAATGGTAGTGGAACAAAGCCTAGATTGGGTCCAAAGGTATCTCTATCAAGGCTATAGATGTATAGCTAATAACATAACAATTCCCATGCCTTTCCTTCTTATAAATCATGATTTATAATGAATATATAAATATGTTTTGATTCTATGTTAATGATTAAAGTCATGAAATATAGAAGTTACTCTCTGAATACCTTGACAATCATTAAATGAATCAAAGAACACACACAACATGATTGATTTTTGATGTTTGATATTAATTATGTATTTGTAAGACTTGTTTTAATTATGAATTGATCTTAATAATGGTACTTGAATAAGTGGAATGATTTATCTAGTTACTATTTTGAACCAAAAGTATCTGAATTACAACATTTTGTAATGTTTCCCCTAAAAGTCATCATTTGTTGAGGTCAACATACCCTATTTTTTGAAAAATGAGGACCCCTATTTAATTTTTTAAAGTGTGCTATATAATAGGAATTTAACCTAATCAAAATCCATTATTGAATATCAAGATTTATCTAGTTTACATTGACATGTTAGTACATAATATTTATTTGATTTCACCTAATGTTGCTAACATTTGCTTCATGTGTTTCTATGTTATAAGATCCATGGATCTCTATTATAATGAACAAATTTTCATGGTTTAATTTTTAATGTTAATTTGACCCTTTTGATTATCCTTTCATCTTTAGTCAATTAATTAAATCCATGTTTAAATGATGTTAAAAACATTAGTCTAAATTTGTTTATCCTAAGTTCTTATTAAGATGGGTTCATATTTTTGATAGGTCATTTTATCTCTTCCTAACTTTAGTTTAATTTTAGCATAAGTCTTAATAGAATTTATTAATTCATTAAAACATTAGTCTAAAATGTATCTTAAATCTTTATATATCCTGAACTCTTACCTAGTTGATTTCATTGTTCATAGATACAAGAGCACATGGTGTCACCAAGTGGTAAAATCTTAGAAGCTTGGAAGGTAGATCAATGGTGTGTAGGTGATTTCTCAAGTCAACAAGTCAAGATCAAGATCAATGGAGTGTGTTTATTTATGAAAAATCAAATCTATGACGAGCACAAAATAAAAATGTCAAAGGATCTAGAGATTGAAAATAAAGGTGATAAGTGTCACACTCATGGTGAATTAAATTAAGATCAGTGGTACATGTTTAATCAAGTGAATGAAATCAATATCAATGGTATACATTTGATCATGCATTCAACACATCAATGGTGCACATTTAATCACTCAAATAAAGATCATAAATACATTTTCAATATTATGTATAAAGATCAATGGTGTGAAGCAAGTTAAGGACTCAGAGAGCCCAGATTGCACATGATGTCACCACATGGTGTAAGAGTTCTAAAGCAATGAAAACTAACTATAAGGTACACATATTATATGTGATGCTATCAAGTGGCACAATATTGTAAGCCCAGATCAAATATCAATGGTTGTGGTGATGGTCAAGGGTAGAATACTCTCAAAGAGATCAATGATGTGTGTTTGATGATTCAAATTAGAGATCAATGGCACACATTTAAATATTAAATTTAAAAATTGATGGATAAAATTTAATCAAGCTTCCAAAGGAATAATATTATGACATGTGTCCAAGGAAACAATGATCACATTTTAAAAATAAATAAGTTGTGTGATAAGTTGATGCCACATAGACAATACATGTCAAATTAGGATATATTATGAATCTAAGCATGTGAAGGTATAAATGGTTCATCAAAAATGATTTGCATCACTAGATCTCATATTTCAGACTTGCAAGCTACCATTAAAGCTTTGTATAAATCTCTAAAAATCCTTAAAATTTATAGAAAGTCCCAAATCATCTTTGAATTGATTAGTTTAACCCAAGAGAGCTGAATTATCAATTGCAAATGGATAATTCAATTGGGATTATAGTAATGGAGATGCATGGACATTTTTCAAATCAAGAAGTTGAGTTATATTTGTCATCAAATACATTTCTCCAAATTTTCAAGGGCACAAAATTTGTAGCTACTTCATTAAATACAAGTGATAATAATTTCTCAAAGTTGTTCTAGACAATTGAGTACCAAGGAGTTATAACCAAAGAAGAAGAGAAGATCCTCTTGGTGAAGACACTCTATGATGATATTGTGTCCATTTAGATGAGTAGAATAAATTATGTTACTTATAAACCATAGGTACTTCACTGTATCAATGTTTTTGGTCTAATTTTCAAAGAATATAAAATAGACAAGGATATGTTGATTAATGAACATAGTTTGAAGAAACTTTCTTACATATCCCTAATTGTCTTTGAGTCTTACTATAAGTTACCTAAGCCCCAGATTAACCTAGTTTCCATTAATTTATGGGTTGAGAATCACAACATGATGGATATCCCAACTAAATGGGTGGAATTAGGTAAATAGGTCATTGTAAATACTATAAAGAACAACCTAGGGAGTCAATTTAGACCTAGAATTAGAGATGTTCATGTCAATGTTAAATAGGTTATATGGATATACACATATAACACATGTAGAACCAATGTGGGTCCCTATGGTATACTTCATCATTAAAGAAGTGTTGGTTCCTCCATTATATGAAATTATTAGTATCTCCCTAAGCAGACATATACATGGGATCATGAATAAGAAGAGAAATGAATTTTACATGATGTCTTATCTATTAGATGCCTTATGTGAAATCAACAAGATCTCAAATAAAAGAGAATGGTCTCCTAATGGCACATAGACTATTTCTTAGTACTATTCCAAATTGCACATCTATAAGTATAAAGACCATATCCAATTTATTTATGACTATGTTTAACCTGAATTGAGTCAAACCATAGATGGCATTATTATAATGAGGATAAGCTCTTTAATCATGAAGTATATTAAATAAATATGAGATATATGGCTTTATCCTAATTGCATAGTTATAAGGATTGAATGAACTCAAACTACCCCTCTCAAACTATCAGTTCATGTACCTGACATGTTAGCAAAAAAAGAGGTGGAATATCAATTATTTAATGGGATAGATGGAATTTTTAAAACCAAGAGGAGAGGAATTTTGCACATTTTTCATATGATAATTGTCAAGACTATTTTTAGATATTGGGATCACATTGAGGCTACTTCAAATCATATATTGTCTTTGAAATTTCAAATTGATGGCCATAGATAATGGGACCCCTATGGTAGTGTAAAGGAACATCTAAGGACTGAATGTATTTTAAATGTTCTTTATGATCATGAGCCTAATGTATTTGATTTTATATACACTAAGTCATCAACATATTATGAAGTCACTAGAAGATTGAAAGAGCATAATATAAAGCCTAAGTCTATATTGAATAGAGATAAAAATATGGAGGATAGGTGGCAATTAGATCCTAGAAAATATCAATTAATAGATATGGATTCTTCTAGACTTCCATTGATAGATACATAAGTATAACATAGGCCTGAAGAGAGAAGGTTAGGTGAAATTGCTTCTAGTTCATTAGCCCCTAAATTTTCCAAAACAATAGAGCAAGAGTTGCCTCAATAAGAGGTTCATATGATAGCTCTAGATCCTCATGAGTTTATTGAAGATGTATTGAGGATACTATCCATGACATATGAGATAAATTAAAATTAAAAATAAGCAAGTGTTAAAGAAACTAAGTAGGATCATGAAAAATGGAATTCTTTAGTCTTATTAGATATTGACACTCCAAAGAAGAAAACTAAGACTTCCATTTTCTCAAAATCTAAGAAACTAAAAGTGGCCATCACACCACCTTTAGAGAATTTCAATTTATTCAATAAAGATAAAATCATATATGGATCACCTATTCCTAAATGGTTCATTTATGAACCAAGGTTATATAAACTACTTACTACATATCATCCATGGGCTCTTATAAAAGCTATTAACATCCCTATACAATAAGAAATGAAGCCTTAGATCATTGATTTGTAAGAAGAAGAGGCAAAGAGATTGGATACTCCATGTCAATTAGTTAACATACAAAAATGAGTATCAAGTAAAAATATGGGTCAATCTTTAGTTGGGGTCAGACATTATCCATATACTATTAGTTTTTAAAGCGTGACCAAGATAATGGGCATGGAAGGTGGTGAAGAGGTAATGAATCAAAAGCTTGAACCTTTGACTCACTTGACTAAAAAGAAAGGATAGATACCAAGGTAGGATCTTATTTTTACATAAAATGTCCTAAACTTAGCTCAATATTAGGTAGAGAGGTTGAAAATTGTTATCAAAGGCCTAACACAAGAAAAGAAGAACCTAAAAAAGTAATCCATTTCATCAATTCCATGGAACATTGTTAATAGATTTGAACCAACTATTTATGAAACATTTGAATATTTGAAGTCAATAAGATCTAAATAGGATATGGTGATCAAATAGAGTACTATGGCTATGAACCAAGTTAATAAATGACAAGGTTCATATAATAAGATAAAATCATTGGTTAAGGTATTGATTGAAGGTAAGATTCCTAAGTTTAAAATAATTAGCCCATCACATTTGAACATGGCTGTGATAATTTTTATGGAGAAGATAAAGGATGTGAATAAATTATCAAAAGGCATGGAATATCTCTTTAATGACTTCAAATAATTAGAGAAAAAAATGGTGCAAATACTAGGGAGCTTAATCAAGGATACAACCATCCTCAGTCTTATTGGTTTGATAACTGATGAAGAGCTCTAACACATGGATACTCAATTCATATAATAAGTAAAGAATAAAATCCAAAGAACTATACGGCAAGATAATAAGCACATCTTATACATGATCCTATTAGTAGAGGAGAAGATAGGGAAACCTTGGATAGAGTTTATAAAGACTTCAAAGTTTTGGCAAGGTAAGAAGTGGAATTATTCATGGAGCCAGTCATCAACCTCAGGTTGATTGATACACAATATGAAAAATACATGGATATTTTTCAACAAAGACAAAAGGCTACAGTCTCAGGGGTGTCTCAAAGTCAACTAAGTTAAATAATATATTCATATGTATGAAAAAATCTTGTAAATCATTAGAAAGGATATTTTATTTTATAAAAGTATGTGCAATTTGTAATGCACATGGGTTATAGGTTAGTCCACTTGTAAAGTTTCATTGATTCTAGAATGTTTTAGAAGGACAATTGTCTATGACACTTAGCTAATTATCATTTGATAGTGAATAACCAACATACCTCAAAAGTCTTCTATAAAATGAGATATTGTCATTTTTAAAAAGAGGAGGAAGTTCTTAGAACAAAAATTTTGTGTAAATTTTGGACTAAGTAATGCAAGCAATGAAATTCTACAAATATTGTCTCGTATTTATTTATGTTTGTTTTTTTTATCATGGCTACTTCCTCAAATATCTAGTTTAATGTTTAGATTTTAATTACTTTCATTAATTCTAGATGTATATATGTTTAATGTAAAGTTGTCAATTTAAGCTTATGCTAGGTTGACTAAAAGATTTTAGATTCATTTCATTTTCCTTACTTTTCTTGAAGATGTGAAAATGTATGTTTCTTGTGAAAGTAAATATGTAAAGTGAATTTTATTTCTTATTTGCATTTTTTCAAATATCCTTAGACATTTTCTTGGTGTAGTTTAGGATTTGTGACTTTGGTAATTTCACTTCATATGCTAGTTTAATCCATGTCTTTGATGAAATTTAAGATTTGTCATGATGTTTGGACTCAAAATAAAGACATCCTTATTTTCTAACATACCCTACTTATTTTATCTTTTTTTAATCAAATAACTATAGTTTATCTTTTCATTTTAAATATTCATGCTAGATTAAGGTTTAGACTTTAGGTTTTGATAATTATTATTTAAACTTAGCTCATATTAATTTCATCTTCACAGACAAGCTTTAAAACCATGGTTTCTCCAAACAACCATTTACATATTCATTTTGTGAATAGTTATATAGCTTGGTTTCTACTCCACAACAAATATCATGAATATCAAAACCAATAACCCATGTAATATATTCTTTGAATGTATAAATGAGTAGTGTTTTAAACACTATATAAACTCTATGATAAACTTTAATGCATCAAAATTTGGTAAGGTATGTTCATGATGGTACCAAAATACATAAATTACATCAAGGTGTTTATTGATGGAATTTAATTGGGAAGAGATATAACTCCAATTCTCCCATGTATTGGTGATGAAAAGATAATGAATTTCTTGGTCAATACTAAGAACAACAAAATGGGTGTAGTTAGGTTAGATGAATGTATGTATTTGGTAAATAATTATATGTTGGATATGATTGGTAAATTTCATACATAAAGTGAATTAAAATAGGATTAGGCTATTCCTAAGAAGGAATGAAAAGGAAATATGAATGTCTAAGCTCAAATGACATTGTATTAATGAACTTACAGATGATGGGAAATGACTATGAAAGGATTGAAAATTTGTTATTGGTCCTTAAGAGCTATAAGACATTTAAAGATAAGGTATGTAATAGGGGTGTAATTTAATACTTATAATATAATCTTTATGTTAATATCAGCCTATAAGTTACTATTCGAAAAAGGAGCTTTGACCCTATGGAAAAACATGCTCTAATGAGGTAAGCACATTTTAGAAGTATTATGAAAGAGAAAAGTAATTTTTTATAAGTGTATAAAATCATATGATATTTTATGGATATTTATTTTAAATTATATACTTAATGGTTTTAGTAAGGTTTAGTGTTTGTGCTCGTTTTAATAAGGCTTTTACTAGATGTTTGAATTGTTTTGACAATGTTTGAAAAAGGGAAATGAATTAATACACATCCTAAAAATAGAATTATGAAATAAATAAATAAATTAATGTTGAAATAAAAATAAAGTAACGTGTTTTTTTCCTTTATCAATATTTTTGATTCATATGAACCTAAAATTGAAATTTTAAAAGAAATATATTGAAATGTTGATTTTTCCTAGTTTTTCCTAGCCTACAAGATGAATTTAGTAATGCAATCTAGATGTTCTAACTATGTTTTTGGATTTTATTATGAAATTTATATGAAATAATAATATTAAAATGATATTATATAACATGTAAATATGAAATCAATTTTTATAATCCTAGTTAACACACTTACTAAGAATTCAAAAAATTGGTTTCATTTACAACAACTAAATAATGGTTTTAAATGTTCTAAAAGCTTATGCATTAAATGAAATGATATAAGGATGAAATAATTAAATTTTAATATTATAATTTTCATATTTTAATACCAAAAAACAAATTTGTTTCACTAATTAAATGAATTAATTCTAAATCTAATATGCATAGTTTAGTTATCTAGGCTGTCTAGGTTTTTATGTGTGTATTTGAGAGTTATTTTTGTGTTAAAGGTTGTCTAAAAATGAAAATAAACTATTATAAATTTGTGAAAATAAAATTATGTTTTGATTCATATACCATATATTATATGAAACACTATGTTATTTCAAGGAAACTAATGTGCAATTACAAAACAAGAAATCTAGACTATGTTTTTATACAAGAGAGGAAACAGAGAAGGAAATTTTTTCTTTTCCTTACGTATGCCTTTTTAAATATTAAAATAATATAATTAATAAATAAAAATAAATTAATATAATATAATAAATTAAAATAATTATGAAATTAAATCCTCCAACTTGATTAATGGTTATTAACAAGTAAAGGCAAAATATTGTTGTTGTGTAAAGTGTCATGTAGAAGCTAGCTCATCCATTTAACATTACCATGGGAAATATTTTAAAAAATATGGTAGTAATATAAGGAGGATAAAAAATAAATAATAATATAAAATAGTACAAATTTACTATTTTTGGATGGTTAACTAATAGTAAAGACTATGTTGTTGATCTAGTAAATTCTATCCTCCAAAACTAAGTAGATTTGAATTAAAATAACCAAAGGTGCAGCAAAATATTTTCAAAAAATAAAATTATGAATGATATATAGTTTTATATCTTTAAAAAAATAATAATTTGGATCAAAAAATCATATAAAATTTAGATACTTTTAAAAGAAGAAAGGAGGTTGCATGTGTGAGTTTAAGTATTGGTTAATTGAAAGCTAATCTTAGGAGGGATTGAGATTGATAAAAATAAGAGTGGGAGTGATATGGACCATCATGACGGTGATAAAAAATAAAAATAAGAGATAAATATGAATAAAATCTTGTAAAACATGTGATAAATGGTCTCAAACATCAAATTTTACAAATGTGTATACTATGGCAAAATCGTCACTATTTATAGGTGACAAGTTTGAAACACTGATAATGATGAAAAATTATCCTTTAATATAATTAAAATAATATATAAAAATATTAAATCACTAATAATTTGAATCTTTTAACATGGTGGTTTAAAAAACCCTTGCATTAGAATGTAACCTGATGGGCTACTTGCATCACCTGGATCAACAATGTTGATGTAGAAAGTGGCAGTTTCATCATAAATGAGGTAACTTAAAAAATAAGGAAAAATTAATAATAAAAAATAATTTTAAGGGTATGAAAATACAAAAAGGATGGGTAAGAGGTCATAATTTTAGATATAACCATGGTTTGATAATATAATGTGGAGATCCTTGCATCATCTTAAGATTTTTGGAAATGTTGAACTGTGTAATTTTTGGGTGCACACATATTTAATGCTTACTATGATGCCTTGTGATGAAATAAATATGGTGTGTTGTTTATTAGAGTAAAATTTAATGGAAAGGATAGGGTTAGAAAATATTACCTTATTTACCTATGTGAGATAATGACACTAGCTGAGACTTTGTTGCATCATGTGAATAAAAGATAAGAATCAAGTATAGTTTAATGGAAAAAAATAAAATATATTAAATCAAAATATGTATGATAATACTCATCATGTATGTTTGGGTGAGTCTAATACTTGAACCATCCCATTAGGGGATTGAATTGAGGGCTAAGTGACATAAAATTACAACTTCAAGATGAGAAACAAACATGCTACAAAGAATGAAACATTATTAAATGTGTTAGTTTCATTCACAAATTATGTTAATTGAGAATTTAATATATCTGATAGTTTAAAAATATGGTATTTTAAGGAAAATTAATAAAAAAATATAATTTTAATAAACATAATAGCTAGTTAAAAGACCTATTAAAAAAACTACCAATCATAGAAATTATTTGTGTAAATTTATTTATAATATTTTCAAGATCTAAACTCATAGTGACAAAATCAAGCTAGAAATAAGCTGAATTCATGATCATAATGATGATATTGTGAATTTAATAGTAGGAGGATGAACAAGTCATCTCTAGTTAGTTTTGATTATTTATATATTTTTTCCCCAATTTTGATTTTTTACTCAAAAATCCATTTTAATTTATTAAATTTTACTTTTTTTACATAAAGGGGATTGGTAGATTCAGCAGGGTAGGAAAAAGTTAATTTTTATAAAACCTAGCTAATTTTTGGGATTTTTTTGATGGTTTTGAGTTGGGTGTGGTCAGGGGTCAAAATTACTGCGTCGGAGAAAAATCATAGGTCCTTACAAACTAGAAGTTATGCCTTTGACATGATGGTGACATAACCACTACAATTCGTAGGATTAGTAGTGACATAAATACCATCTATGCATAAATGACATTACTACTATATACAAAGGAAAAACTACCACCTACAAAAGGTGGTATTCCTAGATTGGAAAGGAGTGGTTTTTAGTTATTTCTAATGTTATAAAATGGACTAAGGTTGACTTGGGTAACTTTTTTGCAATAGGGGGTATATATGATGGAGCTAGTCTAGAGAGTGGGAGTGGATACCATGATTTATGACACTTTTATGGTCTATGAGCTGACCATAATGAATACATATGGGATCCTAAAGATTAATTAGGTTGGGATTATGCCCCCATCAAGCATAATATTATGAAATCTCTTTACCTAATGGGAAGTAAACCAAAACACATTTTATTTTATGCAAGCTAATAGAGAGTGAACAATTATACTAGTTTACATCTACCATATCTTAGGCTTGTTGATGATAGGTTATTTTATGACACTATGGGATGTCACAGATAAAAGAGAGGTTGTAATTTGGTATTATTTTTATAAATTTAAACAGACCTAATGTGGGTGAAAATTTATGAGTGAGGATTTTAGGGATAGAGGGATTTGTAATCTGAAACCTCTAAAAATTCATCAATGGGATATATTCCTCCCATTAGTTGGGGATGAGGGCACATAAAAAATTATATACAAGTTATCTTTGATGGTCTATTGCATAAAAGAGAGAGGTTGATGCTACTCATGGGATCAAGAGTTCCTTGTTTTGACATACATGGACCTTTATTGCATTACATGATTAGGGGTTCTCTTTATCAATCCCCCATTGTCATCATGCGATGGGTGTATGAGACGATGATCCTATATCAAATAGGGGTTACTATCAAGGATGTTAAATATATAATATCTTCATGATGGATAAATATTACACCTTTTATGGCTTTAACTTGGGTGATTAGGACTTTGATAGTAGTTGATATAGTGGCTTTACCTTATTAAGGGATGGTAGGTCAATGGTATAATAAGGGAGTGTATCTTATGATAGCTATAAAAGTGGAACATGTTAGATATAAGTAAATACAAGTTAAGGTGAACCTTATTGACAAGGTTCCATAATAGTTCTAGATTCCTTTTGAAGTAAACCCCACCATACTCCTTATAGTATACAAGGGTTCTATGGAGATTAGGGAAACTAGACTTGGGATATTGACATCACATCCTTCAAAAATAGAAGTTCCTATAATGAGGGTGGATAGGATGTAAGGTGCACATGGAGGAATATAAAATAAACCCATAGGAGGAAGGGGAGGCCTGATACCTATGGGTATTCTTATGGAACTACCAAATATAGGGAAACATTAGGTTACAAAACCACCACCACCATAGTAAGATCCCTTAAAATAATAATATGAAAAGGGTAGAGAGGTACCAGAGTTGGCTGAGCTAGATGAGGAGGGATATGAGGAGGATTAAGGATAAAATGATGACTCAAACTCAAATTGGCATTATGATGATCCAGGTAAGTAGTGATTCTTTTACTTCGACTCTTTATTTCACCTTTTTCAACATGATTACTTAGCTCACTATTTTTATTTTTATATGATAATATTTGTTTTATTATTTATTTTTTTGATTGTAGATACAACCAATAGATGTAGGACCATGATTAGGGACACTATTATAAATCTATTTTTAGGTGGGCACTAATAATATTTATGATCAAGTTTTGATAGATCAAGGTCTACCTACTCAGAGAGGCAAGCATTGATGAGGGCCATTATGTCCACTTCATTTGATTATATTTCATGTCAATATAGGTAGTGTCTAAAGGATATATGTAATACGATATGCAAAGGTTGTGAATAATAGTATCATTTTTACGGGTGATTGTGGATCACATATTCTACTAATATAAAGATCCATTTTCTTGGATTCAATTCTAATATAATTTATTTTAAAAAACCACACTCTTTGGTTGAATTGAAATTTATGAAATGTAAAACACATCGATAATCTAATTTTATGGAAATGAAATTGCATGAATGGGAAATATAAGAATATATGTAAAATAAGTAGAATGTAGATTGTGGAAGTAGAGGAAATATGCACTTAGGAGAAACTTGACATATAAATTGATTTAGAGTTAAAATTCTTATAATTTAAATGATTAGATTGGAAATGTTGAAAGTAATTTGTTGAAGATAAACACACACACAAATTATAGGTTAGGCATAAAAAATATTACTTTGTATAAAACTTGAGAATAAACTAAAAACACATAACAATGCATAATAAATATATAAATACCAATTTATCATTTTTCCTTGGAATGAGTGTGCCCTTGATCCTCATTGGAATAGGATTAAGGAATCTTAAGATTGGAAAATATTCATGAACATAGTTTATTATTATCATGGAAAAATTGCTTATAATAAGATACTAAAAATGATACTATTCTAATTCAAACTATTCACTCCTAAATTATCTTTTACTATATTAATAAAATACATTGTTTATAGATTACAATGTTTAAAATAATTTATTTAAGGATGGAGTAAAAAAATAATAAGATGAAATACTAACCAAGATATCTATAAAAAAATATTTTTAAAAATTTATCATTTACTAATGCTTTCTCTCTTACATGAACCTATTGAATCTCAATCTCTCTGAGTACATGCCTTAAAGGGTGCATCAGGAAAGGGGTTGATAAAAATTTGGTGCTTCATAGGATTGTTGTATTATAAATCATTAACTAAAAAAACTACAATCTATCCTTATCCAATTCCATAAGAAATGAAAACCCACCATTACAGTCTATATGCAATCATAAATGTATCAGATCTACAAATCAATCCTAGATCAAAGAAGATAGATCATGCTTACACTTTTGATTGGGGATAAATTAGATAATAGGGAACATGACCAATATAGATCTTCTAGACCTTATCAGGGGATATCTTATCATAAATAATATCACTAGGATGCTTAGCAACCATAGCAAGTTTAGCACAAGTAAGAAACTAAGAATTTAAAAAAAAAATTGAGTATTTGATTTGAAATTAAGTGTTTTATATATTTTTTAAATTAGACCAATTCTAAAAAACTAGAATAAACACTAGGAAGTTTTTATGGAAACTAGAGATAAAATATGGAAATAGGTTTAAAAGGGATCTGAGTAATAAGTGCCAAAGACATTTATTACAAATGGTCAAAGAGTTGGTATTTTTAAAGGACTAGCTTGACCCAATTGACCTTGTAGGTAGAGAATCAAGTTTGAAAATGGTTGACCTAGTAGGTATAGGCTTACTTAGTTGGTTGGATAAGAGGGTTGATATAGTACCCCTTGGTAAAATTAGTTAGTTAAGTCAAAAGGTTGACTTAGTATGATGGGGGGAAATGAAAGGGCTGACTTAGTTATTTAAGGATAAGTGGATGACCTCATACTATTAGGTTGGCTTAGTATGTTACTAAGTGGCTGATATAACATTTTTAAGGCCTATAGTGCTTGAATAACTACTTAAATGTATAATTAAGCTAAAAATATGTCAAATTAGTAAAAATTAATAAATTAAAGTAAATTAGATTTCTTTTATGAAAATTGAAAATATTGTATTCTGATTATAAGTGACATGGAGGTCTAGTACATCTTTTATTACTTGTTGGTTTCAGGGGGATTGAATATTTTGGTAATTGGTGGACATGTCTTGGCTACCAGGTCTATTGGAGTGCATGATGTATGTATACCAAGCTATATTATTTTCATTAGGATTGGGAGGCATAATGGAGATGCAACAAGTTTCACTAAGTGTTGATCTAATAGTGATGTTCCTAGGATCTTGAGAATGTTTGACCAATACTTTTATATGGGTGGTAGATGGGAATACCATAGAGATTGGTATCACATTGGAGTATTTACATTCATTACTTGGATTTACTATAGGGAGACACTAATGATTATGGGGATATTGAATGATCAGGAAGAGAGGTGAGCATTAGACTAATGGGTGGATTTCTTAGATAGGATTTACCCAAGACTAAGCGTGAGTCTATTATATGTATATATTACTTATATTTTAGATATTTGGAAGGATATGATAGAACTTGTGATATCATGAGTGCTTTGTTATAAGTTAGATGGTAAGGTGCCATTATATATGATAGCCTTATCTCAGTTGATATTTGATCAAGGGAACTCTATGACTTAGTTTATATCATCTAAGTTTATATCATGCATGATATGTTATCTAGAGGGTAGAAGACCATAGGCATAGTGGTATTTATAAGTACCTAGATATATGAGAGGTTCTTAATGTACCAACTAGTTAGATTACCCCATATGGTCAATGATCAGTTGCCTTAGGTGATGAGATGGAGATAAGATCAAGTGTCATAGGTCATGCCCCACATGAAAACACTATAAATGGTCACATGGGGAGAGATAGTATGGTAACCTTATGCATATATTTTTAATTTTTGGCCATGTTGGGAAATAGTGGCACCTAAGTTAGCATGATTTTAAATGATGGGCCATTGTACTTGGTGGGTAGAGCCACATCTAGTGTCATTATTGTCAATATAGTTTATACTCCGTCACCTAATGGATCCTATAGTGGTGCCCAAATTTGGGCTCAACATGTGAGAGATTTAAAGGGGAGATGAGGAGGAACACCAGTCATGAGACTAGAAATCAAATCATGACATGTGAGATAATGGACTAGTCAAACAAAATAGTCGATAGCTAGAGAGGGCATGGATGTAGATGTATAAGTGCCACAAGTACCATAGATAACACCATAGTAGGAGGCATGGTGATCACCTTGGTTTCATTATTGATGGTAATTTTAGTGGTAAGAGAGAGCATAGAGGGTGGTCATCTAGGATGACCCATCAGTCAACCTAGGATAGAGTTGGTCTATAGAAGCACCACTGAGGTGAGGCTTGAGATGGGCATGGGTAGTGACCCTCAGGTTTTATTTGTTGGGAGGCATCCCACAAATCATGTACTTGAATGATGAACTAATGGAGAGACCATGCTTGGTGATCTATTGAATAGGGAGATGGTGATTGATGATACTAGGACAGGTAATAAGTGGCTAAAATTTTTAGTTTTTTACATAAAATACTAATTGTATAGGATTTAAGTAATTACAAATAGGTATATATATTTTGAAATAAATTGATGATCTCATATTTATCTAGTTTGAGTTTTTTATATCCTATGGATGAGGAGGGGACCAGATGGGGATCCCTAATGATGGAATCACTTCAAGATAATCTAGATGGGGTGATAATAGTATATTACCTTACCACATTGGATGATCTCATGGGACCATCTAAACCAAATTAGGAAAGTTAGTTTAAACTATTAGGGGAGGCTCAAATCTAATTAAAAACATATTAATATGGGTAAAAACCATAGGCAAGGGTGGGATTGAGAGAGACATAAACATGGTAGGCCTTAGCTCAGGAGAGAGTCATGCATTTGGATACCATTATTCATCTAGGATAGGTACAAACCCAGGTGGCTAAACTATAGGGATAAGTATTAGGATTGAGATCTCAAACATCATATTTATAGTGTACTATTTAGAGGAGACTATCCAAGGCATATATGGGTAGCATGGATAGTCAATGAGATAGATATGATAGAGCCCAACCTTACAGCTATAGCAATGTATTTTTGTACTTTGTATCAAAAGCACATGATATTTATATAGATATCTTATTATGATAGTTGGATGTTGATCTTATATGTTTGTATTATGTTTATGGTTGTGGATGCATGGATATATTTATTTATATCACATGTATATTTCTTTTTTTGTATTTGATATAGGAAATATATGTGTGGTTTTTTCTTTTCTATAATTATGTAGGACACATGCATAGTTAAAAATAAATAGGCAAAAAAGACTTGGCAAAGTATAATTAATCAAAAAAAAATGTACTACACATTATTTCACATTGGTTAATGTGTAATAAAAAAATATGACTAAGTATAAGAAACCAAAGAGTGGTAAACAAGAGGGAGAAATGTTTTTAAACCATGAAAAATATTGACACAAAATTAAAATAAGTAAGATCACACTAAGTCACATTGGAAAGTATGAAAATAATATAAAAAAATGGATAGCACATAAAATACCAATGGTAAAAAAACAAATCAATTAAGTCAATAAATGATACTAAATCATGTTGAGAAGTATAAAAGAGAAACAAAATTGGTAAAATGGTCTTTAATTATTCACACTAATTCAAGTTGGGAAGTATGAAAAACTTAAGAAAAATAGATGGATTACTAAATGCAATTGGGAAATAAGAAGATAAATTATGAAATATTAATGAAGTAAGAATAAAAAATACTAAATAAAGATGGGAAGCAAGTCAATTATGTGTAACTCATAATCAATCACATCTTATCTCATATTTGACACATGTACTTTCATTATGACTTAGATATTGGAAAATTTTGTGAGGAAGGCCAGGTCCTATCCATAGTCTTATATTATAACTCACAAAGGTAACACCAATGAGGTGTAAATAATGTTAAAATATGGTAATAATGGATGTTTGGAATTTTAATGTGAAAATATAGTAATTTGTGAGGAAGGCCAGGTCATATATGTGGTCTTAAAATACAACTCACAAATGGAATTACTAGGGGACTGATCATTGAACAAAATAATATTTCTCATGGGTAAATATTAAGGTTATAGTGTTTGAAAAATGGATTGAAATATTAATAGTTTAATAATATAATAAAAATACATTAGGATATGAGAGGCACACTAAGGACATGAGAAGACACAAAGTGGCTAGTGCCCATCAATAAACAGAGGATACTTGTTTTCTATAAACACAAAGCTATGTAGGCAAATAAGTGTGATACTAAGATCAACTCATGGGTTTTTATGAACAATAAATTTAAAATGGACCTACATTCCCATAATGTATTCCCCATTCTTTATGACCCCTTAAAGAGTTATTGATCTACTTTGAAGATCAGGTACTTACATGAGAAAGTAGGTAATACTAAAATATTATTTTTTATTCTCCTTATCTAATCTACTAGCCTATCACACCCTAATGGACCTTGACTCTATCATGAGCCCAAATGTTGAGTTTGATATTCAATTATAAAAATGATATGTTATTATAATCACATCTTTTAGTATCATTTTACTTTTAAGATTTTTGAATGTTTTCTTTTAGATCATTGTGCCTTTGTTAAATGATTTGGCTTTTATATAGTTTTATGAATTTAAGATTCCTCCTCCATATGGACTTGGAATTAATAACCATGAGAGATAGAGTGATGCACATGAATGAGCTTTAATATTTTAACTAAAGGAAGCTAAGTATGCAAAGACATGAATGACTAGAACACTTAGGCTTAACTATGAACCAACATGTTATCTCAATTCTCAACCATGTGTATGCTTAGTTTCCAAAATGGAATAAAGGGGAATAAGGGGAGGTCCAAAGTGGAACAATAAAAAGAGATGATAAAGATATAAATTATTTTCTACTTGATCACATGATAAATAAGGAATGACTAAAGGGAGAAAGGTTTGTATAACCAAGTCATAATAACAATTATCTATGTTGATAGAAATAAGATAAAAACAATCATGAAAAAGAACAAAGGAGTCATAATAAAATAAAATCAAGAAGAAAATGAAAGTAATTATGAAAATAATACATAAGATAAAATAATGTCATCATAAGTAATATAAAGTGTGAAACCAAAGTCACCATGCAAAATAGATAAGAGTTTGACACAATGTCAAATGCTATAAAAATAGATAAATATAAAATTGGAGCACATGCCAAATCTAAATGAAAATATAAGAACACCTTTCATGTAATCATAAGTATTGATATATTTCTCCCCAAACATTATTTGTAACATTTGATAAGTCTTTATGAAGTTAAATGTGAAGTGCAACTAATGTCTCATCAATCTTCAGTGAAAGTTGAGAAAATACTCCACATCAAATATTCTCAATAGAAAATGTGGGAATGCTTGAAGGATCATGATGATGAGGGATATCATGCAAGGAATGCTTAGGATAATGCATGGGAGTGATTTATATAAGATATTAAGGGGTCATCAATGAGGAAGGTTCCATGGATTAGGGACTCCTAGGTGGAGAAGGATCCATAAGTGAGGGAAGGTCCATGAGTAAGGAACTCATGGGTGGAGGAAAAATAGGTGGAGAAGGGCCATAAGAGGGGATGAAATCAAAGAAGGTCAAACCATGGGGAAAGAAGGGGAGGACTTATTTTAAGAATGACCTATGAGAGTAATGGTAAAAGGTGTAGGAATGGTTAAGAGGTGATCCTTATGATCATGTTGAAGGATGTGGAAATAATTAGTGTGATGTGTACCAGATTTATGCTTGAGATAATATACATCTCCGTACTTGGGAAGATACTTAGGTAATACTTTTGTGAGAGGTATATATTTTTATGAGGGATAAGGAGTGGTGAGATGAAATTTATTGATATGTTATCACAACTTATCATGATGCATGGATAAATGGTTATTTGTGTCATGGAAGCAACATATATGCCTATGAATAGTCTTGGTAGGTGTGATCATAGGAGAAGGGGAAATAAAAGTTGAGAGAGCTCGGTATAGGGAATAATCTCAAGTTTAGTGACCAAAACGTTTATGAATTTCATAATTAGATTGATCATACCATTTGGTGCATGAAGGAGCCAACTATGGTCATGGAAAAAACCATTACCAAGAGAAGGTGGGGTTTGTGGAAAAACTGGAGAAGGCTCAACTAAAGGAGAAATAGGATTAGAAAAAATAAGAGACTAATATATATTAAGAGTGGAAATGGGATCTGAACTAAGCTCTATCGAGGGAAGGGTAGGGTCCATAGAAGGCTGAATGACAGTTGAAAGCATCTCATGGATAAGTAGGCTAGAAGGGTTGTGGTATATAGTAAATTGATAGGGACTAGTCATATCATGATCTATAAGCATACTCCTATGAGGTTATTCAAAAATTTGAGGTGTGTGCACCATCACTACCTTGAGATAAAGAAGATAAATGCTAAAATTAGGAAAAATATTAGATGGAATATGGGAAGATATATTAAAATACTAAAGCAAAGAGGAATGATAATGAATAATCTCAACATCTCAAGCCTGAACAAGACCTCTTAAGAATGGATCATCTAAGGTATAAACATAATCATAATCAAGTGTATGAAGATCAATGACATATATAGGGATGACCTTATAATTTGATGTGATATGATGAATGAAATGTTGATTCTTAGTTAAGATAATGGGGATGTCATCACAAGGTGTTTGATGGGAATGAGGTTACAAAGAATCTAGAATATTAGAGATGAGATGAGGTGAGAGATCTAATCTTTCAATCTTGAGATTGATCTCATTAGGTTCATCATCATTAGAATATAGGAGTTTAAGGGATATATTCCCAATGATTTTGGGATGACCTTTATAACCTTGGGTGGAATTGATAATAAAATTAAATCATTGAGATTCATGAAATCAAATGATTGTTAAGGATTAAAGCGTAGGAATATTGAATACACCATGGTCTTGAAATTGTTCTAAATTAAAAGGATTGGCGTCACCCTAAATCTTATAGATGGCTCAATTTTGATGAAATTTAATTTATTGGTAAGTGGAAGAGTTAATTTATCTCATGCAATGATTCCATGGAATACCAAGAAATTTTTTATAGGATAGAGGAAAATATAAGATCATCACCTTCACATGAACAATGATAGGTGGGATAGTAATGGGGAGCCACACATAACCTAATGTAGGCATTTAGCTTTTATTGTAGCCTTGACATGTGTTATGTGTGATTTAAGATTGCATTAATAATATCCAATGGTTTTTATAAAATCAAGAGAGGCAACACAAGTATTAGAAACCTAATGAATTAAGGCATACTTGACTTGGATATCACTAATTTAAATACTGATGAATAAAGGATGATCATCTACATGAAGTAAAATCTCATCGAGGATCATAGAAGTAATGGGTAATTTAAGGGAAAGAGAAGTGTCCATTATTTCATCAACATGTATGGACATATCTTTACATTGTTTTAAAATCCTATATTTTGATCCAAATAAGGTGGATTCATGTCCTATTAGGGGAGAATGATGGATGTTCATTTTGAAGAAAATATGTATAAGATAGTTATGATGATGTGAAGTGATCCACATAAGTTTGATAAATGGGATTTGATATGGGAGGTTACTAAGTTCTATGATAGGATCTCACTCATCATAACCCATTATATGACTATTGGAAAGAGGTGTATAGTGTTAAATGAGGTCCTCAAAATAAGGTACCAAAGTACATTTGAATTTATGATGATAGGAGTCAAGATATTTAATTAGAGGACAAGTTTGTACATTATGTTGAGAAGATGGAGTAGTTGATGAAGGTGTAGTTTATGGATTTTTAGAAGAAGTGGTGATAGAAGTTTGAGTATCATTTGTGATAGGTAAAGAAGCTAGAGTGATGGTGTAAATGGTATGATAAGTATTATCCAAGGGAGGTGTTGTAATTGGTTCATAAAAATATATAAGGTCTTATTTCCCCAACTTGGTTAAGTGAGTTGACAATGAATCTTGGATAACATGAAATGTGGAAGATAATGGAGGTGTGTGGATAGGTTGAGGATAAATGAAAGAAATGACCCTTCACATGTTATTCATATTGACCACATTAACTTCATGAGTTAGGTCAAGAAGACTATCAATAGTATTGGTATAAGGGGTGGGATTTTCTTAGGTATCTTGGTGATTTGGAAGAGGATATTTATAGATGGTCAAATCAGCATTAGCTTGATTCAAATCTTGAGATTTAGTTTATGTTTCATGGGATTTGAAAGCAATGTCTAGGCTTTTTGGCATTGATGAATAATAGAATCATGGTCAAAATTTGGACCAAGAAGGAAATCCATAGCCAAATTAAAAAGTTTCCTACAAGTCTCGTAAGAATGAACCCAACTTGCATGAAACCAACAAAATTTATTGGGATCATAGAAAGATTCAATAGGATGAGTGGGATCAAGCTATCATGGTAGAGTCCTTGGTAGATGCTTTTGTAATTTTTATAAGGATAAAGTTTTGTGAACATTTATGTTTTTGGCTAAATATAAATGAGGATTCATGATGTTTTTAGGAGGGGAATCTTGTTTTGAAGTTTGGTTAGGAATAAAAACTTGAATAGTGTGAATGGTATCATAAGAATCGGTAACACCATCATTGGTAGCATAAATATTATTATTTTTAAGTAACATGTGAGTAACCATAGAATTTTGGGATGGCTTAAATTTATGGATAAGGAAATCTTGATTCTTAGCTTGGTCCATAGCCTCCTATAAAGCACATGCACAGAGAGAGAGAGTCTAGAACTGATATTGTAACTTGGAAAAAAGAGCATTGGTAAACAGATGGAAAAGGTTATCATCTTCCATATTATTTTCACATTTATTATACAAGGTCTTCCATAAATTAATGAAATATTAAGTGATTTTGGTCTCAATTTTATTAAAATTGATAAAATGGGCCAAGGTAATCTCAAGGAGATCACTTGTTTACAACTTTTGGACTAGAGCATTAACTAAATCTTCAAAACTAGTGATGGAATGAGATTTAAGTTGGTTTTACTAATGTAAAGCATCACCTATGATATTTTTGGATAATATCTTGGTAGAGGTAAAGTTATTTAATTTTACCCAATATTTTTATAGGTTTCAAAATGTTTGTAAATGAAGTGTAGGATTAGTTGACCCATTGTAAAAAAAGGTAGGGGTGATACCTCATATATTGTGTAATGAAATTACTTCAATAATTAAGTATAATACAAAAATTATATCAAAATATGATTGAAATATATCCAAATTTATGATAATAGATAAGCCACTTTGAGGGGCCAACCTACACAACCTTCAATAAGAGCATAATTCACAAATATGATGATAAGTGATGACCCACTACCTCCTATATATAGTCTATCTAGGCCATGGTTACTCCATATGCTAACCTACTAATCAAAACAAAGCATAGATAAATGTAATATAACATCAAAGAAGGCTAATTAAGCCACAAGTCAGCTACTATTATCCTCATACATGTGATAGGTTAGGGGCATAACATGCTCTTCCCCTTCAAACCAACATTGTCCTCAACGTTGAACAACTCTAGATGTTGCAAAAAAAAATTCACCTTCCCAAGTTGCATCTTCACTGCTCTAGTTTTTCCACTTGATCAAATATTCCCTAATCTCTCTGGTTCTCAACCTCTTAGTACGTGTTTAGAGGATCTTCTCTGGTTCTAAAATGACTCATCCTTCTTCATCTAGTTCTAGGAGCTCTGTCTAGGTTGAAACTTTTTATCCAATGACCTTCAAATAGGAAACATAAAAGAATGGGTGTATGTGAGATGAATGAGGTAACTCAAGCTTGTAAGCCACACTTCCAATTTTTTGTAGAACCTGATAAGGGCCATAATACTTAAGAGTAAGTTTGTTTTGCTTTTCTTCTTGCTTCAAGGACATCTGCTTATAAGGCTACAAATGAACAAATACCCAGTCACCCACCTCAAAATTTTGCTCACTACAGTGTTGATTTGCTTGTTGCTTCATCCTATTTTGTGCCAAGGCCAAATTCTCTCTCAAACTAGCCAAAACCTCTTGTTGATGTTGAATGTGCTCTTCCACATCTCAAACCTTGGTGTGTACCTTTAATGACGAAGTGATGGAAGGTGGATGGTAACCATATAGTGCTAGAAATGGAGACATTTTAGAAGAGGTATGGAAATATGTGTTATACCACCATTCTGCAAGTGGTAGCCATTTAACCCAATGTTCTTGTTTATCTGATAGAAAACAATGAAGATACCCCTCTAAACATTTGTTAACCACTTCAGTTTGTCCATCAGATTGTGGGTGTTAAGATGAGATATGAGTTAGCTGAGTACCCAAACAAGAAAATAGTTTATTCTATAAATTACTAGTGAAAATAGGATCATGATTACTTACAATTATTTTTGGGGTTCCATGTAATTTGAGAACTGCTTCCATAAAAATAGTTGCTACTGTACTTGTTGAAAATGGGTTTGAGAGTGCAAAAAATGGAAATATTTTGTAAGCATATCCACAATGACCAAAATAACATTCTTACCTTCAGAACAAGGCAACCCACTGATGAAATCCATGTAAACCTCCTCCCACCTTTGACTAGGAATTGCTAACGGTTGTAACAGACCTGGGGTCTTAACTATTTCACCTTTATTCTATTGGCATATCAAGCATTCGTCCACAAAATTTTCTACATCTCCCTTGAGTCCTTCCCAAAATAATTATTTCTTAATTATATGATAAGTTTTTAAGAACCCTGATTGTCCCCCAATTGGAGATGCATGCAACTTTGCAAGAATCTTATGCTTAAGCTCTGAATTTTTGCACAAGTATAACCTACGCTTATACCATATGACATTGCATTTCCATTAAAATTATTAGAGGATAAATTACCTTACTGGAGATTTTGAATTAGAACATGTGTATCCTTGTCTTGCTCCCATTCTAACCTAGCTTCATCCACCAAATCTGCTTGAAACATGGACATTACACAAAGTAATGCTTTTGTGGATGCATCCCATCTAGATAGTGCATCTGTTACTATATTATCTTTACCCTTCTTGTAGATGATTTAAAAATCATAACCCAACATTTTGTTTACCCATTTTTGTTGTTCCTTAGATGATAATCTTTGCTCCAAAAAGTATTTGAGACTATCATGATATGTTTTCACCTTAAAGTGTCTACCCATTAGATAAGGCCTTCATTTTTTAACTACATGAAGAATAGCCATCATTTCTTTCTCATAGACAGGTGTTTGTAGATTCTTACCTTTGAATTGATGACTTTCAAATGTAATGGGTCTTCCTCCCTACATTATTACTACCCCCAATCTAGACCCAGAAGCATCACATTCAATAGTGAATGTCTGTGAGAAGTTTGGAGTAGCCAAAATTGGAGTGGTGCACATAGTTACTTTTAGTTTCTCAAATGCTTTGTTGGAATCATCATTCCAATGGAAAGCATCCTTCTTTAACAATGTAGTGAGTGGAGCTACTATGCTGCAATAACCTTTCACAAATCTTCTATAGTAACCTGTTAGTCCAAGGAACCCTCAAAGGTTTTTGAGAGTTTTTGGCATGGGCCATTCCATTATCACTTTGATCTTTTGGGGATTAACTTTGACACCTTCATGGGAAAAAATGTGACTGAGGTACTCTACCTCCTATACTCCAAAAGCACATTTAGATGGCTTTGCATAAAGTTGGTGCTTCTCCAAAACTATCAACTCCTGTTTCACATGTTGAAGATGTGCTTCCCATGTCTAACTATAAATTAATATTTTATCAAAGAAAACTAGCACAAACTTCCATAAAAAAGGCCTAAAAATAGTGTTCATCAAGCTCTTAAAAAGTAGATGGTGTATTTGTAAGACCAAAGGGAATTACCAAAAACTCATAATGGCCCTCATGTGTTCTAAAAGTAGTTTTATGAACATCTTCATCCTTGGTTCCAATTTGATGGTACCCCGAGCGAAGATCCAATTTTGTGAAATAATTAGCATTATGCAACTCATTAAGTAAATCATCAATTATTGGAATAAGAAACTTAACTTTGATGGTGTACTTGTTGAGTTCCCTATAATTTGGGCACATCCTCCATGTGTCATCCTTCTTCTGCACCATGACCACTGGTGATGAATATGCACTTTGGCTATGCTTGATGATCCCTGCCTCCAGGATCTCATGGACCATCTTTTCAATTTCACTCTTGTATGCATATGGATATCTATATGGTCTGATATTTGGTGGTTAATTACCTAGAATTAGTTGAATGGCATGATCATTTTCTCTTTTTGGTGATAGTCCTTTTGGCATGACCCCAAAAATAGATGAGTGGCCCTCAAGAATTATCTATAGATCAATATGTGTAGATACCTATGTGGGTTGAGCTTTTACGGAGCATAACCATCTAATAATTCCCTCTGCCCCATTTTTTAGCATCTTAGTCATCTGATGTGAACTAATCAATTATGGAGATTTTACATGTAATCCATGTAGTTCAATTTTTTTACCTTCAGAATGAAAGCACGTGAATAGTTCTTGAAAGTTCATCTCAATGGTACCTAAGGTTGTGAGCCATTGGATTCCCAAAACAATGTCTATGTTACCCATGGGAATAGAAAACATAGGAGAGTCAAGATTTTAGCCACCCATAATAAGCTTAATACTATGGAATTTGCCTAAATAATCAATTATGCCACCATCTTCAATCATGACCTAAAATTTTGGTGCTAGGTAGATGAAATAGTTTAATCGAGTGGCCAACTTATGGTTTATAAAGTTATGTGTGCTCCCTGAATCAATCAACATTGTCACCTTCTATTTCTTGAGGAAACCCACCACATTAAGAGTTTGTGGAGTGTTAATACCTATAAGTGCATGAGAAGAGATTGTAGGTTGGGAATCTTTAGGTACCTCCTCTATATCTTCCTCATCATCATTAGAGGCATCATCTGCTTCTTCATCTTTGTTTAGTCCCTCAATGTAGAATAACTTCTTCTTAGCACATCTATGTCCTTTACTCCACTTGTTGTCACAACTGAAACATAATCCTTTTACACGCTTCTCTTCAATTTGCTAAGGGATCAATATAGTAGGTGGAGGAAATGTTGGTGACGATATGCTACAATTTTTGAAGTGAGTGAATGGCTGCTTCTTGTTGGCTATGAATTTTTCCTTAGCTCTACATGCCATGATAATAGAATCAAAAATATTAAGTGGATTAAACATGTGTACCTCATGTTGAATGTGGTCCTTGAGTCCACCCAAAAATAGGTCATTCAAGTTTGCTTCAGAAATTGTCTCCACACATAAGGATAGGTTTTGAAAATGATGAATATAATCCTTGATGGAGCTAGTTTGTCACAATTTTGCCAGTTGGCTGAAGTAATTCTCTATCACACTATTTCCATAGTGTAATTATAGCTTCTCAATAAAAACTGACTAGGTGACATTGAGAGTCATCTTTTTATTTTGAGCACACAACAATTGATACCAAATGAATTGATTAGGTTCAAGATATAAGGATGCCATGGTAACATTCTATCCACCTAGAATCTGATGTAGGTCAAAAAAACTCTCTATTTGGTTGATCTAATTTAGTGGATCTTTTCCATCAAATTTGTGCATATCCACCTTTGGTAATAGGTTCCTCTATGGCCATGGAGTTAGATTTGAAGTAGACTCATTAGGAGAACCACCCTAGTGGGTTTGTGAAATAAAGTTAGCTTGATGATTTGACTAATTAATGTTTAAATTCATCATGATATCTCCCAAATTATCTTGTATGGATTGCATATTATATTGTATGTCTTGCACCTCACTCTAAATGCCTTGCACACTATAGTCAAGCTGGCTCACTTTGTGATGTATGTCAAAAAAACCTGGTACAAAGGGTCTAATACATCCCTCTTATAACTCCATCTCATCCTTTTTAGGAATTTTACCTGGAGTTTCAACACCCTTTCCTCAGCCCTGAGTTTGTGGACCTGCCATAAAAGGGTTTTACATTGTTGACCCTTGTTGGCACTTTTAACCCAACTTTGACCAAGTGATTTTGGAACTATGTCAGCCTCAAATCAAAATATACAAATAACATAATGTAGCCAAATTTTTCTAAGCTTTCCAAAAATATAAATAACTTAGAAAAATTCTTTGAATTTTTCACTATAGAGTAATTTTATGAAAAACCATAAAAGAGTGATAAATTTTGTAAAACAGATCCAAATGATTTGAAATTTTAATGGAAGCTTAATTTGATGATTTTTCACCTCCAAAAAAAAAATTTAGATAAATTCATAACCATTTTTTATATATCACAAAATTTAAAAATTTAGTGTTTCACCCACAAGATTTCCCAAATTGTAGCTCTGATACCACTTGTACTGAAATTACTTTAGTAATTAAGTATAATAAAAAAATTATATCCAAATATGACTGAAATATATCCAAATATATGATAATAGATAAGCCACTTTGAGGGGGAAACCTCCACAAGATTTAATAAGAGCACAATTCACAAATATGATGATAAATGATTACCCACTACCTCCTATATATAGTCTATCTAGGCCATGGTTACTCCATAGGCTGACCTACTAATCAAAATAAATCATAGATAATTGTAATATAACATCAAAGAAGAATAAGTAAGCCACAAGTTGGCTAATACTATCCTCATACATGTGATAGGTTAGGGGTGTAACATGTGATGTTATGGTCCTAGTGGGTAGACTTCACTAATGCCTCAAGGTTTAGGTGTAGTGGTTCATTACATGTGCTATCAAATCCTCCTCCCAGGTTCAAGTCATAGAGTGGGTGGCTATTCTAGCATGGAAGCGTTCATCCAGGGCTAGTACATGTAGGGAATCCTAGTGGTATGGGCAAAAATCTAGCCCAGAGTCTAGGCTTTAGAAGCGTGGTGGGATGTTATGGTCGTGGTGGGTGGACTTCACTAATGCCTCAGGGTTTTAGTGTAGCGGTTCATTACATATTGATATTATAAATTTTAAATGTAAGAGGATAATTTTGAATATTCTTGATTATTTTATTAACAAGAGGAGGTTGAGGTTAGGATTACCATAGGAATATCTAAGAGGAGGTAGGGGAACATTTTGGTTATGCATGCTCCATGGCATCTGTTAAGGGTGGGTTTGAATATGGATAAGATGATTTTACATTTTTTATCATTTGATTTGCATTGTTAACTTGAAAAAAATTAATTTTATTAAGGATTTATAATAGGATTTGATGGCTTTGAGTTATATTATTAGCATTGTTTGAAATATTAGAATTAGTAGTAGTGGCTTGGGTACCATTATGGTTATTAGTAGGAGCTTGAGAAGAACTATTAGTAAGTGAGGAACTAGTGGAATAATTTTCCTGTTTGGATAAAGATTGAATAGAAGAGGGATGAAAAGAAGAAACATTAGAGGTATAATTACCTTGGGTAGAAAACAATGTACTTGTTGAAGAATTGAGAAGAGTAGGTCTTGGAAGATGCCTATTAGATGTAGAACCCACCGTGTTAGTAGATATACTAGGAATGGAGGTAGGGGAAATCAAAGAGGAATAATTCATGATATGAAAAGGGATCAAAATAGAGGGAAGATGATGATATGAAAATAATCTAGTATCCCCAAATCTATTTGAAAACATGGGAGAAGGTGAATTAGGCTCCTCAACTTAGCCACTTATCGTGAGATGGTAGATAGTAAAAGTACCTTTTCATCAATGTTGAGGAAATTCATTGATGAAAGAGATCATTTATAGTGTATAATCTAATTTGGGTTGATCTTAAAGTGAGAAGAGAGGATTACAAATCCAAGAGGAATGAGGAGGGATCCCATAGTTTTTAATATGAATGGATATGTGCACATTACTTTCATTTAAGATAGAAGCCATAAGATACTTATGTGAGGACCTATTAGGATTGGTAAGACTCATCATATCCATTAAATTTAACTCATTATTTTCTTCAAACATGAAGTTCATGATGGAGAGAGATTAGGGAAGGAAAAGTTGATGAAAACCAAGGAGAGACAAAATGTAGATAAGAGTATAGAGTCAAATGGGTTAGACTAGTACTATAAATAAGGTGTGAAAATGATCTTGATAAGGATATAGAGTTGATGTGGTCAACTAAGTATTGTAACTTGAGATAGATAATAACCTAATAAGGATACAAAGTCAACTAGGTTGACTTAGTATTGTAACTTGAGAGGTAGAAATGAGTAATGGGTTGACTAGGTCAATTTAGTACTATAGGTAGAGGAAATAGATAGTTTATAAGAGATTGTGTCAAATAAAATGACAATGTATTAAAAATAGGGATAATTTTTTTAACATAATTTAAATAAATAAATGAAAACAAACAAATAATCAATTAGGTCAATTAGAATTGTCCCAATTGAGGCATACAACACAAAACCTAGCACTAATGCTATCCAATGCAAGTTTTTAAAATAGAACATAGAATAATCAAAGAGCAAGCAGTCAACTAAAAAAGTAAATGCTAACTAAGTGGTCATCCTAAATTTTTTTTATATATCAAGTGTTATTTTAAGTATGATAGGGAAGTTGGCTAAATGTAGGGAACTATGAAGCAATTTATGGATGGTTTTAAGGTGTTTAGGATGAAAATTATATGTGTTGGTAATGGCACTAGCTTTGTATTGGGGCCTAGCCCCTTAATTCACAATCCCAAAATGATAAGTGTGTTAGGTGGTTTGCCAATATATACCATTAAATACATGTTTATACTTAGCAAGAAAACTAAGTCGACTTTCCCCTTGGTGATGAAATCTAAGTAGGTAGCCTTGGGTACACAAATGTTTAAATGTATTTTGAAATTATGTGATTTGGTAATGTGGGAAAGAAAGAGAAAAATAATGAAACTAAATAGTATATTGAAAAACCACCTAATTAGACTATGTGAGATATTTTAAGCATGAAAACAACTAAAAGTGAAAGTATGAATTAATTACTAGCATATAGTCATTAATTCCCAATTTTAAGCTTAATATAGAGTTAGTTCAGATGAAAGTATATGAAAACATTATAGAATAGAGTTGATAATGTTCTAATTATACTATAGAAACAATAGTCCTTAAGATCTAACTTGACCAGGTTGACCTAGTCTTTTAGATAAAAAACAAAATACAAAACTAGGTTGACTAGGTTGACCTAGTGTGTTAAATGATTGCAATTTTAAAGATTGTACACTTTGTAAAATATAACTATAATGAAGAACTGAATTGGAAGAGAGAGAAAGAAAGGAATTTTTTTGGGTTGGAAGATGTTGAGGACTATGAAATTTATGTTGAAGTACCTTGAACATTGATTACAAGTTATGCCAAATGTGTCGACCTAGTTTTGTAATTCCTTATTTATTGAAACATGTTAAGATGACTATACCAACCTGATCAACTTGATTTGTTATCTAAAAGTTGACTACAATACTAATTCAACATGTTTAACCTATTTTATTATTCTAGAGATAAATAAGAGATTAAGTTGACCTATTTAATATAGTCTATTGTCTAGAAGTGAATAAGAGTATTATGTTAACCTTTTTTATCCAGTAACCTATATTTGATGAAGACTAATAGAGAAAAAATAGAGTCATTTTGATGTGATTGTGTGTTAAACATATGCATAAAAGTTAGAAACTATACTAACTTTATCAACCTAGTATCAAAAATATATAAAAATAATAAATTTAAAGAAATTAAAAGTGTGAAATAAAATCTACAAGGGTTAGATTCATGTTGAGTTCACCATAATGTATGCAATCAAAAACACATCAAATCCACAAATAAATCCTAGATTAGAGAAGATAGATCCTACTTACACTTCTGAATGGGGATATATTAAATAATCAAAAACATGATCAATATGGATCTACTAGACCCCATTGTAGGATCTCTTATCATAAATAATATCACTAGGGAGGGTTCTAGAGCCTCTATTCAAGAAAAAATATGAAATAAACCTAAATAAGTCCTATGCTTTCACATTAACTATACTAATAACAAGTAAAGAAAATAAATATAATCTAGTTCTCACAAAATCTTGTGGCTCAAAGTGGGGGCAATAAATAATAAAAGTAAATATGCATAGAAGACATATACTCATGTCAATGTATATGAAATCCTAATTCATGGAAGAGAAATGAAATGCATATCTGTATACTCTTACAAAGGAGGAACAAAGTTAGGAATACTTACCTTTGAAGATGAACCTACTGAGGCTCAATATCTCTCTTGGACAAGCTTATTCATAAGAGGTTATTATGGTGTGTAAGGATGACAAGGATAAATCATCTCTAGGATATACAACTTATCAATGCATCCAAAAGACTTCTCCATAAGACAAGATCCTTATTTCCAAGGAAAGTATGAAACCCTAAGATTTTTATTAAAGTATAATGGTGGATAAGCATATGCATAATAGGTCTTACTTCTTTTATTCTCTAAATAATGGAAAAAATATTATGTATATATAAGCAAATTTAATCCTAAGCCCTTCTAGAAGTTTTGGCTAATAGGGTCGACCTAGTTGACCTAGTATCATTATTGACAGAAACCTCACTAGGTCACAAAGTAGGTCAGCCAAGATCCAAAATAGATCCTAAATTAGTCTTACCAATAGTATTACAAGGTCAACCTAGTTGACCTAGTCATGTAAACTATCAAAAAAGGTTTTAGGCTAGGAAATGGGGTATGGAAGGTGGTAAAGGATTGGAGGAGTGTGTATAAGAGATGAAAAAGATTACAGGAATGGTTTTTAGGAGACAAGTGTGTAGATATAAAGTGTAAAAATAGATAAAAATCCTATGAATCACCAATGGTCTACCTACCCCTTTCTTAGTGCACCCCTTAGGGCATGCACTTAGAGAGATTGAGACTCGATGGGTTCCTGCAAGATAAAGAGTATCAGTAATTGATAAAAGCTTGAAAATATTATGTGTATATACATTCCCCTAAGAAATTTATTGGCCAAAATATACTTTACTTAGACCAACACCTATTTTAATCATTTTTAATACCACGTCAACTCGATCGACCTTGTTGAGAATCTAGCACATGTTATGGAAATCTTTTTGCCCAATTGACCTAGTTTGAGGCCTAATGGGTTTATTACCCACCAAAAAATATTGACCTTATCAACCTTGTCTATTAAATCTATGAGAGGGTTTAGGTTTAATACTTGTCTATAAATACCCCTTCACTTCATTTCTAACTAGAGGATCATTCAATTTCACATCATTATATCTCAAAATTATACTTCTACTATTAATTAAAGGTTATGTTTCTTAGGGTTTTCCTTAGAGTAATATAATTTGTCTTAAGTAGGTCTTGGATGGATAGGAGAAATTTTGTAACCTACAGATGATATATCCTTGTGATCCTTACAAGCCATAATAACCTCTTTAAAATCACCATTGGCCAAGGGATAGATTGAGGCATGATATGTTCACTTCAATATGGTAAGTATTCTAATATCTCCTCATTTTTATATTTATGTTTCATAAATAATGTATATAATTGTATCTCCCATTATTTAGATTACTTATATGTTGTATTGAATAAAATAAAATTTACTTGTTTATTATATTTCCCATTTGTGCCACAAGATTTGGTGAGCACTATATTATATTGTATGTTTGTTTACTATATTATTTTGTATTTTTGTTTCTTATATTACCTAATTTACATTTATTACATTATAATACATAACTAGGGTAATTACATGATGATATTTGACCAGAGACATTGCAAACCTCTCCTTTACTATTATGTGATAAGAGATCCCTTAGTTAGGTTTAGTGGATCTATAATTGGTCAAGACCATGATACAAAAAATTATTTCTAATTATATTTCTAGTTTATTACCTTATCTTATCTTGGATATTATTGAGTAGGATAAGTTGTAGATATATCTTATTTCAATTGCATATAGTCTAGTGAAGTTGACGTGAATATAAAAGTTGCAATTTTTAATTTTAATTTATAGTCAATTGGATCTAGAATTTTAACCAAAATTTATATTCAATGCATAGGTTTTTTACTCGATCAATCCTATAGACCTATTTCTATTTTTTGTGTGCAAGTTTTAAACTAGGTTAAGCATATCAACCTAGTTTTATTTTTATGCACAATTTTTCAACTAGTTCAAACCTATTGACCTAGTTTTTCTTATATGTGTAGAATAAAAAAACTCACTTGGATGACCCAATCAAAAAAAAATTCAACATTATAAGGAAAAAATACTAAATTAACTTGGTTGAGCTCTTTCTATCTTCTACGTTCACTCTTACCAACCTAGTAATTCAATTTTGTTAATTATCTAAATTTTTTATTTTTGTTTCTCAATAAAATCAATAAATAATTCAAATTTATATTATATTTTATTAAAATTATGTCCAATATCACTATATCATGAATGGATAGGTTCATGATAAGTGAAAGACAAATAAGTGCTTGACACACAATTGCATGCTATATAAATCAAATATGCAAGAATATTACTTAAACAAAATATGAGCCAAATATGAATCTTGTATTAATAAAGATAAAAAATTTGAGATGTAAAAATAAGAGAGTGTTGATTAAATCCTCCATAAATTATATTCAAAATACCCTTCACATAGAATAGCAACTCCTCTACAAAATTTGGTGAATAGAGCTAATAATAGAAAGTAACTCCCATACCAAAAATAACCAATGAAGGGATTTACTTCCTAGTCTTTTGATCAAACTATATACCTAAATAAGATTATCAATGAAAGTAGGAAAATTAAAAGTGATGGAAAATAACCCATAATAAATCAATATGTGAAACAAGAAAAACTCTATTTTAACACCCCCCACATAATCACAACTTAAGTAAGTAGTGTAAAAAAATGGGTCTTTACAACTAGGTCTAATGATGTACCCATGTACAAATAAATCTCTCAAAAAGTATAGAAAAGGATAAAATCTAAAGTAAAAACCTCCCTACCCAAAAGAGATACATAGGAAGAAGAGGACAGAAGGATCCTCCCCAAAAATTAATGCTATAGTATCTCAAACCTCAAGAACTCATGAGTGAAGATACTTGATCTTAGTGAAAGTTTTGGTGAATATGTCTACTATATGATCCATCATATATAAATATATTATATATATGTCCCCATGAATGAGATATTTAATTAGTTACATGTGAATATCTATGTGTTTGGTCCACTGATGTTGAACTAGATTTATATAAATCTAAATAGTACTCTGGTTTTCATAGTAAATGATGGTAGGTCATCTAAAATTGATACCAAACTCTATGAGAATCACATAGAGTAGATGGACTAAATGGTAGCATTGAAACCCCTTTAAACTCTACGTCAATAGATGATAAAATAATAACATTTTTTTTCTTGATTGATCAACTAATAAAACATGAACCAATGGAGAAACTATAAACTAAAGTGGACTTGTGATTATGAATATATACAACACAATCTGATTCAATATAGCCAATCAAGTCAATTTCAATGCTATATCTATAGTGAATCTTGAATTTATGTGAGCCTTGAATGTAGTGTAAGATCCTCTTAATTTAATTCTAATGTAACTCATGGGGTTCCTACATGAATCTAGAGACTAGGCACACTGCATATGATATGTTAGGTTTAGTATGTGTTAAGTAGACAAGGATACACATAAATTGTTAATATAATTTAACATCAACCAAAGGTGAAATAAAATATACCTCAAGCTGGAATCTAGATAGAAAGGGAGCCAAAGTTAGCTTACAATCAACAATGTGAAACTGATTAAGTAGATAGAGAGTATATTTAGGTTGTGTAAGAGTAATCACTAACTTAGACTGAGAAATATAAATCCTAAGGAAGTAGTGTAACAAGCTCAAGTAATCATGGAAAATATATCCTTAAGAGCCCTTTTCAATGGTAGAATAAATGAATAAGAGCTACTAGTGATCAAAATATCATCAACATAAATAACTATAATCAATATCAAATCGTCTTATTGTAAGAGATAAACATTCAAATTTGAATGGCATATGGTGAATCTTATTGAAATAAGGAAGGAATAAATATTAGTTTATCAAGACTAAAGGGCTTGTTTGAGGCCCTAGATGGATTTATGTATTCTTCATACAAATTAATAATCCTCAAAAATCCTAGAAGATACTCCATGTAAATATCCTCCTCAAGATCACTATGATGAATGAACTCTTCACATCCATATGATGAACATCCCAATGATTTAATATGGAAATAGTAAGTGTGTGTCCTAAAGAGTTCATTTTGGTGATTAGTTCAAATGTCTCTATGTAGTTGATGCTAGGAACCTATGAGAAACCCTTGGTGACCAACCATTATTTGAACTTATCAATGGACCCATCTACTACATACTTGATCTAACATATCCATCTGAATTGAACCATCTTTATTTCCTTAGGAAGAAGTATCAAATCCCAAGTTTAATTCTTGACTCAGGAGTTATACTCCTCATACATGGTATAATATCACTCAAGAAAGCTTGATGCCTCTTAAAAAGTCTATGGATCTAAGGTAGAGGCATATAAATCATGTGAACCACTCTAAAATACTAAACATGTTCACTTATCATCTGAAGGATCCCTAAACCATGTACCTACACCCTATAATGTCCTCTTATCCCAAAGAGGACAAGAAGTAGATGTATAAGGTAGAGAATCATCATCATCTAAAGTGGATCCATATGTGGATGAAGATGAATCCCCATCACTACTCTCACTTTCAGGGCTAGAAGAAGTATTCTCAACCTTTAAAATGTGTTCAAGTTGATTTGAATCATTTGGATCAAATCCAAGTGAGTCCAATGAAGTGGGAAAGGTGTCAAGTGTTGATTATGTGGGGCTCTCCTAAAAGTGAACACTTATTTCAATGAAAAACTCATGTGTGGTCATATAAATAATGCAAACACCATCTAGAAAAACTATGAAGATGTACATATTACTCAGGTTCTATAGCCTTATATTTATTTTTAGGTATATGGGCCATAAATAGATATCCAAAGAATCTAAAATGTTCAACTATGGGTTTCCTAATATACCAGGATTTAAATAGAGTTATACCTTTTAAATATTTGTGGGGAATATTATTCTAAATATATCAAGCATAATTGATTGTTTCAACCTAATACTTTGGTACAATTGATTTATAGTGAATCATATAGTTATCTATCTCTTTCAAGGACCTTTTATTACATTAAACAACTCTGTTCTATTTAGGAATGTATAGATCTACTGTAAATCAATACCTTATACTGTGTAAAAATTATCAAACCTATTATTAACATACTTATTCCTATTATAAATTTAAAGAACCTTTATGTATTTCTCATATTATTTATCTACAATAACTTTGAAGTCTCTAAAATTGTCTAAAACTTTAGATTTTTTATTAATTAAACCCATATGTATCTTGAGAAATCATCAATGAAGGTAAGGACATACTCATCCCTTGTGAAATATAGATTGGGAAAAGGCCCAGATACATCACTATGTACTAACTTCAATGCCTATAAATACCTCCAAGATTTTCCTTTATAAAATTTCTCTTCAGGATGCTTCCCAAGGGTGCAACCTCTTAAATATCCTTAGATACATGGACATGAGGTAAGCCTATGACCATATCATTCTTGATGAGTTATTCTAGGTAGAGGTAGTTGAGGTGGATAAACCACTCATGCCAAATTCTACTAATTCCGTTTGAATGAGCTATCAATGTATTTAGAGACGAATTAGGTGTAATATGTGAGAAGGTATATAACCTAACTTATTTATATGCCCTAATCACTACCACTATAAAATCATTTTAAAACTCTTTGATTATGAATGAATTAGGTGAAAATTATACCCTCATACTCATACTAACTAAGTGATTTGGTATGTTGATATGAGATTATTTGAAAGTGATGGAACACTTAGAACATTATGGAATGTTCCTCCATCCATTTCAATAGACCCTCTCCCTAACATTTTTAATAAAGTTTCATCACCCAAATTGATAGAAGATATGTTCAAGGCTCTAAGGAATAAAATTTAACTTGTGAATAGCCCATGTGCTGGGAAAAACTTGAGTCAATAACCCATAGATATTTTGGAGTTAAAACTAATATAAGAACATTTCCCTATTATTTCTCTTTACCTTTGCCTTTTCACTTAAAATAATCTTGAGTTGATAAATTCTTCTTGATAGAATCAATAACACCTATGTTGTTATTTTTTAAAATATGAGTTAGGTGATAAATTTGTTTCATCATGCATTTATGTTCATAATGCCCATTTTTCATTCAAGAGGCACACATAACCTTATCTTTCATATATTCTATTGACATTTTGGCCTCGTAAGGCCAAATTTCAACCGATACTATAAAAAAATTGACATAAGACCTCATCCAATTTTTAGCTTATCTATAGTGTCTAGTCTTATCATGACCTCATGGTTATCCTTTTAGAATCTTTGAGTCTTATGAGAGGTATTATGTTACCATAGATATTGTTTGTGTCATCACGTATCAAAGTTACATTGGGCCTATTTGGTGATATGATAGTGATCATGGTGATCACAGAGTGATTAGGGAGGTTGCCTTGATCCTTAATCATGATAGGCTTAAATATCCATAGCAAAAATTTGGGTCATTTCAAGGTGAAAGTAAGCACCACTATCAATCTGAAAGAGGCTCAAGTCTATTTTGGTTCATGGTATAAATTCTAGTGATGTGTGTCAAAACCATACCCCATGGATTTACTATTCAAGTCTCTAAAAATGCCTCATAAGCCCTTTAAATACACTTAAATCACCTCATATGAGTTAATTTGTCTTTTAAAACATTTTAAAGGGGAATTTTATATCATTTCATTGCTTAAAAGAGTCTTAAATAGGTCCCATTATCTCCATATAGTAACCATTAGGCATTTAAAATTACATAGATCCCTTTTCAAGACCCATACCAACCTTACTAATAGACACATGGGCCCCACACATGATAATAGGTGTCCTTTCAACTTCCATCTACCATACCATCAATTTCAAATGCCATATAACTTGTGTTTTCCCCCCTCTTTACCCTAAAATGTTGGTTAAAATGGTGTTTTTAGGCGCATTTGGTAAGATGTACATAATTGTATGATTAGTCCATAAAAGAGGGAGCTAGGCACTATAGAATACTATACTGTAGATTTATGGAAGAATTTTTAAGGTCAAAATAACTAAAACATGTCTAAAACTGTTGCTCCTTTTTCACTAGCTTCCTTGGTCTCCTAGGCAATCTTTTAGTTTTTCATTTATTTCATATAGGAGATATCAAAACAAGAGCTAGTATTTTGGAGAGATGAAATATGTCCCTTAACATTCGTATCCATGTGTTTTGTCAACAAGTTTATGGCCATATCTTCATGAACAATCATTAAAAAACTCGTCACTCTAATGCCCTTGTTCATATGTACAACATTGAGAAAGTATAATGGTTTAGGTACAATTTTGAAGAGTTTATGAAAAAAATGGATTTTATGTGTTCTTTAGGTCATGATATATCATAATCAACACCTTAAACTCTTGTTTCACATGTGTGAATAGTGATATCAAGTTAAACTTCTCATTTTATCCATCTTGCAATCTGTAGATAGATTTAAGCTAGTGAAAAGAGTGTTAAATGTCTTTATCAAAAGGATTTGATAGTGATAGAGGATTTATGGAGTGTTTCAAATTTATCCATACCAATTTTATCAAGCTTCAGTTAGATCAATATCTTATTCTTCTCAAAAGGTATCTTCAATGAGCAATCATGTGCATTTGGAGTTCATTGTCTAGTAACATTGTCATTTGCTCAATAACATCATCAGAACCTTCAAAAGACAAAGTAAGAATGTGAAATGAGGTGTTTAAATCATAATATGTCATCATCTTGTCCATGGAGTAGGTATCTTAAACTCTAATACATCCTCATAGGCCTAAAACTACCTTCATTGCCTCTAAATTGCCACATAATCAATTTTATTAGAGATTAAGGTTTTCTGCAAGGATTAAGGTTTCTTAGAGATTCCTCGGTTTTATTTTATGATTGCATATGCTTTTTTTTAGTCTCCAAAGCATAATTTATAAAATGTATAAGTGTTAGGGTCCTCCAAGATCATGTTTTTTTCATTGGAATGATTTTCATTCTTAATTTCATGTCTCTTTTATACCTCTATCATTTCACATTATTTTCAGTACCATTTACACTGTGTTTAAACCCCATCATTCATTTTACAAACTCAATATCACACCACAATCACCCTCCTCCATCCATCCACCATCCAATCTAAGTGTAATATATGAGATATATACCTAAACACCCCTGATGATGATCAAAAACCATAATATCATTGAAACTTAGACACATATAGGTCATGTACCCTAATTGAGGAAGCAAATAACCACCTATATCTAGCCCTTTATGAGCCTACACTACAAGAGTCTCCAAAAAAATTGTGTGAACCATTCATGGCAATATAAGGTTGTATGATCTAAAATAAATGCCTTTATGTAATGAAAGAGAACATAAGATAATATAATTAGAGGATTAAAATGGCTCTAAACACTCTACTCACTCACGAATTCATCTTATATACCCATGTACATATTTAATTATGTAAGTGCATGCCTACAATAGTGTTGACATATGTGGATGACCACATATTTTTTATGGTAGGAGCTACAACTCATATGAGGAATGGGCTAGGTTCACACTAAGGAGGAGGGAAAACATCAGAGGTCATCACATTTAAGGAATCAAAAGATCATCATAAATAAGAGTTCAACTACAAGCAAGTAAGAAGAGGTATGACTGTGTTTAAACTAATGTAAACGTAAAGGGTAATAATGATTACTTAGAGGATTTAAGGCTTGTATGACTATATCCATCAATATCCATTGAGTGATTAGGCCCTCAATGTCTATAAACAATTGTTTTATCCTTGATAAATAAGGAGCCTAATGGCCCACATAGGCTTAATAGGTCTGAATAGGCATATATAAACATAAATGTAGAAGGTCATTTAAACCACATGATTAATGGTTGTTTATGGGTATGGAAAAAAATAATAAATACATTATAAATATTAGATATGAATTTTTATGGTGATGAAGGTCCCAAAGTGATATAGAAAGAGGTCATGTCAAACGCATTATACTCAGGAAACTTAAGGGCCATCACCCACAGGCCTGACTGTAGGAGTAGAATAATTGAACATCAACTTAATTTGAGGAATATGTAAGATAAAAGGAATGAGAAGATAAGTAAAAGGATCACTAGGTTGGTAAATGAAAAATAATCAGACACTTAGACATGGTCTATATTCTTGTATGTCGTCAATGTGTTGGATTGTCATACATTGTCAGAATGCAAGATTACTATCTATGGATAAATTCATTATTAACATAGTAAATTATGAGCATAAATATGAGAGGAGTCTTTCATTATTATATGAAACCATATTATATTTTCCAAGCTAATGGTCCCTTGGGGAAAGGATCCCAAATAGCCTACACATGCCTATTAAGTCTAATAGGCCTAAACATGTATGTGCCCAAATTAGAGGTTTATATTTTTATATAAGATGATTAGGATGTGAAAACACATGAAAAAGTGAAAAATAAATATGGAAGAAATTATATAAATTTGAGACCCTTGGTTTGAGATAGAAAAAACACTCAACTAAGCCCATAAGCTGACACAAATAGGACTACATAATAAAGCCACACCTGACTCTATGAAGGCATATAAGCAATAGAGTTAAAAATAAGATTTCAAGTAAAAAGGTGTTTATAAATTTGAAGGTAATTAATTATAATTACAAAAATATATCACCCCTACACTAAGGAGATAAATACATTTCAAAACCCATACTACCATCAAATCACCTAGTTTTGATAGTGGACTATCACCTACAAGCAATCACAAGATATTGAAAAAATAAATTTTTTTGGTGATCTAAGGGCAAGTGAAGAAAAGAGAACTAGATGAGGACAGAATATCATGATGATAATAAGGCCTCTCCAAAAATATATATGATATTTAAGACCTTGTGTCTTTGTTGAAACTGGTTAGGCCTAAAAGCCATGTTTTAGGCCTCAAACCTCATGTTACCTTGGGGTATATTTAGACCCTCCCCAAGAATAATTTAGACCTTGAAAATATGTATAAGTATTTTATGATTCCTAAAAACTAGTTTTTAGTATGGAAAATCAAGTATGAAGACCATATTAGTCTCAAGGACAAGCTTAAACTACACATTCCTTCACAACTAATTTGATCCACCTATTTCAATGCTTAAATATCTCATCACATGAAGACTCAGAGTAGATGATCTTATTTGGAGTTAGGTACCCCAACACACTATCCATCATGTAATGGCATGGATTAAGGTTCTCACTTATATGAATGAATGCTAAGACTACAACCATGTCCAAATATCTTATAGAGGACTTCAACATTATCACCTCACATTCATATCTTCCCACACTAGCTACATGTGAACCCAATCCTATCAGGGGTTTTTGGGGGGGACTATGGAATTGACATCCATGGAAATAATTTTGAGGTTAGAGGCTTAAGCTCTATGAACCATCATTAATATGGTAAACCTCCTTAAACCTCCCTTAAACCTTAGCATTGACTTGATGATAGATATCATAAGCAATTGGCATCTAAATCACTATTTTGATTCATCTAACACTTGGATTAGGTAGCACACCTAGAGATAACTCCACCCATGGCATTTATTTATATGGACACTATACAAAAGTGTCATAAATATATATTATTATAGGAGTTTAGGTATAAAATATGGTATAGTTAGGGTTGATTAATTTCAAAATCTTGGAGAGGATAGTTTGGGACATGATTCATATTATGAAATCATAATATATATGAAATTTCATCTATAAATGCCTCTATAATTTTATTCAAAACTATCGGTCTATGAATGATAAGGAAAGATGGAATTGTCAACTAGGAGAAGTGAAACTACAAGTTTGTAATGCCTATAAAAATCTATATTAAGGTTGATGATGTTGGGTTGGGTCTAAAACTCACTCATCCATAGCTTGTCAATATTTCTTGCAGGTTTCATGGTAGTAAATATATAAGTAGTCAAGCTACTAGTCCTACTTGGCTTACTTGGTCAAATAAATTTGAAAGAATGGCATAAAAGGGATATTAAAATGAGTTATTTTAGGGTTAATACACCTATTAAATAATTAATTTAATGAGGTATTTTCACATTCCTTAGTAATTATGAGAGAAGAGGTAGTTTCAAGGCTTGGACCATATGAGAGGGCGAATGGGCTACTCAATGCCTCATGGAGGCTAATTAAACTTCAATTCACCTTATAACTTACATACAAAGGAGTAGTGGAATATTGTAGGTGTGTTTAAACCATTAATGAGGATAATTGAAGATGACTCAGCCTCACTTACCCCACTTTAACACCTTAGATATCTACTAAGGAAGACCAATGCATGAGAGAGTTGAATAAGGATGATTGTAATTCATGTAATTATAGGTTGAGTGGACCATGGTAATTGATGACCTCTGATCTACATATCCATGCCACAATTATCCTTCTCTCTCCTCTATTTTTCCATTTATTCAAGCCTTATGGCCTTGTACTATATCTCTCTCTTGGGTATGAGGAGAATCTACCTCATTTGTACTCTATGAGACCTCTTGGATAGTTAATAGACTGTTTCAGCTTTTCTATGATAAGTATCTAGCATGTATTTGACTATTTAATATGAATAATTGGTCTAATTTCCCTTATATGGGTCCAATAACTTCACTTAGATGCTAACAAGTGTTTTATGTAGGTTGTGTAGTGTGTTAGAATGTTGATGCTTGAGTTTATGAGTGGATATTTTATTGTAAGAGTTTGGAATCAGACCTTTCCCTCACTACCCTCATGCTTTATCCATTTAAGATCAACCTCTACATGAAAAATTGATGCCTATAAACCATTGGATATAGTGGTGTAGTCTTATGCTTTATCCATTAGTGTTATTTGAGTTCAAGTTGAGTGGATGGAAATGTCATATTGGTGCATCACCACTTTAGACTATATTTCATTTATATAATCTCTTTCCCCTTTTCATCCCAATAGAGTTAGGTCCTAGAAAAAGAATTAAAGCCAAAAATTAGGTTAGTTATCCCCATAAAACTAGAGGTTTGGCCTAGATAAGAGGTAAACCATAACCTATAGGTCAATCTAATGTTAGTCTTAGTTTGAGGTGGATATGAATAGTCTTCCTCAAGAAGGGTATAAATTGGTTACCTAATAGTTCCAGAATGCCCAACAAGACTAGATTTCAAGTTCCTTGAAGCATGCCTTAGCAGATTTGGAGGACATATAAAAGATAAGGATATTTATTAGTATCATTTTAGAGAGTTTTAAGCATCACATTAATAACATTTGAAATCAGGAGTCATAAAAAAGCTCATGGTAGGTCATCACTTCAATGGTAAGGAAGGTTAGTGTTTGTATCTTCATTATTAGACATGTGATTAATGAGGATTCATATATGTATATGGGGTATAATTATGTTTTTCACTTAGTTATGAAGAACCCCTTGATCCATTTTAACTTCATCATGATAACTACCCACCCTATTCTTCATCTTATTAGTCTTATATTTACCCTTATCAGTCTTATGATGAGTCTCCCTATTACCAATAATACCAACCCTATTATGAGCCTCATATACCTCTTTTGTAGCATAATTACCAATCTGATCAATCATAAAAGTAACATGATATTCTTGACACCGCCACTCATTCCCCAAGTCAATCCACATATAGCCTTAATAAGACTCTATTTGACTATGAAAGATATATGGTGAACATTGATACACTGAATGGGTATGGGAAAGAGATCCCTAATAATGTCATTAAGGGAATTATAAATTCATTGTAGCAAGCCAAAGGAGAGTGGTCATGTTTCATGAGGGAGGGTCATTCAAGAGAGAATAATGACATTTTGAACATAGAGGGTCTAATATCAAACATTAAGGATATATTGATAGTGTATGAAGGGTAACAAGTTCACCAACATCCATATTTTATCTCCTCCTCCACCCCATGCAAGTCTTATGTTGAGATTCCCACCACCCTTAAAAAAATTACATCTATGTAGTATCATGTCCCTCAAAACCCTTCACATGCCATGCTAACCTTTCCATCATGGAAATATATCTACAAAAGAGTTAAAGAAGAATAAAATGTGTGTATTGAAGGAGCCAATTATCATGGATAAACCCTTGATTAGTCAAGGATTGATTTTGAATCCTAACTTACCAAAAAAATTGAGGCTATAGACAAGCATCTGGATCAATCCATAACAACTATAAAGACAACACAATCTTAGTTTTAGATACCTATTTCATGTCCTAAAATACATTACACTCAATGTAATAAAATCTTAAGCCTTATTTTCCATCTTATAACCAAGTGTTGTATTCAAGGAAGAGAGAAGAGTTGTTAAGCAAGCCTGAAGTCATTCAAGATCCTAAGACATTTTCTTCATGGAAATCCAATAAAATCAATGAGCAGAAGGAGGAGATGATTTTTTTTAGGAAAAAAAACTAAATGAAATAAATGAGTAATACATGTCATCTCTCTTGATGTCACTCAAATAATATCTTATGCTACTCCTTCAGAAGGTAAGCGAAGAAGATCATATTGAATATGATGATCAATTGAATGAGATTGAGGAGGAGTTTATCATTGGAACACCCCTTGGCAAGGAAGGAAACCATTTAACCTTCAAATATGTATATTAGGATGACTTTTAGGACCTCCTTGATGACATGTAATATTCCCTTCATCATGAAAATCCTTAATAACTTGTAGTAGCATCAAGAGAAAATTTCAAACCAGTTAATGAGGATAGAGAAAGAGGAAACTTTGAGATCTTTCAAAGTCATAAAGTGGTTGTTGATGATGAAGTAGTTTCAAAGGATCAATTAAGTGATTTGTTTGACATTATAGGAGAATTATACTCTCCCCTTTAAGCATGTTATGATCTGGTCTAGGTTGAGGAAGTCATTGTCATCAATTAAGAAGGGGTAGCTCTTCAACTATGCCACTCTAAGAAGTTGTCCTATGTGGTAATGACTTGTTTAATATTTAAAAAAAGGTTACTAGCCCCTTATTCCACCTAAAAATGTCTCTTCACTTTTATGGGAAATAACTAAACTTAGGTGGCTTCAAAAAACTATCAAAGAAGATCCACCTATTCTTGAAAGCAACCCTCCAAGCATACTACAAGATTTGCTTCAAAATGCCCAACATGATCAAGATTAGTATGTGACTAAGGAAAAAATCATGATTTTCACAAAATGGATATGAGTGTGGGAGGAGTATGATTTGGTGATTGACTCACCCAAATAATCTATACACTTGAGAGTTGAACAAGAGAAGTCTTTTGCCTTCTATGTCTAAGAGGAGTCTTTCAAGTAAAAATGTTATGTTTGAGTCATCATGATCATGAGAAAAGTGTAGGTTCTCTTGACCAATAGGTGATTCACCCTATAGAGTCACCATAAATGTTGATGTTTAGGCCTCACAAGGACAAATTTCAACCCTTAATATTCAAAAATTGACATAAGCCCCCTTCCTTTTAGCTTATCTATAGTGTCTAAGATTGTCATGACCTCATGGTTATGCTTCAAAAATATTTGAGTCTTATAAGAGGTCTTATGTTGCCATAGATCCTTTTTTTTTGATCACATATCAAAGTTACATTGGGATTATTTGGTGATATGACAATGATCATGGAGATAAAAAAGTGATTACGGAGATTGCCTTGGTCTTAAACATGATAGGCTTAAATATTCTCAATAGAATTTTGGGTCATTTCAAGGTGAGAATAAGCCCCAATATCAATCTACAGCAAGTCCCTTTTAGTTCATGGTATAAATCCTAGTAATGTGTGTCAAAACCATACCCCATGGCCTTATTATTTAAGTCTCTCATAATTCCTCATGAGCACTATTAAGACCCTCAAATCACCTCAGATTAGTTAATTTACCTTATAAAACATTTGAAATGGGAATTTTATAGGATTTTATTATTTAAAAGAGTCTTAAATACGTCCCATTATCTCCATATAGTCATAATTAGGCATTCAAAATTACATAGATCCCTTTTTAAGAACCATACCCACCTTCTCACTAGCCACATGGGCCCCACATATGATAATATATAGTCTTTCAACTTCCCTCTATTCTAGCATCAATTTAAAATTCCATATGACTTGTGTTTTCTCCCTCTTTACCCTAAAATCTCAGTTTAAGGTCATATCATGTAAAAATAGTGAAAATGATGTTTTTAGGTGCATTTTTTGAGTTATACAGAATGGTATGGTCAATTCATACAAGCGGGAGTCATGTATTAGATAAGTATTTAGTGCATATGTATGGAAGAAGTTTCAAGGTTAGAAGAATCATAACCAGTCCAAAACCATTACTCCTTTTCAATGGCTTCATTGGTATCTATATGAACTAAATATAAATATAAAGATAATTAACTAATGTAAGCTAAATTCAACTAAAGTTAGACTAACAAATGTATAAAAAAATAATCAAAACTTCATAGTTGATATAAAATAATCCTCCATTATGATTTGAATTTGATTTATTCTATCAAGAATGTGGTACTCACTCCTCCAATGAAAAGGGAGAATGGACAACATTTTGGTGCAAAATGGTGACTTTGATTCACTTTGATTCTCTTTAGATGTGAACTATGCTTATGATTGTGATTTATCAAGATTATGTGATTGATTGTAATGGCCGAGCTAACCCTAGGGACCTTGAATCTCTAAGAGTTTCCTACATAAAATATAATGTTTATGTGTGGATATCAGACCAGATGTAGTTCTCCCAAAAGGGATGATTATGATGGCAAAGGATTCTCATTCAAAAAGAAGGATTCTATGATGTTAAAAGGGATCATTGAAAATGGAGGTTTGTAATATTTTTTTATAGAATCCTTAAAAATAATAAAATGGTGGAGGATCATTTAGACTTTTTCAATGTTTCAAATGATCAATAGTTGAGGATGAGTCCTCATCCATGAGGATGTAGACCGTTCCAACGTAGTGGAGGAAAAATAAGGGTTGGTTAGCTGACTCAACAAGACTAGCAAATGTCTTAATAACTTAGAGGAGGAGTCAAAATAGGCTGATAATTTCATGGGTTTGGTTGGGATGAGGGATAAAAAGGTGGGATAGGTTTGAATTGGTAAATTAATGAATTAAGTATTAAAAAGGTGAACAATTGACTTATTCAAAATGTTTGAATTAATCAATTAATTGATTTTAAGAAGAAATGTTAATGATTAATTTAAGAAGAATGATTAATAAATTTAGATTCATTTTGACACTAAATGATATTTTGGTGTCTATATTTACCCCTCTTTGAAATGGTGTTGCAAAGAAATATTATTTCAAAGAATTGAAGAAGTAGAGTGTTGATGATAGAAAAGCAAAACATTGCCCTGGATGAATGAAAATGAGTGTGATGATGCCCCATTGAGGGTTTGTGTGATAAATAGACAAACACTTGAAATTGATGAAAAGATGAAATGGGAAATAAAGAGGTTAAATCATGATAAATGAAGTTACTTTAGAATTGATGTCAATTTTGCAAGATGTTGGTAACGTAAAAGGTTGCCCCGAGTTAATTAAAACTAGAGATTTGATTTGAAAATTAACAATTTTAACCACTCAGATATTGAATTATTATATTTGTTTTCTAATGACTTAGGGGTTGATTAATTAGGTGTGAGAACAATATATCCTAGAAATAATAAACTATGGATCTATAAATAGAAAAAAGTATTGATTTTGCAAACGATTGTGGCTTTTACATTGATAAATGTTTGCAATAATATGAGAACAATATTGGAATAATGTTGAATTAATGTTTTACTTAAATTTTAATATGTTTGAATATTGATAATTTATAAGGGATGGAAATGAGAAAACTATTATAAATAATACATATACTTGTCTCAATAATAATGTTTGTAAAATTGTAGTGTACATGTAAAACTATTTGCCTCTAGCTATTAAATGCTAGAGAAGATATAGGAAAAAGTACATTTTACACTTTATATATTGCAAGCTTGGATTATGATATTTGATTTAGGGGTCTCACAAGTGAATATGGGAAGGATATATCCCAACAATGGTAAGCCACATGATAGAAAATGACAAATATAGATTATCTAATTTGTGATAAAGATTTACAAAATTGATATTTGAAAGCATTGATAAAGAGATATAACACTTTCATTAAATAACAATATAAAATGAGGATGAGATGGATGGGATGGATGATGTAAAATGTGGTGGTCGATTTGACCCTAGCGAACCCATGTCTTTAAGTATTGCCTACATAATCCACTTATATAATGTCTATGTGTGGATATCAGACCATATGTAGTTCTCCCAAAAGGGAAGAGAAGTAACAATATAATGTAATATTGATCCATAAATGCTATACTTAAGTTAAATATTGAAAATTGTGATTGGATGATGGAGAAAGGATGTAAAATGTGATTTCATCAGTCCCAATCAACAAGTGTGAGAGATTGAATGGAAAGACTAGGAAATGGTGGTGGATGATTGATATGTGAGAATTAAAAAATAAATGGAGCACCTAAATAGATTAAGGATTATAGATGAAATGATTTAGATAACATGGATGAGATAAGGATGGATGAAAAAGATATATGGAACACATATGCTTCTTCTAAGAATGTGAGATGGTCTTATAGTTTCCTTATGTTTATTTCATTCTTTACATTGGATTTTCAAAAATAATTACAATCGACTAGGAATTGAGTAACCTCATTTTTATATTGCATATGACAATATGCACCAATGGTATAGAAAAACCATGATGAATATCATGTGATACATGTAAGGACTAGTAGATTCATAAGGATATAATTTAGAGCATCATGATATGGAAGATCATAATAACACCATTAGTAATGTGCATAGTTATCTAAACACAAGAAACAACAATAAATAAGAGATAAAAGTGATATTTAAAACAATAAAAATGATGTAAATAAAACAAACATGGAAGTAAACAAACATTGTAGAACCAAGTAAATAATCATGATATAAAAGGAAGTAAATGACTATACATACATGTAAGCAAATGACTAAAACATGTAAGCAAATGACTGAAAAAAGTAAGCAAATGAATTTTTTTTTGATGTCCTTGAATAGATTAGAACCCTTTGGCATATAAAATTTATGATAATGTTGAACTGTTTGATAAGCAATATGTATAAGGGATGACTAAGGTACATAACTATGAACACAATATTTTTTGATTTATTTTTTATATGTTGTGTTTTCTAATGTTTTTTTGTTTTTGTTGGATTTTGTAATGTTTTGGATTTTTTTGGGGGTTTGTAATGTATTTTTTATTTATTTGGATTTTTAAACTTATATATTTATAGGTGTATATATAAGGGATACCAACAAAGGGAAAACCATTTTATAGCACTGAAGAGTGAGTGGTAGTGGATGAAAGGAATGCATTATATATGGAGTATGGATGAATAGGAATGGATTGAAATTAGGTTGATAAACTCTAGGGAACACATGAGGTAAGAACAAAGTGTCTACTCATAAACAATAGCATTATAAAGATGCACCAAGATGTTTTTAAGAACATGTCTCAAGACATTTTCACTTCATTATCAACATCAAAATGGGGAGAATGATGGTTTTATGATGGAAAGTATCAGATGGGTTTGGAACTAAATGGATAAGGATGCATTTAGATAGTTAAGGATACTCAAGGATGGTGTATGTTAGTTGAGGAAGAATTTAGGATGGATTGTATAGGTGTAAGATGGGTAAGTATGCTTTAGGATAAATGTAGGATAAGTAACCATGGATGGATGTGATTAAAAATGTTTTAGGATGGGTATGGATGTGGGGTGATCTAGAATGCATACAATTAAAATGAAATGAGCTTCCCCCCAAATGTAGGTTACTTGTAGATAACTAATTATTTTATGTATGATGCTGAAAATTGGTTTTAATCATAGTACTTGCCCAAGGTGCCATATAAATAATTTTAACCTTTGGAAGAATTTATTTATCTTTCTATTTTTTTTTTCAATTTTGTTGATTTTTTTTAATTTTTGGCATCTCAATTATAAAAGGATTTGAGATGCATTGATGATTACCACTATTGATATTTTAGGTATACACTTTAGATATGTCTTCAATAACTTCATTGATTTCTAAATTGGCTTCTTCCAAATTTACTAGGATATAGTCATAGCCCCTATGGTAAATAGTGCTACCAGATATGGTGAAGTATAAAGTATGATGGATGAAGGATGCATGTTGAATGTATGAAGGATTTGGATGTATGGAGTTATAGTGGGGATAAGTATATGGGTAATAATGTAAAGGGTGAATGGGACCAACAATATCACATTCAACAAGACTAGGAGTAACTACAAGTTGGATATTTTTAGAATTCAATGTTTCTTCAATGATATATTCAACTTGTGATGAGGATCCATCCTAAAACTATGCTAATTCAGAGGATATATTAATTTTTGCATACATTGGTGCCATATAAAGGTTTTCACCAAAGGATTCTTCTTGATTTTTTTAATTACGATTCATATTTGGATTGTCCAATAGTGCCTCAAAGAAGTTTTTACTATAGAACTCATATTTTTTATTTTCTATATTTTTATTTTTATTTTGACTACAACTTATATTTTGATCATCTGATAGTGGATCAAAGAGGTTTTCACTATGAAGTTTGGATTTTATATTTGGATTGTAGAATTCATTTTGATTGAGGTACATTTTCTATTCCTTAGAATATGCAAATGTTTCTTAATGTTATTATGGTAGGAGACCAACTAGGAAGTCTGTAATTATTTTATCATCATGGAAGGAAGTTAACTATAACTAAGATCATTGGTCCCAATCAGAAGGTGCAAGATACTAGATTACAAGATGGAACCCAAGATTGGTGATGTTTATAAAATGAGTGATGGTAGAAAGTTCCTTATAGAGACTATGAATGGATCTTATTTTCATTATGGATGAAGTTATTATTGTCAACCTAGAGTTACACCTTGATTCAAGGACGTGCGTGAAACGGCCAGTTCTCTATCCAGTTGAAACAATGGGATCTCCTCATGAGGGTGGGTGCCTCAATAGTGAGGAGAAACTCTAGAGAAGGCTAGTTCTTGTATGATGTATCAATTAGGATTCCTACTCTATGCTGTGGACTACCATGGAAAAGGGAAAAGGAGAAACTTAAAGGGAAATCCTACCTAAAGGGGGGTGATACACTAGAACTATGATCCTACTCAGCTCGAAACCTTGAACAATGAGTGAAAAATAGAGAAGGAAGACCTTAGACTTCAATTAATCACTTGTGCATAAGTATTTCATGTAAAGGTTCGGTCCAATAACTAAAACCTAACGGAAAATGATGGAGAGAGGTCCGATACAAGACACTTTGCAGCCAACTAACACCCACTTACAATTTTGGAAAAAGACAATAAAGAACACTTTAAGATGACCTACACAAGGATAATATAGCAACTAGGTATGAAACAAAATTTGGTAAGGGAGAAAACTCTACCACTTATGCAAATTGTTGAAGAAATATACACTATACCATGCTTGAAATCTGAAAGTACAGTCCTTCTTATTGATCGAAGAGGTTACACAACTCTTAATGGCAGAGTTTGGTCTAACCAAGAGAGATTGGATCTTCTTAAAAAAAATTTGAAATCCATTATATATAAAACTAAAATAGGCCTAAGATTGGCATAAAAACTTAAAGAGAAAGATCTTCTTTTGTTAACTCAAGATTTTCTTGGCCTTAAAATAAAATATGTTTTCTCTTTGTCCTTGAATGAATTTTATTTGTTTAATGAAGCGCACTCATCCTTGTCATCAACCGTCCACCTCTTCTTTGCATGTAAATCTTCTAGTGGATGTAGTGTTTGATCAATTAGTTAACTCCAAATCTAGACGAGTCAACTCCAAATATAGACTCAAAACTCCTGTTGAAGCTGAATTTAGTCCTTCAGATGCATGAGCTCATTGGATATGAATAGGAATTTAATAATTAATTAACATGAGCTTCGACTAATTCTTAAAAATAGCCTACTCCTTACATATATTCTGGTTTATTTTGGTCTTTCTGTGTATATCTATTTCTGGTAGTATTCAACTCTTTTGACGGTTTATCTATTTTCTATTCTTTTGCATAGTCGGCTTCATTTATTTTGCATTTTTCTTCTATTTTGCTTCCAATGGTTACTTCCTACTGTCCAAATTTGATGGCCTATGGGACGTCACCAGAAGCTTTACATTTCCTTCAAAAATATTCTCGAGCTTATTTCTTTGTTATTTCCCTTTGTCAGCCCTTTGACTCAGCTTATTCTTGTGGCTTATTGCTTAGCTGGCTCTTTTGTCCTAACTATCTTTGCCTTTTAAAGAAAACCCAGGGTCTTTATTATATGCTCGACTTGTCTTCTTCTGAATTCCTTCAGACTTTTGTTTGAAGGAATTCCTTCAAAAAAAAAGTCTGAAGGATTCTTTTCTCTACATTTCAACTTTAATGTGGCTTTGGCAACCCATGTGTCCTCCAAGTGTCTACGTGTCATCCACGTGGCCTCTAGTAGGCAGTCCAAGTCGAAAGAAGGAGGCGCCCAAATTTTTTGCAAAAGCTTGTGTTTTTTTGGTCTTCAACTTGCCAAATTCCTTCAAACTTTTTGTCTAAAGGAATTCCTTTGGACAAATTTTTTGAAGGATATATCCTTGCCCTTTGCTTTTTTTATGTGCCTTTTAGTAGCCCAAGTGTCAGCTGATAGTCTGCATTCCATGTGTCATCCAAGTGGCAATCCACATGTCAGTCAGTCCAAGTGGCAATCCAAGTGGTAAGGTGTCCTATCAGTCTAGGTGGTAATCCAAGTGGCAAGGTGTCCTCTAGCTATCTTTGTTGACTAAGGAATTGAACCACTTCTTTGAACCCACCATTGAACCAAATTTTTGTTCAACGGTTCAAAGGTTCAAGCGGTCATTGAACCACGGCTTTGAACTTGTGTTGAACCCAAATTTTGGGTGAACTAAAACATTGAACCAACATGTTAAACCAAGCCTTGAACCAAGATATTGGACCAAATTTTTGTTCAACGGTCTAAACAAACATTGAACTGACTGAAGAACCATTTGATTGAACAAAATAATGAACCAAAAATTGGAATTTGCTAATGATTTGAAAAAGGCTAACCTTGTGAATTCTAGACAAGAGTCCAAAGAAGCTTAACCAAACCTTACACTCTCTAAATTGGTTTTTCTATCTGTCGAACATCTATACCAAATAGCAAGAAAAAATCTAACTCATAGAGGATTTGTTAACTTTCTGATGACTCAACTGGGAAGCATGCCTACTATGCTTGAGGACCAAAGGCTTGTATAGACTTTATTCAGATTTCCTAATGGTGAATCTGATCTCAGATAAAAAAATATACTCTAATCATTACTATAATAACCTCCTTCAAAATAAGAAGGGAAACACAAGAAAGTAGAAAACTAACTAAAGGCAAATGTGCAAACAAGCACTTATTAAACAACACTGAAGCAAACTATTGTGCTTGAACAACGCTTGGAGGAAAGTAGAAATAACTAAAATAACCTAGTTAACCATGATAAGACACGATCTACCTGGATCAAATGGAAAATTCTTGAACTTGCTCCTTTTGAGAGATGGTACAATTTGCAAAGCAGGTTGTTTCTTAGTCATAACCTCAGATGAGGCATTTGCCTTATTGACCAACTATATTAGCACCTTCTTGAATGAGTCATCAACAACAAACTAGTGACCAATAAAGATAAACTCACCAAGTATTTCTTGATTGTTCTTGGATTGCTTGTCATCTATCACCATGTCAAGTGATATCCCATCTATGCATGCCTTTTGAGTGACCACCTCCTTATTTGCTACTATGAGTTCATCTAGCTCTTCAAGGAGATTTGAATATGCAACCCAATCTGTACTAGGATCTTGAATAGGTGATTCTTTATCAAGCTTCTCATAAACATGCTCTTCAATAGCCAACACATCTGTATAAAGCTCTTTAATTTCTGGTAGAGGCTCAAGATATCACTGCCAATCATCCTTTTATTCCTCACTTTGATCTATTTTAACTAAATCAACTATCACTCTATCTAGATCCTCCTCAATAGGAGATACCTATAACTCATGTATAACTTCCATTTGTACCAATGCCTTTTAAAGTTCATCCACATCAAGATTAGTCTTCCCACTCTTAGTTATAACTAGATGCTAAATTAAAACCTCAAGAGAAGTATCAATATGAATTTCCTCTTTAAAAACTTCTGAAGCATCCTCTATACATTCTACAAGAACTTGACCTGTAGCTGCAACATCTTTCTCAATACTCCAAAGAACAGGGTCTTCTTGAGGAAGGGTGATGGTGGGAGGGTCATGAAATTCACTTGTTTGAGAGGGAAAATGAAGCATGGGAGATTGATCATGATCAAACTTTGGAATCTTAAGGGAAAAGGAATCATCTAGGAAGTTTTGGAGGGGGGGAGAGAGAAATTCTTAAAAACCTTTGTATTCTGTTTCTTCCACTTGGCCATTACCTCATCAAAGTTTGGAACCTGCTTGTCCTCCTGGATAACCTGAGCTTGAGAGATGATTGGTGAGGTAATGATGGGACTATAGGAAGGTCTAGTCTCATAAATAACCACTTGAATAGGCTCTTGAATAGGCTTTTGATTAGGCTCTTAACTCTAACTAGGAAGCTCCCTTGGCACATACTGGGCATGGTTAAGAGTTTCATAAGAATAAGAAGCACCATAGCATTTTGTAGACAATTTTTTTAACTCGATTCTCTATCGTTCCCAAGCCTCCATTTTTTCTAATGTGAGAATATATGGTCCATTTATCTGTTATGGATCATTAGACACGTTTTGAAATAGACCATTTATTTCCTCATACTAAGAGTTGGAACAAACCTTTCATGCATGTGCTAGTATTCTGAGCTCTATTTCATTCATTTTTTCTTTAACGTGATATTGCTCATATGTAACATCATAGCCATATGGGGAAGATGAAATCTGATCCTGAGACTGATATGGATTACCAGGAAGGTAAGAGTCATGTTCTTGATAATAAGGATCATGAGAAACTTGATAAGGCTCAACATTACTTTGATAGTAGCCTTGATAAGGCTGATTAGGCTCATAGATATCATGACTAGGCTGGGATGATCCCTCATTAGGTTGATAAGGAAATATACCATAGAAATTCTCTCCATACATAGCCATCAAAATTCATTCACGATAATAAAAATAGACTTACATGGAAGCTATCCTAAATTGTTATAAGAAACTTCTTGAGCTTGGAGTCACTGAATACTTCTTGAAGAACACTATTGTAACTACAATTTCATAAAAACTAGGAAAAATGGGTCTCACTGGGCGTGCCAAAAACTGTTGCCAACCTGGAGCTGTGCCCTGATTTGAGGATGTGTGTGAAATGGCTAGTCCTCTATCTGGCTGAAATAGTGGGATCTCCTCACAAGGGTGGGTTCCTCAATAGTGAGGAAAACATCCAAAGAAGGCTAGTTCATGTATGATGTATCAATTAGGATTCCTACTCTACGCTCTAGACTACCATGGAAAAGGGAGAAGGAGAAACTTAAAGGGAAATCCTACCTAAAGGGGGGTGATACACCAGAACTATGATCGTACTCAACTTGAAACCTTGAACATTGAGTGAAAAATAGAGAAGGAAGCCCTTATACTTCAATTAATCACTTTTGCATAAGTATTTCATGTAGAGGTTTGGTCTAATAACTAAAACATGAGGGAAAATGATGGAGAGAGGTCTGATACAAGACACTTTGCAGCCACCTAACATCCACTTACAATTTCAACAAAAGATAATAAAGAACACTTTAACATGACTTGCATAAGGATAATATAGCAACTAGGTATGAAATAGAATTTGGGAAGGGAGAAAACTCTACCACTTATGCAAATTGTTGAAGAAATATACACTATGCCATGCTTGAAATCTGAAAGTACAGTCCTTCTTATTGATCAAAGAGGTTACACAACTTTTAATGGCAGAGTTTAGTCTAACCAAGACGGATTGGATCTTCTTAAAATAAGGCTGAAAGCCATTATATAGGAAATTACAATAGGCCTAAGATTGGCGTAGAAACTTGAAGAGAAAGATCTTCTTTTGTTAACTTAAGCTTTTCTTGGCCTTAAAATAAAATATGTTTTTTCTCTTTTTCCTTGCATGAATTTTCTTTGTTTGCTGAAGCACGCTCATCCTTGTCATCAGCCGTCCACCTCTTATTTGCATGTAAATCTTCTAGTAGATGTGGCATTTGATCAATTAGTTAACTCCAAATCTAGACTAGTCAACTCCAAATATAGACTCAGAACTCCTGTTGAAGCTGAATTTAGTCCTTCAAATGCATGAGCTGATTAGATATGAATAGGACATTAATAATCCATTAATAGGAGCTTCGACTGATGCTTGAAAATAGCCTACTCCTTGCATGTATTCTACTCTATTTTGATCTTTTTGTGTATATCTATTAATGGTAGTATTCAACTCTTTTGACAGTTTATCTATTTCCTATTATTTTACATAGTCAACTTCATTTATTTTGGATTTTTCTGCTATTTTTCTTCAAATGGTTACTTCCTGATGTCCAAATTTAATAGCTTATGGGACATCACTAGAAGCTTTACATTTCCTTCAGAAATATTCTTGGGCTTATTTCTTTGTTATTTCCCTTTGTCGGCCCTTTGCTCTGGCTTATTCTCATGGCCTATTGCTTAGCTAGCTCTTTTGTCCTAACTGTCTTCACGTTTAAAAAAAACTTGGGGTCTTTGTTATATGCTTGACTTGTCTTCTTCCAAATTCCTTCAAAATTTTGTCTGAAGGAATTCCTTTGGACAAAAAGTCTAAAGGATTCTTTTCTCTACGTTTGAAATTTAATGTGGCTGTGGCAGCCCAAGTGTCCTCCAAGTGTCTACATGTCATCCGTGTGGCCTCCACTAGGTAGTCCAAGTTAGAAGAAGGAGGTGCCTAGATTTTTTGAAAAATATTGCATTTTTTTTGGTCTTCGACTTGCCAAATTCTTTTAAACTTTTTGTCTGAAGGAATTCCTTTAGAAAAAAAGTCTGAAGGATATATCCTTGCCCTTTGCTTTTTTATGTGCCTTTCGATAGCCCAAGTGTCAGCCACTAGTCTATAATCCATGTGTCATCCAAGTGGAAATTTGCATGTCAGTCAGTCCAAGTGGAAATTCAAGTGGCAAGGTGTCTTGTCAGTCCAGGTGGCAATCTAAGTGGAAAGGTGTCCTCTGGCTATCTTTGCTGACCAAGTGATTGAACCACTTCTTTGAACCCACCATTGAACCAAATTTTGGTTCAATGGTTTAAAGGTTTAAGCAGTCATTGAACCACTGCTTTGAACTTGCATTGAACCCAAATTTTGGGTGAACCAAAACATTGAACCAACATGTTGAACCAAGCCTTGAACCAAGACGTTGAACCAAATTTTGGTTTAATAGTCCAAACAAACATTGAACTGACTGAAAAACCATTTGATTGAAATGAAGAATGAACCAAAAATTAAAATTTTCCAATGATTCAAAAAAGTCTAACCTTGTGAATTCTAGACAAGAGTTTGAAGAAGCTTTACTAGACCCTGCACTCTCTGAACTAGTTTTTTTATCTATCGAACGTCTATACCAAATAGCAATAAAAAATATGATGCATGGAGGATTTGTTAACAGTTACTTTAGAAAACATAAAAGTATCACTAACATCTTTACATTGACTTTCAAATTATTTGTAGTTGATGTTATGTAGTCTAGCATTTACTTCAAAATGGATGGGTTTGATAATTTCTTGCTCATGAATTATTTTATATATAATTACATCTATCACTTAGGTTTTATGTTATGGGATGATGGGATATTCAATAGGTGATAAGGATTTGGGTGTTTGGCTAATGGGTAATAGGCTATGTTTGTTAAAGGAGGCTTTGTCTAGGATAGGATCTTGGTTAGAAATGAGATCTTTATAAAAAATGGGATCATGATCAAAGATAGGTTCTTGATCAAAGAATGCTTTTTAGTCAAAAATAGTATTTTCAATAAATATGGGATCTTCATAAAAAATGGATGGTAAACCATGGTTTTCAAAGGTAGGTTTATCAGCTATGGAATGGTTGAAAATAGATGTGTCAACAATGGGATCTTGAGAAATGGATGAAAGATCATGACCTTGACTTGGAAGTGGTATGGATTGATTAGGATTAGGAAAGACATCTTGTCAAGTCTCCAATCTATGATTTTTAGATGTGGATACACTTGGCTCTGCCTTGATGTACCCTTTGTCAATTGAATCTTGGATATAATTATTTAGCCTCATAAAATGGTTTATATAATGAACTTCAATTTTGTGATACTAATAATATTATTTAGGTCTATACCACTTAGGTTTTGGGACATTTGGTTCAACGTATTTGGTGTTTGGATATATGACTAGGTTTGTAGTCACCAATTTTTAATAGGCACAAAAATTCCCCTAAAGGAGTGATTTTTTTCTTAATAGGCACAAAAATAGTTTTGATAACTAGGAGTTTTGAATCTTTTGGGGTGGAGTCATTTTAGATGGTAAGGGTGATAGAATTTGATTCCCTTTATTAGTATAATAGGGTATGTTAGAATTAATGCTATAACTAGTGAAGGGGAGACATGGTTTATTTTTTAAAATATGATGATGTTGATGTGAAATGTTATGGGATTCCCTAGTAATTAAGTGGACTAGAGAGGTAGCTTGGTATTGGAAGGATGAATTTGTGAAGGTTTATGGACTTGAATCTATTGGGTTTGTGAACAAATGTGAATTTTATGTAGTTTTTTTCAAATTTTGGAATGGCTTGGATACCAAATAATATGATTGATTTTGATGATATTGGAAAGGTTGGTTTTGAAGGGTGTAGGAGTTGGAAGGTGAATTGGAATATAACGTAGTTGTATTGGATTGAATGGGAGTTTGATTTATGAATGAGCTTTGGTTCAAATATAAATTTGACATTTGTGGTGAAGGTGAATCAAAATTTGGATTTAAATTGGTGCTAAAGTTGGAACTAGATGGATTAGTGAAGAAGTTCATGTTTGTGTTTTGTGGTGAATTAAATGCAAAATTAAAGGATTTATTTTGATTACTATAGATATGTTTATTTGAAAAACTTGAATGACTATTCAAGTTTGGATTTTATTTAAGGATGGATGAGGATGAATACATATTCAAAATTGGATTTATATTTATTGGATGATTGGTTTGACATTGAGTGAAATATGTGTTTTAATCAAAATTGGTTGGATATAACTCTAGGTTACAATATGGACTACTGGGATTGTGATTTGGGACAAAATTTGTCAAAGTATTTTTCCAAGATGCCATACTTCCTATAATAGATGACACTACTAAGGAAAGACTTGAATCAACAATGAAAAAGTCTTGAAATTAGACTCTAGTAAAGAAAAGTACCAATGTGAATAAAACTTTTATTTATAATAACAAATAATTTATATTCTAAACAAATAAGTAATTTAATATAAAGGGTGAAAATTGGGATGAAGGGTTATGAACAAATTTTGGGCCTTATGTTGTCACTTACTTGTCCGTGCTCTCAACTGTGGCCAAATATTTTAAGGTTCTAACCATGGAGGATCCTACCATGCCCATGGCCCACTAAGCCCAATTTTGAGGGTATGCGTAAAGTAACTTCTTAATGTTAAATATTTTCTAATACACAAAATTTTAATGGAAAAAAGGCTATCATAGGATTAAGGTATACACAAGCTTGTCTAGGGGGAATAAAATTGTGAAAGAAATCAATATGCAGGCATACACTATTAGGTTTTATCCCAAAGTGCCCAACATAGCCACAGGGGTCTCAGTGTGTTAAAAATAAAAAATATTATATATTGAGTTAAATATTGAAACCCTAGGTAGTATATCATGAAATCCACTCACATCATGATGTTCTTAAAACACACAATCACTTAGGTAATTGAAATAACTAGATCTCAATTTATATAATCCACTAGTAAATGTCATTTGGATTATCATGTGATGATGAAATCCATGATGGATAGAGCCCCTAAGAAAATAAAAATAAAGAGTTGATACTTTTTTTAATTTCTAGGTATCATCACCAATGTGATTCCAAGGAAAGAACATAAACAAGCTCAACTAGGTAACAAATAAGTTACAATATTGTTTTTGAATTCCAAGTATCATCACTAATGTGATGCTAAGGAAAGAACATACACAGCCTTGAAACAAAACAAAAAGATGAAAAATAGTAAATATATTTACCCAATAAAAAATTAAATGTGATCTATTTACAAAGAAGGTAAAAGATGGAAAATAAAAAATGTTAGTGAAAACAAATGAAAGATTTGGTTAGATTCTTTGCTTTTTGTAATTATCTTTGGCCAACATCCTATAAACAAGTAGTTAGAAAGTTTAAACTTGGATTATCTTCAAATTAATATGCAAAAATTTATATAAATCTAATAAGAAACAACTCTTTTATAATGATCTTACAGATACACAATCAAAGAGAAAGGTGAAAATTTTTAGTCAGTTAGAAAAATAAAACTAAACAAAAGAAATGAAGTATGATAAAAATTTATTTTTGTAAATTATTTTAAGTAAAAAAAAGTTAAATATTTTTACATGGTTTTATTATTCATTTGGTACCTTAATTTTGGTGAAAATAAGAGCTCAGATGGAGTCTCAAGTCAAAATTTATGGCCTTTAGAAGATGGCCACTCAAAATAAAAGTTAGCAACATTTTTTGTTAAACTTAGCAGCATTTTTTTGCACCATAGTAGTATTTTTGTTCAACTTAGAATAATTTTTGTTCAACACAATATAATTTTTATTAAAAATAGTAGTGTTTTTTTTAATAGAAAATTTGTTAAAAATAACAGTGAAGTCGTTAATAACAGAGGCAAAATTGTTAATAAAAGTGGCAAAATCATAAAACACATAAGTAAAATTGTTAAAACTATAAGAAATGATGAAATTACTATGTACACAAGTGATTTTTATGTGGAAAATTTTGATTTTTTTGTAAGGAATAGTGATTTAATTACAAGGTATAATGATTTCATTGCTAGATGGAAAAATTTCGCTATAGAGTGCTCTAAATTCACTGTTACACTAGAGAAATCTATAGTCGAATAGAAAATCTGAGACAACCTGTAGTCTATACCAGCTTAAAAATAGATGATTAAATTCAAAATATAAACATAAATAATAAAAACTATAAAAATGATGTCATCTAAATGCAAAAGAAGATGAAAATATTAAAAAGATGTGGGTAAGTCCTATTGGGTATGCCAAAAATATATGAACTAGATATGAATACAAAGACAATTAACCAATATAAGATAAATTTAACTAAATTTGGAGAAAAAATTAATAAAACAACAATCAAAACTTCATATTTGAGATACAATAATCCTTCATTGCAATTTAAATCTGATTTGCTCTATCAAGAATGTGATGCTCACTTCTCCAATGCAAAGAGATAATGGGTAGTGTTCTGGTTTAAAAGGGTGACTTTAACTCACTTTAGATGCAATATATGTTTATTATTATGATATTTAAATATTTTATGATTTATTATGATGCCCTAGTTGACCCTAGAGACCCCACATCTCTAATCATTACCTACATAACCCACTTAGACAATTTCTATGTGTGGATATCAGATCAGATGTAGTTCCCCCAAAAGGGATGCTTATGATTGTAAATGATTTTCATTAGAAAAAAGGATTCTATTATTTCAAAATGTATCATTTAAAATGGATATTTTAAATCTTATTTATAGAATCCTAAAAAATGATCCAATAGTGGAGGATTATTTAGACTTTTTCAATGTTCTAAATGATCAACGGTTGAGGATGAGTCCTCAACCATGAGGATGGATACCATTTCAACCTATTGGAGGAAAAAGAGGGGTTTTTTAGATTAATAAATAATACTTTGTCAAATGTCTTGAAAACATAGAGGAGTCATAATAGGTGGAGACTTTCAATGATTTGGTTGAGATGAGGGAGAGATAGGTGGGAGAGGTTTGAATAGGTAAATCAATGAATTAGATATTAAAAATTAATATTAAAAGTTACACAATTTACTTATTAAAATTGTTTTAGTTAATAAATTAGTTTAATTTAATAATAAATGTTAATTATTAATTAATTAATGATTAATAAATTTAGATGTATTTTGACACTAAATGAAATTTAGGTGTCTACAATAGCCTAGGAAATCTATCAGATTTTCCTTCATTCTATACAAGAAAGGTCAAACCAAGAGTAGGTATTTTGGGGAGATGAAATATCTCACTTTACCTTCTTATCCATGTGTTTTTTTATAAATTTCATGGATAGATATTTATGAATAATCATTTAACAAACTGGCCACTTCGATGTCCTCCTTCATCTATAAAAGGTTGAGAAAGTATAATAGTTTTGGTAGAATTTTGAAGAGTTTATGAAAAATAATGGTTTTTATGTGTTCTTAAGGTCATTATAGATCATATTAAACACCATTAACTCATATTTCACATGTTTTAATAGTGGGAGCAAACTAAACTTCTTTTTTTCTCCATCTTGTAGTCTTCCCTTATCAAAAGGAGTTAATAGTGTTGGAAGATTGATGGAGTGTTTAAAGTTTATCCATACTAATTTGATCAAGATTGAGGTTGATAAACAAATTTTTCTTATTAAAGGGTGTCTTCAATGAAGAATTCATGTACATATGGAGTTTATTTTCTAGTAAGATTGTGCTTTACTCAATGGCATGATCAGATCCTTTAAAACATAGTCTAAGAACATGAAATGAGGTGTTGGAATCACAATATGTCATCATCTTGTCCTTGGATAAGGTATCTTAACCTCTAAGACATCCTAATAGGCCTAAAGCTACCTTCCTTTCCTCCAAACTACCACACAATCAGTTTTAAAAGAGATTAAGGTTTTTTTTACAAAGATTAGGGTTTTTCAAAGATTCTTAAGTTTCCTTTAATGACTACATATACATTTTCCTAGTCTCCAAAGCATCATGTTTTGAAAGGTATCTGTGTTAGTGTCCTCTAAGTTAATGTTGGTTATATTTGTATTCTTTTCACGATTCATTTCATGTCTCTTTAATACCTCTATCATTTCACATTGTTTTTACTACCATCTACACTATGTTTTAGCCTCATCTTTCATTTTCCAAGCTCCATATCACCCCATAGTCACCCTCATCCATCTATCCACCCTCCATTCCAAGTACATACCATGATAGATATAACTAAAAGCCCCTATTGATAATAAAAAACCACCCCTATTGATAATAAAAAACCATGAGATAAATGAAATTCAGACCCATATAGGTCATTCACCATAACTAAGGAAGCAAATAACCACCTACAACCAACCCTTTTTGAGCCTACAATACAAGAGTTTCCAATAACATTATGCGTGAACCATTCATGAGAATATAAGTTGGTATGATGTATATAATGAATGCTTATAAGTAATTAAATATAACACAAGATAATATCACTAGAGGATCCAAATGTATCTAAACACTTTACTCACTCACAAATTCATCTCATAGACCATTGTACATAGTCAACTATGTAAGTGCATACCTATAAAAGTGTTCATGTATGTGGATGACAAAATATTGTTTGTGGTAAGAGGAAACACTCATATAAGGAATGGGTTAGGTTCACACTAAGGAAGATTTCAAACATTTATGGTCATCACATCCAAGGAAGCAAAAGAGATTCAAACACAAGAAATAACATACAAGCAGTTAGGAGGAGGTATGCTTGTGTTCAAATTCATATAAAAACAAGGGGCTAAAATGAATACTGAGAGGATTTAAGGCTTGCCCCATTAAATACATTAGTTTCCATTGGTTGAATGGTCCCTCAATGTTTGTAAGTAATTGTTTTATCCTTGAGAAAGAAGGAGCCTAATGGCCCACACATGCCTAATAGGTCTCAATAGGCATAAACAAACATATATGCAGAAGGGAATTTCAAACACATGCTTAATGGTTTATTATGGGGATGGAAACATATAATCAAGATAGTAGAGAGATGAGATATGAATTTTTATGGTGATTAAGGTCCTAAAGTGATAAAGAAAGAGGTCATGTCAAATGTATCACTATCAAGAAACTTAAGGGCCATCACCCATAGGCTTGATTATAAGAGTAGAATAATTGAAAATAAACCTGCTCTAAGGAATATCTAGGACCAAATGAATGATAATATCATGAAAAGGGTCACTAGGTTTTTAAATGAGGAATACTCACACTCTCAGGTAGGGTCTATATTCTTGTGTGTAGTCAATGTGTTAGATTATCATACATAATCAAAATGCAAGATTAATATCCATGAATAAAGTCATTATTATGATAGTAAAGTATGAGCACAAAGGTGAGATGATTATTTAATTTTTATATGAAAACATATTATATTTTCTAATCTAATGGTCCCTTGGGGAAATGAGCCCAAATAGCCTACATAGTCTTACTATGTCTAATAGGCCTAAATAGGTCTGTGCCTAAATTAGATGTTTCTATTTGTTTAGAAGATGATTAGGATGCAAAATCACCTAAAAATGGACAAAATAAACTTTTATTAACTTATATAAATGTGAGAACCTTATTTTGAGATAGAGGAATCACTCAACTAAACCCTTAGGGTTACATAAATAGGACTACTTAAGAGACCCTAGACCTGATTGTGTGAAGGCATACAAGCAATAGAGTTAAAGAGAAGATATTAGGTAAATATATGTTGATAAATTTTAAGGTAGTTAATTATAATTAAAAAATTCCAACACCCCTTCACCAAGGAGAGAAAGACATTTCAAACCCCATACTACCATCAAAACACCTAGTTTTGATAGCAGACTATCACTTATAGGCAATCATAGGGTATTGAAGGCAAGATAGAATTTTGGTGATATGAGGGTAATTGAATAAATATAACCAAATTAGGATATAATATCATGATGATAATTAGTCCCCTATAAAAATATATAGGATATTTAAGACCTTATGGCTCAGTGGAAACTAGTTAGGCCTAAAAGCCATGTTTTAGGCCTCAAACCTCATGCTACCTTGGGGTATATTCAAACCCTCCCCAAGAATAATTTATAAATTAAAAATATGTATAAGTATTTTATGAGTCCTAAAAATTATTTTTTATAAGGGGAAACCATGTATGAAGATCATATCAGTCCCATGGACTAGCTCGAACCACACAGTCCTTCACAACTAGTTTGAGCCACCTATTTTAGTGTTTGGATCTCTCATTACATGAAGACTCATATAAAATGATATTAGAAAGATTTAGTTTCCCCAACACACTCAATATCCATGGTGTAATGGGTTGGATTGAGGGTCTCACCTATATGAATGAATGGTAAGACTATAACCATGTCCAAAAAGCTTGCAAAGGACTACAATTATATCATCTCACATTCATATCTTTCCACATTAACTGCTTATGAACCTAAGCCTGATAGTGATTTTGTGGGGGGTGGGAACTATGGAATTTATTTTTGGGGGGAATAGGGAATTGACATCCATAGAAATAATTTTAGGGTTGGAGGCCCGAGCTTTATGAACCATCATTAAGATGGTAAACCTCCTTAAACCTCCCTTAAACCCTAGTATTGACTTGATGATAGATATCACCAAATATTTGCATCTAAATAAATATTTTAGATTTTATAACACTTTTATCAGGTATCACACTCACAAAGTTCTCCACCCATGGAATTTAGTTATACTGACACTATATGAAAGTGTTAGAATTCCATACTTTTATAATATTTTGGGTATAAAATAGGGTACAAAGGTGGTCAAGGAATTTAAAATCCTTGGAGAGGATATTTTGGGACTTTATTCAGCTTCTCAAGTTATAACATATCCAAAATTTCATCTAGAAATGCCTTTGTACGTTCATTTAAAACTACCAGTCTATATATGCTAGAGAAAGATAGACTAATCAACTAGGAGAAGTGATATCATAAGTGCCTAATGTATATAAAATCCTATATTATGTTTGATGATTTTGGTTTAGGTCTAAAACTCACTCAATCATAGGTTATCAAGCTTTCTTGTAGTTTTATGATAGCAAACATACAAGCAATCAAGCTATTAGGCCTACTTAGCATACTTGGATAAACATAGTTAAAATAATGGCATATAAGTGATAATAAAATGAGTTAATCTAGCGTTAATACACCTATTAACTAATTAATTAAATGATTCAGGTGCACATTCCATATTCATCATGAGATAGGAGCTAGTTTCAAGGCTTGGTTTGTATGAGAGGTTTAGTGGGTTGCTTAATGCCTCATGGAGGCTAATTACATTTCATTTCACCTTGTAACTCTCATATAGAGGAGTAGTGGACTATTTTAGGCATGTTAAAACCATTGATGAAGATAAGTAAAGATGAATCTGCTTCATGTATGCCATTTTAATGCTAAAAGGAACCAATAAGGAAGACCAACACATAAGAGATTTGAAGAAGGATGGTTGTAATTGATGTAACTATAGGTTGAGTGGACCATGGCCATTGATGACCTCTCATATATATCTCCATGCCAAATTTATCATTTTCTCTCTTCTATTATAGTATTTATTTTAGCCTTATGGCCTTATATTAGATCCCTCTCTTGGGCATAAGGAGACTCTACCTCATTTTTACTCTATGAGACCTCTTGGATAGTTAATAGATTGCTCAAAATTTTCTATGATCAGTCTATAGTGTGTGTTTTATTATTTGATATGCATAAGTGATGTAATTTCCCTTCTATAGATCTAGTGCCTTCACCTAAATGATAAAAAGTGTTCTATGTAGATTGTGTAGTATGTTAGAATGTTGATGGTTGAGCTTATGAGTGGAGATTTGATTGTAAGAGTTTGGAATCAAAACTTTCTCTCACTACCCTTGTGATTTATCCATTTAATATCAACCTCTACATTAAATATTGATGCCAACAAACCATTGAAGATAGTGGTTCAATCCTATGCTTTGTCCACTAGTTTTATTTGAGTTTAATTTGAGTGGATATAATTGTCATATTGGTACATCACCACTTTAGAGTAGATTTAATTTATACACCATCTTTCCCATTTTCATCCCTATAGATTTATGTCTTAAAAAGAGAATTCAATCTAAAAATTAGGTGATCTAGCCCCATAAAACTAGAGGTTTGGCCTAGACAATAGATAACCCATAACCTATATGTCAATCCAATGTTATTCTAGATTTGAGGCGGATGTGAACAGTCTTCTTTAATAAGGGTACAACTTGGGTAGCTAATAGGTGTGTCATTATAAAAGGATATTTCATTGGTTGTTTTGGTAGAGGTTGATTCTTTCTCCTTCTCTTGATCCTTGTTATTTTTATTCTTCTCTTTGTTATAAGCCTTTTGTTTCCCATTTTAAACAATTAGGGCTTGAGGTGTTATGGAATTCAATATTCCAACCTATAATAACTTTTTCTCCTAAGTAAAGTTGAAAATAAAGGCATCTAAAGATGGCATTTTCTATATAGTGCCTAGTGTAATTTTACTGGCATGCAAAATAGAGACAAAGACAAATTAAAGGACCTAACTTAGAGAGTATATAAATAATAAATTGGTCATCTTTATTATCTATTCCACATTATTCCAAATGTAATCTCAAAGACTTGAACTTGTTCAATAAATCCTGAAGGGTGTCAAAGTTGATAAGACTTAGGATGATAAGCTCATTTTCAAGTTCATGACCTCTCATCACATCTAGCTTCTCATAAAGTTTTTATAGGATTTCCACACTTCATTAGGAGATTTAGTAGGTTTTGAGAGCAAGATAATATCAAGAGACATATAAAGACACAACAACCCATATGATTAATGATGATAGTCATACCACTTAAATTTTTCTACTTCTAATCAAGGTTCAATTTCGTTGCCCATTGTAATATTATGTATGCCCTTGTTTATTAATATAATTTTCATTTTAGTTTTCCATTCATACTAGTTAACTGGTGTTAAGGATTAATTGAAATTGAATCAATTTTATATATAAATAAATTATTATAGTTATAGTTGTTTTTGTAGAAATGAAAGTGCAAGAAGAAATAAAGAGCAACTCAAAACATAGTAGACACCCCTAAACTATTACATGCTGAACCCCCATCAAATGTTCCAAACTATGCATGCTAAAATATGTCAAGCATAGATAAGAATTAGTGAAAGTGCTAGAAAAGATAAGATCTACAAAACAAGGGGACATAGAGCTTAGCTAATAATGCATCAAAGGAAAAGTAAGTACAAAGTGAACAACAGAGATAAAAAAATGTTTTGAATATGAGGGGGTTTGGATACCTACCAAACCAAACCTCACCCTAAGGTATTCAACTAGTAAGGATATTAAGAGTTTGTACAATCAATAATAGTTTATTTTCTTTAAATGATGATAATAATAATATTATTATTATTTTTGTAATAAAAACAATAAAAAGAAGAGCTTCTTAAAAAATGTAATGACCTCCCCAAAATATTGTAATATTTTTAAAAATAATAAAAACCTTTCCATTCATAATGATGAAAGTCCCACTAAAAAAATGACCACCCCACTTACATCATTCAATACCATTTAAAAAAAAAATCAAAGGATTTTTACTTTATAAGGTACTGAATACAATGTAAAATATCTCCTTAAACAATTTTTTAAAAAATCATGTCTTCAAAAAAATTGTGGGTTTTGTTTGAGTAATGGTTTTGTATAAACCACATATTTCACCAAAAAACCACAATTTTCAACAAAAAACACTATTTAAAAGTATTAAACCTATGAAAAAATAGTTTTGAGTTAAAAAAAGGGCACATTTACTAGATAATAGGGATATGAAGGGTAGGAGAATGATATCAAATGGAGATATTTGAGGGATAGAGGAGAAAATGCAAGGCCATGAATAAAAAATTGATGCCAAGAGAGGTCTATGAACACAAATTTTAATGTTGAGGAGGTATAGAAGCATTAGGAGAATGAATGCTTGGGGTTGCAAGTAACCCCTCAAGAGGAATGATATAAATTGAAGGAAACAAGACCAAAGCTCAACAACCAATAAAAAAACTATAATATTCTCAAGCATTAATCCATATAGATGGTATAAATGCATGTATGGAGGATTAAAATTACATGGTTGAGAAGTATATAAATGACACCAAAGATCTCATGCTACCACTATAGGGAGATTTATAATGGATTAATGGAATACTCTTCACCAACAATGGCCTCCAAAAATTTCTATATGAGAGTAAACTAAAATATCCAAATAAGATAAAGAGAATACTGTATCCCACATAGTAACCCCAAGTAATCCAAAATTAATCTAATAAAACATGAGATTTTAATATTTCCAAAAAACACTCAATGTTTTTGCAAACCCTCTAAAAAAATTCCTCACAATACACTATAAACAATCTCAAGATTTAAAAATAAAGCTTACAACACAAAAATAGACACATGATTAATAGGACTGTGCTATGATACCATATCAGATTTATGGCTAGGATCACTTGATTATGTGAATAGATAGGGTCATGATAGGTAGAAGACAAGAAATCACTCAATGCATAATTGTAAGATAATGAAATAAAATATACTAGAATATTTCATAAAGAAAATAGGATCCAAATACTAATATTCCATTAACAAAGCTCAAAAATGTGAGTACAAATATGGGAGTGTTAATTAACTCCTCCATAAAAGGTGGTCAACAAACCCCCAAAATAGAATAATAATTTCTCCACAAAAGGTGTTCAATAGAGCCAAGAATATAAGTGTAACTCCCATACTTGAAATATATAATCAAGGAAGTTAATTCCTAGTCATCCAATCAACCTATATACCTAATTAATCATCTCCATGAAACTAGGAAAACTATAAGTGAGGGACAAAATACTATAATAAATAAATATGAAAAAAAAGAAAACTCATACTGTAACATATTTTTTCTAGTTTTTTAGTTTTGTTAAAATTATATACATAAACAAATAGATCAATTTGGTTAACTTAGTTTATTTTTTATTTTTCTATATTTAAACTAGATCGAGCTGATCAACTTAGTTTGTCTGAGTCCTTTGTTTAGACTACTAATTTTATTCCCAAAATTCAACTAGATTGACTTGACAGACTCCATAGGACATAGCTGACTTAATATAATTTTATCTTACTATTTTTAATCCTGAAATCTAACTAGATCAACTTTGTTGATTGTATAGGTCTTGAATAACCTATTTTAGTTGGTGGCCAACCTAATTTGTTTTGCATCTAGTTTTAGACATAAATAAATAGGTCATTGACTTAGTCTAATAAGTGGTTGACCTAGTTTTTTTCTTCTCTATTTTTAGACACATTTTAGTAGGTGGATAACTTAGTTCAGTAGATGTCCAACATAGTCTGTTTTGTCTCTATTTTTAGACATAGTTTAGTAGGAGGCTGACTTTTTTTAGTGGATGGACAACCTAGTTTGCTTTGCCTCTATTTTTAGACAAAGTTCAATAGGTGACTAACTAAGTTTAGTAGGTGGTTAACTTAGTTTAGTAGGTGGCCTAATAATTTTTTTCTAATATTTTTAAACCTATTTTTATAGGTGTCCAACTTATTTTATAAGGTGGTTGACCTAGTTTATTTTATCTATGTTTTCTGACATAATCTAGTAGGTGGTTGACCTAGTTTAATTTGCCTATGTCTTTTGGCATAATATATTAGGTGAATGACCTAGTTTAATATTTGGATAAATTATTTTAATAACTTAATAAATGAATAAACATGTATTCTTTTCATCTTTAAATAAGACAAGAACACTACATAATCAAGGATTTAGATCATAACCTCACTTATATTATCACTTTAGATGAAAGTATAAAATTACTTCCTTCATGTATTCTTAATCTAAAACTGATTACTACATCATGTAATATAGTTGAGGTTACACACCTTAATACTCATCCTACTACTAATGTTGGGTATCCTCTACCCAAAAATATATCCCCTACTACCAATATAGGGAATGCTCATCATAACAACACAAACATTCTTACCACTTGAAATATTAATCCTCCCATTGATATAAATAAAATACTTACTCAAATGATTTAACAAATAAATATTATGCAAACAAATAACAATTACCAAATTATGTAAATGTAATATCAAGTCATACAAATGACTAGTCAACCACCTTAAGTCATCATAACTTGGCTAAATCATAATTGTATCCTCCCTCCTATTAGATATGACAATGGGAATATCATTCCTCAACCCCCTTTACATAAAAAAAATTCTTAAACATATTTAATATTAAATTTTATCTCCATTCATTGTATCCATAGATATTGGAAATATTTCAACAACTATCACATATGATGGGACTAAATATCCTACTATCTTTCTCAAAAGATTTGGAAATATTTATAAATAATGGGACCAAACTAATTCCTTTGCTAACATAAAACTCACCACCATAAAAATAGAACATCTCAACACATTTTAATATCTCCAACTACATTGGAAATCTAAATGTGTTTCCTTATAATTATTCAAATTCACCTCACTCCACATCACAGGTTGGGTCATCTTGTGATGCCCACCCACATATCACTTAAAACTTTGTGGCATCTTGTGATATTTATACCTAAATAGTATTACCCTTTGGGTATTCTTATGATGCATACTCTTTTTATACATTACATGATAATAATCAAATTCAACTTTAGAAAACCTTCAGAGATACATGAGCTTGTATTTCACATGATCATCTTTGATATGGACATTAACATATATTTTGCTTGTTATTTTTGTCACATGTTTCTTTGTTTTTATGAGTTTTATTTTAATTTATTTTCATATTAATTAAACCATTATTTCCTTTGAATTTTTTTTGATTTTATTTCACTTTACTTACACCATTGTTTATTTTGGTCTCTTTGGTTTTATATCACAATATATTTGGCTTTTGTTTCCTTTGTTATTCATACATATCATTCTAACTATTTATGTCACTTTTTATTAGTATATTTATGATTATTTAACCCTTATTTGATTTCCCCCTATTTTTGGATGACTACTACTTTCATTAGTGATTATGCTAGATCCTTTATAGGTTAGTATGTCTTTTCTATTGACATAATTATCATAACATAACCTTGTCCCTTTCATAGCATTATTTTATCTCTTTGTGATCAGTTACAAGTATATTCATCATTGTATCACTTATTACTTGGATGGATCTCTCATTATAACCATATTTCTCTTATTTCCTTTCATTTGAGGCATACATAGGTAAGTTTTGATATTTAATGCTTAATTTTGGGAAAGTCTAAGAGTCTTTAGACACCATGGTATTTAGGTCATTTTCTCTAGTGATCCAATATAAGCTCTCTTGTGTTCATCACCTATTTCAATCTTGATTGGTTCTCCAAATATGTATGGAAGAGGAATATAAAATCCAAAAAAATTAAAAGATAAATCATAAAATAAAGAAATGGAAATGATCAAAAGGTAAAAATAATCTTAAAATTTAAATCACACTAAAATATATGATCTTTGTTTGGCACATATCCTATCTTAGTCAAACCTCAAACTCCATAGTTTACCTCATGATAAATTAGATGTCCATTGAGGTGTGGTAGGCCAAAATACTAGGGTAGTAGGTATCATTATATCATATACTTCTAGTGACACCTACTTTCTCATGGAATTACCCAATATTTTTAGTAGACTGATGAATGTATAAGGGGTCTGGAGGAATGGGGAACATGTTGTGGTAAGGTAGGTCCATTTAATTTTCATTTATATAACCTTTGGGGGATGTTTTATATACATCACTTGTTATCCCATTTTTTGGATTCATTATTCAAAATATTCCCGAAGTCATTGATGTTCATAGTTCTGTGATGGTCACTTTCCTAATGTGTCTCATTATTTTTAATGATGTTCACATCACCCATGTCATGCCTCATATCCATTATTTGAATTCACATTTTCATTATAATCCACTTTTTGGATATTAATTTTAGTTGATCACATCCTTGATCACCTCTACCTACTTATGCCTCTTGGTTTATAATTTTTGAATTACATTGTAATACCTTGGATAGGATCATGTTTTCATCACAAACATCCCTTACACTATTTATTTTATACACCATCTCATTTTCATACCATTCATAGTAATGTAATTAGGTGGATGTGTTTTATTACATTGAATCTTAGAAAAAGCACTATGATTTAGTCATCATTATTTAGAGATATTTTATTTTCATCTATATATCATGATATTATTTAATTTTTATGGACTTAAATTATCTTAAATAGGACATTTTATATGCTTACATTTTTTTATTTATGTATTACTTGACATGATTTTTTTACATCTTGACTTACATTTCATTTTTAGTCATCTATGTTTTCTTTTTGTTTGATTCAACATGTTTACCTTACATAAGGTTACCTTTCACTTGATTACATAGATTTGTTAGATTATTATTGCATAGTATTTCATTTAATTACAATGATTTACATGCTTCCTAATGTGATTTAGTATGCTCTACATTTATTTTTGTCATTCATGGTTTATATGCTTTCCAATGTGATTTAGTATGTTATACATTCCTTTTTGTCATTCATATTTTAAAATGCTTCCCAATGTGATTTATTATGTTATAAATTCATTTTTTTTAATATATGTTATATATGATTCCAAATATGATTTAGTGTGTTCTAAATTCATTTTTCATCATTTTGTCATTTACATGCTTGATCTTTTAGTTCTAACCTAGACTTAATAATCCTTGTTTGCCATTTTTAGGTAATTTAATCAATTTTGAGAGTTATTCATTTCTATTTTTACCATATTATGTATGTATACATTAAGTTTATTTTTATTCTTATATCCTTAGGGTTTATCAAATATAAATATTACACCCTCCATGATAAAGACTAGGATATTTACATGCAATCATACAATGGAAAGGTAAGGAAAAGTACTTAAATAGTACTTTCAATCAATTTCATTTAATTTTTGAATTCATTTTATTATTTCATTTTTAGCTAGCTTAGTGTGTTTCTATGTTATTTCTCAAAACATCATCCCATTTTATAGATGCATGATTCATTATGAGATTAGATTGGGGCATATGTATACACATAATATTTTTAAAATTTTATAATTTATTGATGATTTGTCTCTTATAAGAGCCTATTTAATCTCAATCTCTCTAAGTTTAGACTTTTGGTGCTTCATAAGATTATTATCTTCTAGAGCATCACCTAAAACCACTATATATATATATCTTTATCCAATTCCCTAAGTAATAAAAACCCATTTATACACTTGCATAATCAATTCACTATCCAAAATATTCCCTACTTATGTAAACACTAATTTTACTTATTTTTCATATTACATCAACCCAATTAACCTTGTTAGGAATCTAGTGCATCTTATAGAGCTCTGTCAGTCTAGCCAACCTAGTTTAATGCTTAATTACTCTATTTCGAATAAATCTTAATGACTCTATCTCCAATAAAACAAGATCAAAAAAATTGACCTTATTTAGTAAATTATTAGGAGGGTTTAGGGTTAATATTTAGTTATAAATATCCCTTCATTTTGTTTTTGAATAGAAAATAACTTAATTTTTCATCATTACAACTCGTAAATATGCTTATAATATCATTTAAAGATTCCATTACTTAGGGCTTTACCTATAAGTAGTAATATTCATCTCATGGAGGTCTTGGATACAATGGATAAATCTTATATCTTGGAGATGATCTATCCTTGAGATACTTACACGCCATAACAACCTTTTACAAATAATCATTGGCAAAGGGATAGATTGAATCATGATGGGTTCACTTCAACAAGGTAAGTGTACTCATATCCATTAATTTTGATATGTATATGTTGTATAACTAATGGATTTATTCTATCTCTAATTTATTAGATTACCTATATATTTTCTTTAATATAATTATCTTTTCTTTTTTATTATCTTTTCCATTTATACCACACACTTTGGTGACCACTAGATTAATTCATATTTTCATTTACTAGATTAACTTATATGTTTTTTTAGTATATTATATAATTTATATTTATCACATTATAATTATTAACTAGGGTTTTTACATGATTAAATTTTACTAGATACCTTGGAAACCTCTCCTTTGGTATTATGCTATAGGAGATACCTTGGTTAGGCTTAGTAGATCCATAATTAGTCATGAACCTAATATAACAAAGTATTTCTAAGTGGATTGTTATTTAATTAGATTCTCCAATATTTGATATTAATAAGTAGGATAAGTATTAGATCTATCTTATTTCACTTGCATATAAGATTTATTTTTATTTCATAATAACATCTTTTTCCACTTTTTCTGGAACAAAAAGTGGAAAACACTAGATTTTGGCTCATTCACATATTTTTTATTTTCATTTGATGAATTATTTGAAATTACTTTGGTGGATATAACCATTTTAATCACATTCCATTATTAATATAAATAAATTATTTACTATCACATTTTTAGAGAAATCATAAATACAATTACTATATATGAACATACTATTTATGGAAATTCTATTTTTAATATTTCAAAGTATTTATAAAAATGAATTATAAATATTTATAATATATATTCACATCTCTTTATAAATTTTTTTATCATTCTAATGATCCTACAAGGGTGACTAGATATTTTAAGAGCCAATTTGGTGACTTATAGATCTACACTAGTGACTTTTAGAGCTAGAGTAGTGACTACATGAGAATTCTAGGAAACTATCCATTGGATTCCTTAGAGTTACATAATATTAAAAACTTATCCTTATTAGATACATTGGTTTCCAAAAACATATACTCTTGATTTTAGTACTTAACTTTGACTTGTACATGTAAAACTATCATCCTTTCCATGTATATGTTAGAAATTAGTTGACAAAACAAATAACAATGTCTAATAAAGCATAATGAAGATAGTTAACTCAATTTATATTTTAAGTCAATAATTATTCCAAATATTTTCATTCAAATAAACATTAAGGAAGGGAAAAAAATAGGATAATGAGGTGATTACTTGGATATGATGAGTCATATTATGGACTCATCATCTCCCCCACAATTAAATTTTTTCTCTCTTACAAGATATGACCTCCACTACTCTCTAACAAGTTTTGTGTTCTCAAGGGTCTTATTGAGATCATAAACGTCAGATTATGTATCCCAACTTTTATACTTTGTATTTCCATGACCATTGAACTCTCTGATGTTGGCTCTCCATTTAGTAAATTATTATAGTCCTTGTGGTGATGATTTTGTCCATATATACATGGGACTCAATATCAATGGAGGTCTGAACTTCATACCAATACCTTCATTTCTAAATTATATCATCATTTCCACTATGACTCTATCCCTCTTGTAACACCAAATTAGATTAATAGGGCAAATGAATTCTCTTATTTTTAAGGGAATATTTATATTATCCCATATTTTATAACATATAATAAGGGTTGTATTTAAATTATTATAAGTGAACTCCTCAAAGTTAGTGGAAATTTTAAATAAATTATTGGGTAGTCATATATAATTGTGGTGGCATATATTAAGCTTCTAAAAATAGGAATATGTTTTTGTATATCAAAAAAATCAGGTCTCATGATGATCCCTATAGTTTTTACTTGAATAAATTATTCCTCAATCCTTTGACTAAAAGAAATCTAATTCTGAAAGGTAGAAATATATTCCCTGATATGAACTTCTCTTACAAATAAGTTGATAAAGAAAGATGAATTATGTCCTAGGAGATAGTTCTACAAAAATAAATCACACAAAGATTTTACTATTCAACAAAACTAAAAAAATAGGCTTATAAAAAATTCTTGTCATTTTAAAATGAATGGGTAAATACACATGATATTATAATTAACTACCATCTATAAAATTTCTCCTATAAGAAGAAACCATATCCAGAAGTATGCCTTCTATAGGCAAGTAATTTTTATCCTTTTTCATAGGCTTATTGTAATAAATATTCATCCTTTACTTTTTCCTCTCTTTCTTCATGAATTTCCCATTTACATTTATTATTTTATACTTTAACTTCCATTAGAGTTTTACATTTGTCATCCTAAGTAGTCATGATGTTTGTGTTGACTAATTCAATTTATACACTCTAATCTACTTAGGTTATAGGGGCTATTAATGGATCTTCTACTACTATTTATTGTAACTATAAAATAACATTATATTTATTAAGATATTTGATTTTGGTTTCTTGAATCTCTTATTGTAAATTATAAATAATTTATTCCTTACCTTGGAGTATTTATTTGAGGAAGGTAAACTATTCTTGTTGCTACTTGATGCTTACCTTTGTTTTTGAAAGTTCTATTACTTGTTGATTTTTATCATCTTCTTAAAGAATATAAGGTTGATGTTGATATTAAAATATTATGGATTTTTAGTTATTAAAAATAGGTATATAAGAGGAAGGATGAAGAGGATCCTCCAAGGTTTCACTTATGGTGTCCCTCATGTCTGTAGGCTCTTCCCTTATATCTACTCCTAGTTTATCTTTAATTGTGAACTCCTCCATTTCAATCATAGATACAAGTTCGTCTATGCCTATAAATGTTTCCTCCATCTTTTTTAGTATTTATTAATCAATCATGACTATAGGTTTCTCATATTTATGTGCTACCTTATTCCTTTCAATAAGTCTTCCTTCATTGAAGACATCTAATATTTTTTCCAAATCATCTTTAGAGAGGCTAAGTATTTTCATTTTATTTAGCATTGTTTGTAATTTAAATTTACTTCTTGGAGCCTCCTATAAATATTTCTCTATATTTTTGGTTGGGGAATCTTCAACGTTAATTATTTAGTGGTAGAAATCTCCATGATGGTAATGCTTTCTACTATAGGTTAGAGAGTTACACTTGAGGTGTTTTTGGAGATATATGTTTTCTTTAACCTCCTTTTAGATGGATCCAGATACATTTATTCCACTATGATTTATATATTAAGAAAATAATTTGGTGTGAAAATAGAAAATAATGGTCTTCTCTTGGTTTGAGATTACTCTAGCTCACCCTCTAAAAATGACTACCATTTTGCCTCTCTATTAGTTTTATTTAGAAAGTGATGTTGGAAAATAAATTATATTAGACCCTGATTCCTACTAGATCTAAATACTTAGAAAAAAATATCTACCATAATCTATATAACACCATGGAGGTTTTGACACAAATTTACTCTCCATCCAGGTTTGTTTTTCCATGCCTAAAATGGCTCAAAATCCTCATTATATCTCATAATATAGACCCATATTAACAATCACAAGTGAAAAAACTAATAACCCAAAAGTTTATAGTCCTCCATAGTTCCAAAAAACTTTCCCTTTTGAAACCCTTGTTTACCCCCCTTATGTTTATAATTAATGTTAACATTGATTCTCCCTTACATGAAACATTTGAATCAATTCCATATAATAGGGTTTGATAGTTATAAACATGCCAATCTTATGAGTGCTAAAAATTTCACTAATGATGATGGTAACTACTTGTATCTTGACCCCTTTTACCTTGGAATGATATCCTTCCAAGTTGGTGATGAACTCCTCTACTAGTTTCTCATTATATCCAATAACAATATTTAGAAAATCTAACCACCCTACCTCTTAAAACACATTTTATACTACTTCATCTTTTAATATGAGTTATATAGACTCTAATTTAGAATTATTTTTGTAGCCCATGAAAAATTTGTAGGGACTTCTGGAGTTTTGGATAGTAGACTTAGTAGGTAGGGAGATAACAAGCTATAAGACTCAGACACATGCTTTTTCAAATTAAAAACAACAAAAAATATAAAAAATAGTGATTAATGGTCAATCCCCCAAAATATCAAATAGATTTATCTTATTTTTTAAGATTAAACATATTTAGAGAAAATGAGTGTTTAATGTAGGCATGTGGAAATATTTGAAGGTTGAATTAAATTGATCCCTATCTCCATTGACGTGAAAAATCTGCCACCACTATTTATTTTACTACAATCATTAATTCTTTGTCCATGCCTAATAATAATTTGAAATAGGTACCTTCCTTTGAAAATTACCTTACTTATATCATATATAGTGACATCATGTATTGTCACAATGCATTATTTTATTAGGAAAAAAATTAATGTACACCCAGTTTCTAGATTCATATTTAGGAAAGACCCCCCTTTTATGAAAACCCAAATTTGGGAAAGTGGATATTGAATTACACCATAAAAACCAAAGGAAAATTTAATCATATATAAATGATGTATATACCTTAGACTATGTATGGTTTTATTTTAATTTTGAGCATGCCAATGTGTCCTAAGATGATGGAAAAGAGAATAAGAGGTTAGTCAAAATTACTATCTTTATTTCTCTATTCCTGAAAAAGTTTCCATCTGATAGTATTATAAAAATATCACCATTTTTTATTTTTTTTAAATATTTTGGGAAGAGGGCCATAATTTTCTACTTTTTAACCATCCTTATTTACTTAGATTCAAACTCTTAACCTTTGGGTATGATGTAATAAATAGGTTCTTCCATGTAACCAATCTCTACTTGGGATTGAATATGTTTTTAAAACTCTTATTTTCTAGGAGGTTAGTGATAACTCCTTAGTATATATCCATTAACCAAAATAGTTTTCCTATTTCCATTAAGTGGTAAAATTGTATAGATCCATTATGAAATAGATTTTCAAAATGATAAGGACCTAACCATTTGGTATAGAGTTTACATTTAAATTTTTTATATTTTGAATCAAACAATAAGGCCCAATATCCTTATTTGAATTCTCTTTCCTTGATATGATAGTAATTCCATTCTTTCCTCTAATGTTGTATAAGTTTTATTTATTGTAATTCCTCAAATCTCATCTCATATAATTCATTCAATTGAATAATTATTTCCTTTTGTGTTATTGTCAAGTATATAACAAATTCCATTTTTATCCTAAATATATGTAATTCAAATTATATTGAAAGCAATGCTTTCCATATACTAATTCATATGGAGAAAAACATGTAGTAGACTTCATTGTTGTGTTGTAGCCTAAATTGATTTTGGTATCTTTCTTGCACAATTCTTCCTACTGATGCATATTATATTTTTCAATATTTTCTGTACTTATCTATTGGGGACTTCTATTTGGCCATTAGCTTGAGGATGGTAAGGTGAAGAATTTATGTGGGTGATTTAATAGTGCAATGTGAAAGCCTAGATCATGTTAGAATAAATTTGAGGTCCTTGATATGAAATAATGGATCTAAGTGATCCAAATAATTTGAGATTCATATTTAAAAAGAGGTAAACAACTTTATCCTTATAATAAAATGGTAAATATTGCACTTTATCCCATTTGGTGACATTGTCAATAGATACTAAGATGTACCATTTTCCATGCAATATTAGATCAATTGGACTAATGAAATCTAGTCCACACTTCATAAAATGTCCTAATATAAATTTATGATGGAGTGTAATCTCAATGGACAATGTAGGTTTACCCATCCTTTGACAAGGTTCACATTGTTAAACATAACTCTTCACATTTTTATGAAGTGAATCCCAATAGTATCCTTCTCATAAGATTTTTTGAACAATCCTTTTATCTAAATTAAGATCTCCTATTAGTTCATCATGGAAATATCTCAATATATCATATATCTCATCTTCATGAGCTCACCTATGAAGCAAAAAATTAAATCCACATTTTTATTTGATTAGGTAAAACATAGGTTTTATAGGGATTCTAAAACCATAAAGTTTAACAGATACATAATAGAGACCTTAAAAGATAAAATTGAGTGGCATACCCCTCAGCCCATCTTATAGAAAAGTAATTCAATAAAAACTCTACTAACCCCCCAAAACCAACATAGACAATAGAAAATAGCTGATTCAACCTTTTAGGGTTTTAAACAAGTAATTCCTATGTTTAGTTAAGGGGTTGAGATGCCAAATAAATCAAATAAATATCCAATAATTAAGTAATAATTTGTTATGAATTTTGACTTATTTTAAATTTATATAAATAGTAATAAATAGGGATAAATAGAGACTTATCAAAAAGTTGAATGTCATTAATGCTCTAGGTTCTAAAATTTAAGATCTAGGTATTAGTCTATGTTGTCAACAAGATTATGGTATTTTTATATTCTCTAGATAGTAGCACCATCCATGTGTAGTGTCTTTACTATGGTGATAATGTCCCTTTTTCAAGACTATTCCTATTTTATAGGAGCACTTGTGCCTATGTCGATAGGTTTTGTTCCTACATGACTAAAACTTGTAGCTCTGCATTGTGTATAGAAAATTCATTTACATTGAAAACCCTATTCTTTTTGTGAGCATAACATGAGAAATAAATTTGTGTGTGTTATTAGGATAGACTAGACATACTCAAAAACCCATTATGTAAATATTTGCCTACATACAAACACCCTAAGGAGGGATTACATCTAATGTAGCTATCCCACCTAATGATTAATGTATGTGAAAGTGAATGCTATAATGAGGTGGCCTTAGATGCCTTGAATGTGCTTGATATTTTAAATTTTTGAAAATTGGACTTAGGGATACTGTACATGGTAGTATGCAAAAATTAGGGTACAATAGGGATTAAATACCTTGATTTTTCACAACTTTGTCTTTGGTTTGAATAATTTTTGTATCTATTTTCCATCTAGTCAATAAAGGTGGATTAGACTTGTATTTATAGATTTTTATTGTTTGTGTAGATCAAAAAATGAGATTAAGTTGACCTTATGAGGGGCACACATCTAAAAACTATATCCATTGGTAAGAGATGGGGCTAAGTACAATAACACCTAGTTTGGGATACTAGCACCATGTGGCTATAGTGTCCCAAATGTGGTGATAATGTCATTTTGGTAGAATATTAATAAATTTGGATTGGGGGTTTGAGATGATAATTATAGGACTCTATTATGACTAGATGTAGGTGACTATAGTCTAATAAATGATTAAAATGTAAGTCTAAGGCTAAAGGATAGGTATATGTCTAGCCTAGGGATAGGTGAACTCAAGAAACACTCTTAGCATCCAATTACCACTTTTAGGTGATTACATTTGTCCACTCTTTATGTTAGTAATGCAACAAAGTGAAACTACTTATATAAAGGAAAAACAAACATACCTAGACTTACCTTAGAATTGAAGCCCATGTATCTGAGTTTGAATATGTGAATTTGGTCTACATATGTGGAACATGATCCAAAGTAATGTCCTATAATGAAACATGAAAAAAACTATCCTTAAGAGATAATCAAAAGCAGTAGATTATGCTAAAATGAAATAACTGAGTAAAGCTGAGTAAAGAGAGAGGAAATGAATGAATACACCTTATTGGGTATGTGAACTAATACATGGAACTAGTGACAAATTATGTGTGTGAATTTTCATATTGATTATATCATTAAATAAATTGAATTGAGCTAATGGCTTGTTTAATCCTCATATGGGTGGTTGAAGAAATCAATCTAATTTTAACTCCATCATTATGAACCCTTACTCGATGGATCTTGATCTCTATGAATAGATTAGATAAGATTGTAAGTGTGTTTAACACTCTCATATATGTTTATTAATAAATAAATTAGGCCATGGATTTATCACTATAAATATACTACACAAGGTGTTAAAAGTATTTAATTGAGTAAATATAACTATGTATTTAGTTCCATAGCCACTTGGGTATATTATGTAGTTATGGCCCACTCGATAATGACAAACACTACAGATGGATTAAGGCATGAATATAGTGATAGCATTTAATGTGGTATAAATTGTATATAATTTATATAATGACATGGAGTTTGTCATTCCATATGATCAACCTATTTGAAACTAAGTATATGGAAACTATGTGCCACACACATGCCCCCAATCTAGTATCTAAGTATACTAAATGTGAATTATGTGATAATTGTATTTGTGTAACTGATCTAAATTTATGAGTGATTCTAAAATACATGATGCACTAAAATATCAAAAAATAGTATGAATCTGAGCTAAAATCAATGAATCTTAGTTGAATCTTAGCGTAGCTACCAAACTTATGACTGCATCTATGAAAATTTGTATTATACATGGTGTATTATTATGAATGATCTAGACTATCATAAATCTAGGGCTAGTAGACATTAACACCATATAGTAGACAGTAGTACCTTATGGCACTAGTGTCCTAATCTAATCACTAATGTCTACTTGGTCTAATTTTTGTGTGATCTGAATTGACTACTAAGTCTTTATTCTATTTCATGTCTTACTTCAATCTAATATCTAAAACTGATCTTACATAATGAAATGTATCTATGAAAAGTAATGTAAGATCCTAATCTCTATGATAACCCATATAAATGCCCCCTTTTTTTAGGGTAGTTATGAAATTTGTGTAACAATTTGCCTCTAAAGAAGTAACTATGCAAATGTGTTAGCTAGAGCATATGCATGATATTCCAATATAATGTAAAACATACTATCAGAATGTAAATATATCTAATCATAAGTAGGAAATATATGATGTATGTTATAATATAAGATTATACAAGGGTGTCAATATAAATGTAGTCAATGTATATAGTAGTAAAATCATAGTAGATACCTAGATGGATGGGGCATGATGTCCATCAAGGCTCCCAAGTAGGAAGGGTAGATGCATGAGATCCCTCATGGCATTGAAAAATGATGTGTGTGTGTGTGTGTGTGTGTGTGTGTGTGTGTGTGTGTGTGTGTGTGTGTGTGTGTGTGTGTGTGTGTGTGTGTGTGTGTGTGTGTGTGTGTGTGTGTGTGTGTGTGTGTGTGTTTGTGTTTGTGTTTGTGTGTTTGTGTGTGTGTGTGTGTGTGTGTGTGTGTGTGTGTGTGTGTGTGTGTGTGTGTGTGTGTGTGTGTGTGTGTGTGTGTGTGTGTTTGTGTGTGTGTGTGTGTGTGTGTGTGTGTGTGTGTGTGTGTGTGTGTAATAAGAAAATACAAGTGTCATCATGTGTGTGTGTGTGTGTAATAAGAGAATACAAGTGTCATCATGTAGAATAATACAAGGAAGAAAACATACAAACACATGAGGCATGCAAAAACTAGATGAAGGGGCCATAATGCAAGGGACGCGAGCACATGCCACTAAATCTAAGAATGAAGACATACACGGATATGTTAAAATTTCCACATATAAAATCAAGAAATAACACATAAAAGGGACATGGGCACATGTCCAAGGAATACAAATAGAGAAGTGGCATAGGATACAAATAACAACGGCATATTAAAATTACCTTGAAGATGGAACAATCATAGGAAACACAATAAAGTCTAATTTAGAAACTAGAAATGAAAGCATGTAGAACTATGTAGTAAAAATCTATATAGATGCTAGGATGCATATATACTAAGGCTAACTAGTGATTATCAATGACAAGAATGAGTAAAGAGGATAAATGATCAATATCAAGATAAATCAATGCATAAACTAGAATGTATAGTATGTAAAGGTAAAACCTAGTTATAAAAACTATGTAGGAGATGCCCTAAATGTGTAGGTGCATCAAATGTATAAACCTAGATCGATGTAAATTCTCCCAATGGGTAGATTATAGCTTGTCTAGATTAGTCTAGTGGACTAGAGACATATCTAGAATTTTTAAGCACTCAATAATAACAAGTGAATCATATGTGTATGATAAAATTGACTATACTAAGATAACTATCAATATGCAATATTTGGAAAGTAGTATAAATGTAAACATAGAAATGCAAACAATCTAGAAAATTTTGTATTATTGAAATATTTGAATGTTTTTATATTTCAACATATTATATTGGTTTTGTGTTTTCTAACTATAAGCTATGTATAATCAAATGAAAGTAAACTGTGTGTAAAGACCAAGGGAAAATAATGTAAATACTAGAAATTGAAATGAAACAAAATACAAGTAAATTCTAATGTTTCTATTGACCCAAGATCATATCCATGGGATGTGGATATGAAAATTATGGATAGAGTGGAATACCATCAAGTGTATAATACTGAGCTCATCTAAACTCAAATAAGTCATCATCATCATGATCACCATACTAATATATTTTTATTAGTGGGGCCTTATCCTTGGCATGAGTTTGTGCAACTAAATAGTGTATTGGTCAACTATGTAATATCCCTCTCACATGGTACCATGGTAAACCACATTAGATTGTAAAGTATCTATGTGAAACATGTGGTTGTCATCTATGTCATCATGTAAAATGTGAATCATGTGTCCATTATGAATGAACATCAAGCATTTCTCTAACTGATCAAATGTAACATCCATTGCCTATAACCATGTATTTCCAAGTGTAACCTGTATATGGGTGTCTCTACTCAAAATGAAAAATAATTTATTGGATACATCGGGGACACATGTAACTAGTAATTTAATATGTCTAATGGAGTCATGATAATGTATATCATGTTGTAGTTTACTCTCTTAATAACTAATGTGGTGTAAAAACCCCAAAGTGAAAGTATTAGGATTAGAATCCTCATCTATAGACACATGTGGAAGATATCTCTCTACTACAAATATTTGTATAGTCAAAGGATCATATCATGAATATATGTATTGGTAATGACTCTATTGTAGTGATCATATCTATGTATTAGCTTGTTTCACTAGTGGTGGTGGTGCTTATGGAGGTGGAAGATATATAATTTGGATAGTTCCCTTATCCTTAAATTTATTTATATTATGTTGTAGTGTTGTAAACATGTATATATCATGTCTTGTGAGTCTATGAAAATGATAAAATTGTCACTCTTATTGTGGTGATAATCTACAAGATGATTTGTGTTAGATTATGGGTAACAACATCAATCCTATATCAAATAACAACTATAATATCTAGTGTTCTCTATCATGTGAGATCCTAACTTAAATTTGTACGAGTAAATTAGTATCCATGGATGTGACCATATTTACTTAATGGATCAAGGGATCTAGCACTAAATATGATTGAGTATGTGATCTTATAGATATATAATCATGAATAAGTGATGCTACTAGTGTATAGAAAGGTATAAGTACCTTTAAATTATCTTTGTATTCCCTTGGCCTCAATAGTTTAAATATCAATCCACATAACTAATCATTAATGTCTATATGTGGTTGATTATCCTTCATAGTGGCTTGTTAATCTGTGTTGTAATTATGAATGTAATCCTCTTATAAATTGACAAGTAGGGGTAACTAAGCTATGAGAATCTTATTGTATATACTTTATGAGGATGTTTATGCTATGAGATGTTATTCTTCTATGCTCAATTAAGGTAACTATGATCATAGAGGATAGTCCTCTATCATCAGAGAAGGTAGTTATGCTTGGAGAGGTTGGTACTCTATCATTGATGAAGGTTTTTGTGTTGTAGGATGCTATGAAGGTGGTGTATGAATAGTGTTACTAGACTCACCCACCTCATAAGTATGCATCTACTCAATGGGAATCTAGTGAGGTGGAGGTTTAATTAGAACATGAGGTGGCCTATCAGATGTTGTACTTAGTGTAGGAACTTTAATGACCCTACAATATCTAAATAGATGATTATCTGATATACATGTGTATAGATACCCATCATGTAAAAATTTAACATAGATATGGAGATTGGAAGGTATATCCTCCATATCATATGTTTAGGGCCTCTCTAGTAGAAAATTATAATGTAAATGGTTTGGCATGACCTATAACTATGTAAATAATGTATTTTATCCCATTATTATATCCAATGTCATTGATCCTAATGTCTTTCTATGAATGTCATCAGACCCTCATATGTTCTTATATGTTTTATGAATATATTCCATATTAACCCCCATGGTTTAAAAAAATGTGAGATTACATATATTGAGTCTTAAATCACTATCAATGAGAAATTATTTAATAGTTGTGTTAATAATTTGATCTTGAATAAAAAGTGGCAAGATTTGATCAATTAATTATTATGAAGGTAAATCCTCATTGGAAAAAAGTATCACATCTTTCACATATTTGATAGTGTTCATGATAAATGAAAAATATGGTGGCTCAATATCATGAGGAATTAATGTGTGATTAAGTGTTTTAAATAGAATATCTTTGAATATTATTTATTTTTTTAACTAGTTACATGATAGATATTTTAGTTGGTGTATTCCTCAACTAATCCAAAATATAAAATTTTCTTTGTTGATTTTTAGGTGTTATCATAGTGTGTTAGGGATGAGGATGGATGGTAGGGTTATGAAATTCTTGTATAGGCTAAGGGGGAACCTTATTCCACCTATTAATATCTCAAACTATGATATTTAATATTTTTAGGGGTGACTAGTAGAGATAGGATGGGAGCATAGATAATCAAGTGGTCTGGGTAGAAGCAAAATAAAAAGAGTCATCTGAGCTCTTTGTCTAGTAGTAACTATAGGTAACTCAAAGTGGGCCATATAAAAATGATCCATAAGAAAATTGGTTTCACATGATGGAGGACCAATATCTAAAATAAACTTAGATTTAAATTAATCCATATTAGAAATAACATAACTTTATACAAATAGTTGGTAATAAACATGATAAAAAAATTACCAAGATTTATACCATGAGGTTAAATATGACATCTATTATGATAATCATGTTAGTAAGCTATAAATTGAGACTTAGTAACTACTTGAAAATGTGAATCCTAGGGTTGTCTATGGTTAGGGTTTTGGAATCTAGGGTTTATTTGTAATAATTTAAATTAGATGTAAAATAGATTGAAACCCTAATGTAAATTTGATTTTAATTATCTATGTTGTCTAAATAAAATTAAAAAATTATAATCATTTATCCCTAAATTTATTTCATAAAATTTAGATAAATTCAACTTAGGGTTTAATGCAATATTCAAAGTAAGATGGGTTCTAAGATGGTTTAACCTTTTAGGGTTTTACACAAGTAATTTATATGTTTGGTTAAGGGGCTGAGATGCCTAAATTAGTTAAATAAATATGAAATAATTATGTACTAATTTTTTATAACCTTTGACTTCTTTTTAAATTCTATAAATAAAAACAAAAAATGATAAATATAAACTTAGCTAAAAACTAATTATCGTAGATGATTTGGGTTATAAAATATGAGATCTAGGTAGTAGTTTGTATCATCAATATGATTATGGTATTCATATATTCACTATGGAGTTGCACAATATATGTGTATTATCCTTGATGTGGATCTAATGTCCCCTTTTTAATACTATTCTTAATTTCTATGAGCACCTACACTTGTGTCTATAGGTTCTATTCCTACATGAACAAAATTTGTATCTCTATATTATACCTAAAACATATAATTAAATATGCAAAGCCTAATCTCCTTTTAAGTATAACATGATCAATTAGACATCCTCTGGACCTCCTCAACACCCTACTATGTAGTGAGTTACTTACATACCAATAATCCTAGGAAGGATAAAGTTAAAAGTAGTTCTCCCACCTAGTTCTTGATGTTTGTCCAATTGAATTCTAGAATGAGAGTGGCCTTCGATGCCCTGAATGTGATTAAGATTTTAAATGATTGAAAACTATACTTAGGGATACTATAGATGGTAGAATATATAAATTAGGAAAAAATAAGGATCAAATACCTTGATTTTTCATAACTTTGTCTTTGGTTTGAATATCTTTTGCATCTATTTTCCATATAGTGAATAGAGGTGGAATAAACTTGTATTTAAAAGGTTCTATTTCTTGTTCATATAATAAATGAGCTTAGGCCATACTTAGGAAGGGAACATATTTTAAAAACTATCCATTTTGAATATTTGGGACTAAGGATAGTAGTCCCTAGTTAGGTACACTAACACCATATGGTTGTAGTGTCCCAAATGTAGCACTAATGTCCTTTTGGCAAATAGTTGAGAAATTTGGATTAGGGTCTGAGATGACAATTCTAGGACTATGTTATGACTAACTATAGGTGAATTTGGTATATTGAGTGACTATAAATGTATGTCTAATGTTAAACGATAGGTCTATGGATAGCCTAGGGATATGTTAACTTAGTCAACACTCTTAGCATCTAATTACCACTTTTATGTGATTATAAGAACATAATTAAAACCAAACATAAATTACCTCAAAGGCCCCTTATATCCCACTTATTTCTCCATGGTTACTAATTCAACCTTGTATTTATGTTCATTTAATTTATTATTCAATATTCTACCCCAAGTGTAGGTTCTTGAGACTTGCACAGTCTGGTCCTTATGCACAATTATCATGCTTTATTTTCCTTGGGGTCCATTTTATCATTCTTTGTTTTCTCGTTGACTTTGATTTTCTTCACTTTCATAATTATTTTTGAGGGAGTTTTAGAATCAACAATAATATCAAATTTGGCCACATTAACTTCATAATTGGTGTGGCTTCCTTAACTATAAATTTCTATCCAACTTCCTCTAGTTTAAGGCTATTCCAGGACAACTTCAACTTATTTAATTCAATCTTCATGACATTTCAAAACTAAATTAAAGTGACCATTTTTGGCCCAATTTTTAAAATTTATCCTATAATTACTATAGGTTCATCCTATGACCTTTAAGGATGTCCCCAATTTCCATGATAACCTATTTATTATTCATTTTAAGAACCCTCATGGTTCATATTTCAATCCAAAGTTTGGTTTTCTTCCCCTCATGGGATGTGGTAAGCTGGACCTTTTGTTTCCTTTTTTTATCCACTACCTATCTTGGTTCCATATGGCTACTCATGGAGGGGTACGAAGTGGGATATATAAATTTTAATAATTTTACATTGAGCCATTTATAGTTATCACTATTTATAATTAGACATTTTATTTTCTTATGAGTGAAATCACAAGGAAAATTCTCCATAGCTAGATAATTAGCCATGCCAACAAACCAAGGTGAGCATGTTGAGACTATTAAAAATTTATTATCTAGAAAATTATCCTCCACTAGCTCATAGTATCCTTAAATATTAAATATTTATAGAAAATAAATAACTAAACTTTACCTAGCTTATCAATGATTGTTATATCAAATTTTTAAAATAATATTAACCATCTAATTATTCTACCTCCTAATACTAGATTTTTCATTAGATGTTTTATAGCCAAGTGATTTTTATAGATGAATATTTTATATCCAATAATTTACCAATAAAAATTTTTCATAACGTAAATGAAAACAAATATTTCCTTTTCAATGGTTGGATGGTTTCTTTCAGCATGAGTTAATTTTTTCCTAATGTAATAAATAACATACATCTTACCTTCTTCATTTTCTTACCCAAGGACTACCCCAATTGCATTATTAGAGGCATCAATATGTATATGAAAAGGTTTGTCCCAATTGGTCCCTCCTATTTATAGAGAAAAAAATAATTTATCCTTTGTTGCCTCAAATTATTGATGGCATTTCTCATACCACAAAAATTCACTATCTTTGGTGAGCATGGAAAACATAGGTGCTACGATCTTACTAAAATATTCAATGAAACACCTATAATATCATACATAATGTAGAAATATCTTAAAATTAATTTATTTTTAGGTGAAGGAAATTGTGATATGACTTAAATATTCTTAAGATCATCTTTTATACATTTAGAGAAGATATTGTGACCTAAGACGATACCTTGATTTACCATCATTAGAATGTTTACATGGATTAAGGATGACTAGTGTTGTTCACACCTGGTTAATCCCTTCTCTATGTTTTATAAATATTTCATAAAATGAGTTTCCATGAATTATAAAATCATCCATGAACACTTCAACACACTCATTAGTGAGGTTAACAAATATCAAAAGTACCACTCTTTGAAAAGTGGCTAGTTCATTTCATAGTCCAAAGGATAATAGTTTGTATGCAAATGTCCTACAAGGATATGTGAAAGTGGTTTTGTCATGATATATGGGATTTAATCTTATTTTGTTATACCCAATAAATCCATATAATAAGTAAAATTACTTCTTCCAAGCTATATTATCTAAGACTTGGTCAATGAAGGGTAGTGAAAAATAGTGTTTCATTATTATTTTATTAAGCTCTCTATAATCTACAAAAATCCTCTATTTGAATTTTCTTTTTGTAATATCACCATAATTTAAACCCATTTACTATTCAAAATTATATATATGAATCCTACCTGTAATAGTTTTTAAATCTTAGTTTTGACCATGTCCCTTAATGCATGATTTTTTTTTCCTTTAGGATTGTCTAATTTGTTTTACATTTTTAGTATAGATGTGATGGGTTAATAAACTTTGATGGATACCCTTAATATCACTATATTCCTAAGAATAATATTTTTTATTATTTTTTAATATGTAAAACACCTTAGTTTCCTATTCATTAGTCAACCAACTATTTATGTTCAACATTTTTCGTAGTTGTGTTTCACTTAGTTTGTGCCTAGATAAATTTAAATCACTTGAAAAAATTAACTCATTAGGGAGTTAAAATGGAAATTATGAGGATGAAACATATGGAAGATAATTATTTATTTTAATAAAAAATCTCCTTATGAAATTACTCTCACTAATGGGTAATAAAAAGATGTAAAAAAGGATCCTTGGCTACTTTGTGACCAATTGAGAAAACTTATTGGAAATATATAAAATCATTAGTTATACCATAAGTATCCTCAAAATTATCTTGATAAACTTCCATAGATAGTGTGGTACTTTATGGCACTACATTGGTGACTTCTAAAATTAGACTAGTGACTTTTAGAGCCAAATTATTTACCTCACTGAAGTTTGTTAATTATTCTCCCAACTAATTTTCATGGTTTTTGACTACTACCATTACTAAATAAAATATACTATTTCCATTTTTATTTGGTTCATATACCCATAAGTGGTTTAGAAAATATAAGTATGGTTTTTTAGTTGGATATAAATAATTATTCATTAATTTTAGTCTATTTGATATTGTCATATCTCATAACCTAAAATATATAAGAACTACCAATGTGGAAAAAAATGACCTTCCAAATATTATTAAATAACCAAATTTATGATTTATTGGCTAAAGTTTCACAAAATCTAAAGGATGTTTCTAGGATTACACTATAACTGAGACATATTCTATGACACCTTCTAGTTTGACAATTTACTGGTCAACCATTTATAGAACTATGGAAGTTGAATGTACCCTAGTTTGAGATAATTAATTTAATGACTCTATGTGATAATGTAGTGGCTAAAAATGTACTTGTAAAAACATAGTATGACAAAAATTTAGTATGAAAAAACATCACGAGAACAAAATGTAGCGAGAAAAAAATATAGCAGTATTTGTAATGTCATGAAAATATAGCGAGGATCATAATTGGGACATTCTAGTGATTAGCACATTATTTATTTATTTTCTAGTTCATTTTGGTGATAGTAGTTAACATTTCATGGTGGAAAAGTAATGCACCAAATTTACAAGAAAAATAATAGAAGAAAATGTGATTTCATGAGTTTTAACCTTTTGTTGAAAGTTGTGTCATATTCTCTATAAATGAATCTTTTTATATGTTGCGTTCCTATGATGTTTTGTCTTTCCTACATTTTATCCTCTTTTATGTTTATTATGCTACATTTTTAACCGCTATGGTTTTATCTATTGCATTTTTATGGTTACTAATTTAATGTATCTAAAGTAATTAAATTAATAGTATCACCTAATTCTAGTAACACTTTAGGTATTTATTTCTTCCCTATTACTATTATGATGACTAGACTTATAAAGTTTCCATATTTTTAAGAGCAATTTTCCTTCTAGAAGGTCAACGAGATTACCATATACTTGTATGGTATTGAGATATTGTCTTCTTCCTATAGTTTTAAAACATATAACCTTGATGATTATATTAATTTTAGGGGTATCTATTATGGCTTGTAGTAGTTATATCTCAATACTTGATATTTTTAGTTCTTGAACTAAGTTAGATTCACTTTTTTGTGTTGTTTCCTTGAGTCTCTCAAGAAATTCTATTGGTGTTAGAAAATCATGAGAATTGGTTTCTTGGGTTTTTTAATTCTCTATAAATTCTATTTTTATTTTAATTTTTCATTGGTAAGGTTTTATTCTTCCTTTTCATTGGGGATCTATGTTATAGTTGTGGAGAAAGACTGGTCAATGTTTTTCTTGAGTATAACTAAACATTATCATAGATTATGTCATTTAACCCTATGGTTCCTTATTTTTATTTACCATAAAAATGGAAAACCTATTTATTTTTAGCATTTTCTATAGGTTGGGTAAGTAATTTTAGTCAATTTACTTATTAACTCTATTGGGTCTAGTTGATAGGATCAAACAACAAGGCTTATTGCGGTGAGAATCTCCTTTGCTAGTTAAATGTTGGTTGAGGTGGCCATGGTTTATTATATGAATTAATACATGGTTTATTATTCTTATATGACACCCAAGGATATTTTTTTATTCATTATTATGGATACCAAGTTGGTGGTCCCCACTATTGTCAAGGTGTTAGTCTAGCCCATGGCATCACCCATGGATTGGAAGGATATATTGGAACATTCTAGTTTGGATTGTGATGGTTAAATAAATTATAGCCATTTCTCTACGAGATATAATTAATATATTACCTAGGTTGTTAATTTTTTTTATTTTTATTAATGATGATAAGGAAGAAACTAAAATTTATTGTATCATGATCATTTGTGTCACAAAGACCACACATCTATATTTTTTCAATATGACAATCTCAAAGGGCATGTTTTAACCTGCATCTTGGGAAATTTATAGCTAAAGATTTAGTGGTGGATTTATATTTTTGTTTTATCACATATAATAACATATTTTTGTGTACCAATATGTCTATTTTAATATTTAAAACTCTTCCATGAGCTGACTTACCTCATTAATCCCTTTCCATGTTATTAGTTTCACAATACTAGTTTTGTCCTTAAGTAGTTTCTACATAGTTTCAAAATATCATTGAGACTAAGTTTATGTAGATATACTTTCCCCATTAGGTTCAATGATTATTGAGAATCATCATATAATCCATTCAATAAAACTATTTTTCTTAGTTATTAATCCAACTCACATCTACACCTTCTAAGGACAAAGAGGAAACAATCAAGATAGTCTTCCATGTTTTCATATTATTTTTGTTCTATATGAAATAATTAATACATTTTATATTTTACCCTACATGATATTTATCCAATAATCCATTTTAAATTACATCCCTTGTGTGAATGGAATCTAATTTTAAATCAATAAACCACCTCATGGATAAATCCTTGAGTGTGGAAGGAAATAATTTCAATTTTTGATTATCAATTTTGTAGTCATAGGTCTAACACAATACCTTGAACTCAAAAACGAATTGGCTAGGATCCTCTATTTAAATCCCCATAAATTTAAGAAACATATATGGGGGTATGTTAATCATTACAGAGTTTTCATCTTGATCTATGACAATATGAAAGGTAAAGGTTCTTCTTACTAAAGGAGCTCTACTTGATTCATCCCTAGCTTATGGGTATAATTAGGTTCCCATGTTATATCCCATTTATTCATACTTAATATTATAAATAGTCCTTATAAGTGGGGTAGGTTTGTCTAAAGTCGATGCAAGAATACTTGATTGAAATTTTATATCAAAGTATTATCTTCCAAGTTCCTTTAGATGAGATTGATTTCTCTTAAAATATTTACTTACCTCTAAGGATTTATCCCATAGTTTAGGTGATGGGAATGGTTATTATTATTAAATAATGGGATGTTATCCAAGTAGTTTTTTTGTATAATTTATTCTATCCCACTTTATTCTCATGATTTGTTGGTGCTTGTGATGTTTTTTTGGAGTTGTTATTAATTTATATTCCCTTTGAATCTCTTTTTATATTCATAAATTTATTTTGGATTATGGGAAGTAATTTTTTATCAACTATTATTTTTAAATTATTATATCCTATTAAAACTTAGAAAATATTTGAAAATGATGAGAAAAATGATGAATGTTGTTATGTCCTCTTTATTTAGTTATATATGTCATGTCAATATAGAGAGTGTCCAAATTCTATATGTAATAGAATATGTAAAGGTTATGAATAATAGTCTCATTTTTGGGTTGAATATGGATCATCTAATTTATTGATCTAAAGATAGAATTACTTGTATTTAAATATAATCTAGTTATATTTTAAATAAAACACACTCTTTTCTTTAATTGAAATTGTTGTAATGTAAATCAAACACTAATCTAATTTGATTCAAATGAAATTACATGAATGGGAAATAAAAGAATGTTTGAGAACATAGAGGAATATAGATTGTGGAACTAGAGGAAATAATCACTCAAGAGAAAAATGAAATATAACTTAATTTTGAATGAAAATTATTGGAAAGTAAATGCTTGGAATGGAAATGGTGATTGTAATTTACTGAAGGTAAACACACTCACACACAACCTTGTAAGGTAAACATAGAAAATAATACTTTGTATAAAAAAATGAGAACAAACTCAAAACACATAAAAATACATAATAAATAAATACTTATTGACCCTTTTTACTTTGAATTAATGGTCCCTTTATTCTCCTTGGAATAGTATTAAAACACTCTTAAACTTGGGAAAGGTTTGTGAACCTAGTTTTTCATTAATAAGAAAAACTTGCTTATAATAAGAGACTAAAAATGGTACTATTCTGAGTCAAAATATTCATGCCTAAATTATCTACTATTAAATTATAAAAATACGTTTATGTATTATAACATTTACAATTTTTTTTAATGATACAGTAATAAACTAATAAGATGAAATCCTAACCAAGATCTATTTTTATTTCATAACAACATCCTTACCACTTTTTAAAGATAAAAATGTGGAAAGCACTAGATCTTGGCTCATGCTCAATCTTCCTATTTTTTTTATTTTTATTTTTTATGAATGAGTTATAATTACTTTTATGGGTGCAACCATTTGACTCACATTCTATTATCAAGACAAAAATAGTATTTACTATCACCTTTTGAGAGATGCCATAAATACAATCACTATATATAAGCATACTTTTTATGGAAATTCTATTTGTAACATTTCAAAGTATTTCAAAAAATGACTTATAACTCTTTACAATTGGTATTCACATATTTATATCAATATGTTATCATTATAAAAATACTATAAGGATAATTGCAGACCTCTAGAACTAGTTTGGTAATTTTTGGAACTAGGATGGTGACATTCAAAGCTAGGCTATAAACATGGGAAACTATAATGTGGATTATATAGAGGTATAGAGTATTAAAAAATTAACATGAGTAGATGTGTTGGTTGTCAAAAACATTTGTTCTTGATTTTATTACTTAACCTTGAACTATACATGCAAAAGTGACATCCTTTCCATGTTTATGTCAAAACTTAATTGTAAAAATAAATAATAATGACTCTCAAAGCATAATCAAGACAAATAGCTCAATTTATATTTTAAATCAATAATGAATCCTATTATTGGCATCTAAATCCACTATAAAGAAGGGAAAATAGGAGGAAAAGGAGGTCATTAATTGGACATGATGAGCCATATCATAGACTCATCATGCATACAAATGTTTTTTCCTTAGAAAATCATGTGTCTATGGTGATAGAGAGTTTGAGGGTAGATATCAATAGATTTAAGGTAGAATCCACATCAACAAAGGCTTAGGTGTAAAATTTGAATGACATTTTTGTAGGTAGAGGAGTTCATGCTTATTTGAGCTAATAGATAGAGTGTGATATAACCTCCCAAGGATGGACCAGTAGGAGGTGACATAGGATCCATATCCCATGACACTCCTCAACATCAGGGCCTTCACACAAGATAAGGACAAGATCATAGGGCCATTTATTTTACAGGTATATATACTTTTTTTTAATTTTTTTTGGGATATTGAGACACACTCACCCTTTACAAAGGTGGATTGTATTGAGACTCAATTGTATAAACTTTAAATTAATATGATATATATATATATATATATATATATATATATATTGGTATATTTTAGTGACTTGTCATTTATATGTTATTTATTTAATTCCATGTATGCTCTTTTATTTTATGCACTTTAGATGACTAAGCATGTGATGACATACCATGTATCTCTATGCCTTTTGGATAATGCTATGGAAATTCTTATATATGTAAAATGTGGAAACATAATATATGCTCTTAATGGATTATGATGGATATGTGTAAAAATATAAATATGCTAACAACTATTTTTCAATTAAAGATTGAGCTATTTCATTTACATAATAAATGAATTTAAAATCATAGAAAAAGGAATTAAAATGAAAATAAGATATGTATAAAATTATGAAAATGAAAATTATACATTGAAATGGAACAAGAAGATGACTTAATCCTTATAATGAAAGGGGGGAAATGTACTTATCGAAAAACTTATAAAACACTAACTTTATTAGATTCATGTAGAGGTAAATGGCCTTAAAGTAATTGGTAACTAGCCTTGAAAGCATCTATAACTGGGATAAAGTTACAATTTTTGGCATAGACACGTAACAATATTTTTGAATAAATTTTATTTATTTTTAATGTTGGACAATTTATAATTTGATATGTCTATTTTATTTTCTTTTTTATTTTCTTTAAACCCTATGCACATAGTATCATGTAGCTAGGAATATTTTTGGGATCATCACCAAAGGATATATGTAGGGGATTAATGGCATCCCTCCCCAATTATAACCTCACAAAACTATTAAGATTAAAGGTCTCAACATTAAATATTAGAAAAGGGTGAGAGATGTAAAATTTGATTTTGACTTACATAATATTTTGACTTTTACATGAGTCTCTCTCTCTCTCTCTCTCTCTCTCTCTCTCTCTCTCTCTCTCTCTCTCTCTCTCTCTCTCTCTCTCTCTCTCTCTCTCTCTCTCTCTGACACACACACACACACACACACACACAAAGCCGTCACCCCCAATTATTGGTCCCATAAAACTAGTAAGATACAAGAGATAATCACTAAATATGAAGATATGAGATCAAAGTTACTTATTTTTTTGAGAATGATAATGTTTTTTTATTATAGGTAATAATAAGAGAATATTCTACCATGGACAAATTTCTAGATTAGGCTATAGGCTAGCATCTTACAAGCTTCACAAAAAGGTGTAGGGAAATAAATCTATGATTTTCTCATAATAAATAAGATAAGAACCAATGTAATGTTAATTTTAAGAATGTTTTTCAAAATATAATATGGTAATATTAAAATCAAAATGAAATGATGAATTTTACTTTGAAATTTTCTACTATGCAAACTAACAACCAAATAATCACCAAACATTACATCTAATATGATAAATGACATATAAACAATGGTAAATGCAATGAAATAAGGTTAGATTGAAATCAAATAGATAAATTTAATTTTTTAAGGTGTAAATATTTCATAGATTCACAAAAATCATTGCCTTATAAATTGCGTAACTGATAGTCTCCATTTTTAAAATTTTAGCCACTAAATATGGACCTAACCAATTGGTTCTAAATTTTTGACTATCTCCTTTATTTTTATTTATTAGACTATAGATACTTAGGATGAGGTATCCTACTTGTATGGGTAACTCATAAATATTATTTTTAACCTTACATTATTATTGATATTGATTGATTAACTCTATTTTTTTTCTAATTTCATGCTTGGGAAAGCTTGTGAGAACTCATTGAACAACTCTTTATGGTCTTCTTCTTCTCATGGAGAAAGAGAATACCCAAAATTTTGAAAATTTGGGTAGTCATTACAACTAATGTTTATTTATATAGTGCATATGGTTTACTCTTAATTCCTTTCCTTTATCATTGGCATGGAATGGGGGGTAAATGGTTTTGTTATTTAAACTAACATCTAAAGTATGATTTAAACTATAATTTACCCATGTGTGATGGGGTTTTGATTTATTATGATAAATATATGGATTATTAGGCTCTTTTTTGGGCTTATAATCATGCCCTAAGAGTTCCACTATGACAAAATGGAGAACGTTTACCATGGGGTTAAGAGCCTCTAGGCTAAGAGGAATGTGGGGAATACAAGTTGAAATTTTATAAGGGTAAAAAATAAGTTTGACTGGTTCTTCCTTTTTATAAGATGATTACAAATTCATATATTGACTTAGTTGAGATAAATGACACTATGACAGGAGTTTCCTCACTCATTTTTTAATTAATTTGAACCCTTCATCTTAAGGTTTTTCATTTGACAACAGTTTGGGGACTTAACACCCCTCTTTAAGACAAATATCTTGGGTGCTAGGGTATCTTTAAATTCAACTAGATATGGTGGATTTTCCACACCATTAATGATAAATTGATAATCTATGTATAACCCTAATTATTTGTGCATGGTCACTTAAATGGTATCAAAGGGTTTAGGATCTCTTTGGGAAAAAAAACTTTCCAAAATGGAGGAACCTAATTTTCTATAAGAAGATATAAGGGATCACCTTCATCCTATGAATCCATGGTCTACCCAAGATCATTCTATAAATTATATGTTTATCAATTTCATAAAATTCAATCAATAAGATCTTATCACTTAGTGTGATGGGAAGCATGATGGTTCCTATGGAAGTGGGCTTGAGACTAGCATATCCTAATAGAGTGTTGTGATTTTTTGAACAATTAGTTTCTCCATAACCAAGATTATAGAGAAATAAAAATGGGACTATGTTAATAACCACCCCATCATATACCATTGTTATTTTCACATAGTTGTTTTATATCTATTCTTATAGATATAAATTTAGATCTCCCCTCCTAACCATCTCATAATCAGGGGGGAGACATTAAAGATAACATAAGTAATTGACATCCATTGAATCTTGTCCTAGTGGAAACATTTAAATATAAATATGGTGGATTTGGGCATGAGGTGGAGGATTAACAATATCTAGGTTTCCAAACCTAAGCCATTTAGCAATGTCAAATGGTAGTTAGGGAAATTATTGAGTAAATAAAGAAAAGAGATGTGGGAAAATATATTCATAAGGTATAAAAATAATTCATAATTTCCCATGGGTTTACAAAAATTTTGTGATCATTTTTATCATGTGAACACTAACAATAGTTTCTCCTATGGTGTTTGTGATGCATTCAGGGAAAGACCCTCTTATAAGGAGCTCCTTAAAACTCCCTAAGGTTTATATCTACCTAGTCTAGGTGCATTTATATTCACCTATTAATTCATTATGACCATTAAAATTTAAGGGACTTTGGTGAAACTAACTATGGATGATGGATTAAGCTATAGACAATAGGAGACTTTGTTATTCCATCTCTATTTTTTTTCAATAATGCTTAAATACTGATGGATGACATTCAACAATAATTATTTAACATTATAAATAATTTTTTATTAATCCCAAACCTAACACAAAGATAAAAATAAAAAATAGAGAGAGGGGTAGGGATAAAAGAGAAGAAAGTCCCTACTACCATAGATATGGAGCCAAAGTGTCTGATTAAATAAATCTCACAGAAACTAGTCCTTAGTTGAGTTATACCTATTAAAACTCTAGCTAAAATATGGTATGTGATTATATATAAATTTGTGAGAAAATATTAACATAACCACCATAAAAGTGTAGAGTAAATGGACATTTGACAACATAAAAATATAAATATAAAGATGTTTCTTGGCGATTAGCTATGATGAGATTTACAAGAAGCATCTAACTACAAAATTCATGTTCATAACAATAAGAAAAATGCTACACTAAGAAATCATGAAAAATGATTATTCTACTAATTATGGGAATATAATCATGTATGGTACACTAATATATTATATTATAATGGATCCAACCTAAGCATAACTTCCTCAATCTTAAAAACACCAGCCCTTATTACACCATAAGAGCTGATCTTATATAGGCACACATGACTCATGAGTTCAAACTCAATCAAATATTTTGGATAATAGGGAAATTATAAAAAATTAATGTGATGAAGATAATGTGTTTGTGTAGGCAACTTGAGATCTCTGATAGTTTGAAGGCATGCCCAAGATTTGTGTAATTAAACCATACCTCAATTGAATTTTTGTAGCTAAAAGTAGTTAGGATTTCATTAGGATTATCAACCACCCATGCATATATGCAATCAATTAACATGCCTCTTTAAGGAAATATTTGTCTTATGTGCTTAGTGCTTGATCTCAATGGGTATGCCATGATTTAGTGGATGCAACTTCTCAATATTTCATTAAATTTTATCATATTCATAATTTATCTTGGATACAACTTGCTTTTACAAATCAAATTGGATACACAACCATTGTTATATTTTGAAAATTTGATGACTATATGGGCCATCAAGTTTTATAATTGAGCCTTGTTGGTTATGCATCCAATGTGTCCTTTATTTTGATAGGTCACTACCAAGTGTCTTCTCATTGTTTTTTTGTGGCTCAATCTAGGGCCTTATGAAAATTTTAATTATTATTTCTAAATTTAATAAAGATTTCACCACACAGTGTCATCTCACTAACTCAATTATTTGACACACCCTTGGTATTTCAAGAATCGCCTCAATATTAGAGAATAATAAGATGATGTCATGTGGTTTCATCCTACTAAACCACTTAATTACATCTTTCTATCATCATGGTATCTTTGTATTAATATTTCTAGGATAATGGATCATCGATGTTACTCCATGTGACATCATACCACTAATATGCTCACCTAGAGGTTTTTCACTTGTATAGATGGTTTTGGGATGTGTGGTTGTTGATATCACAACACATGAAAGAATCCTACTATTTCAATTTTTTATAGCTTTGATAACATGGATACCCACCAAGAAACATTGAATAAAATTTACTAAGTGTAAAAAGTAATTTTTAATGGGCCTAAGACCACCATAAGATCAACATGTGGTATAGGGTAACCTTTTAAGATAAATGACAAAGACTTGCTAGACATAAAAGTGACACATGGCTTTAAGAAAATATCAAAATTTGACCAAGTATTTGAAATAATTATTTGGATGGGTTGGAGTTATTTAGATCCATTAGAGGTCACCTTGTGTCACAAAAAATTATCCATGTACTTGTGGGTAAAGAATAAACAAGGCCTAGTTAATAGTCTTCAATTTAAAAGCCAATAGATAATAAATTTGAATAATAATGGTAAAGGCAAAAGATAAAAAGTGACTAAGTATAAAATGAAAATTGCATAATGAATTATTCCTTTGATCTATATATAGGTTATTATCATCATATTTTAATGAAAATTGACTAATTAAAAAGATAAATCCTTATAAACATTTAGTTAATCAGTTTAAAATTAAAACTGAAATAGATAAGAATTGTTTATAAAAGAGGTATAAAAATCTAAAAATTTAGATAAATTTCAAAATTATAATATGAATGGCCTAAAATTAATCTTGAAATGTGTTTCAAAATATGAGTAAACAACAGACCAAGACTTAGTAAAATCGTGAAAATGCAAACATTAAAATTAATGCTTTCCTAGATGTGAATTATACTAAGTTATTATGATGATCATTTGATTTTTTAGACTTATCTTAAATAATGAAGTACATTGAAATTTAAATATTCATATATAGATTAATATACTCTTGAGTAGGTTGATTTAAACAAGGAATCATAATGAACTTATTAAAGTATAAGATCATATTCTAGATCTGAAAATGGGAAGTGTTATGTAATAAATAACAAATGGTTTCTCCTTTTGGGAAATATTCTTAAGTATTTCAAGAATCTAGAATATGTTATTTAACAAGAGTAAAAATTATTAGTTTCAAGTAATTAATTAGAATAAATTAAAATTCAAGGCACTAAATTATATAGGAACAAGTGACATACTATGTTTTAATCTTGCTAAAACCATCTAAATGTGTGATTAGGTGGTTTATTATTTTTCTTCACATTGACATTTAGTAATCTATATTTTAATAAGTCTAAAACTACTGAAGGGAAAATATTTTCAATTTATCTTTGGAGGAAGTGCTATGGACATTGATCTTCTACTATCTAAGCATTTATAGCCCTGATAGAGATACCTCTTTTCCCTTCCAAAGGCTTTTCTCCACTACCAAATAGGATATAAATCCTATGGTGGAGGTTTCCAAGATTACCCTTTCAATGAGAATTTTTAGATTTTGCATTTAATCTTATTTTGTATTTTAATCCTTAGAGGGTTGGGGACTAAGTCACAGGTAAAAGGAAGTCAAAATTTTTATAAGGACTCAATACAAATAAAAATTGAATTAATGCTACATTTTATTTAGATATTTCATTAAATATATTAGATGGATTCAAACAAGAAAATAAATTTTCAAAATCCATAAGTTCTGTTAAGAATCATTGGCCTTTGGAATTTAGGGAATAAACAAAATAACAATAATAATTTACACCAAATTTTCAAGTAAAATTATAATTAGGATATTTGAGTTCCACTTATGTTTATTTTAAAACATAATTTCATCCATTTTATTTGACTAACATAGGTACCTTATGAAAAAAATAAAACTAGACAAAAAAACAAGAAAGGGAAACCTAGCTAAGAATAAGGGATAAGAAGGAAAATGGAGACAAAACAAGAAAGGAAAAGAGAAAAGGAAATGTTTAAGATGCATGATTTAATTTAGTCAGACACCTAAATTATTAGGATTTTGATAAGGTAAAATTAAAAATATACTTTTATCTATATTGTCTTTTACATTGGAAAACATTATCCCATAAAATTTTATCAATGTTCTGTTCATGTAATTTGAATGAAATTTTGCATTAGGTTTATATTTATATTTCAAAAATCATGAGGGATAGGGTTTATAAAATAAATCAACCCAAAAATTATATTATAATGAGAGATAGGGTTGGGTATCCATACATACAAAATTGAGTACAATCCAAAGTGGCATGTTATTCTTTACTATAGCCACTAGATGGATCAACTATTGACTACTCCTTGATTGATATGGATGTTATAAAAAATTCTTGATATTCAAATTTTTTTCCAAGGAGGAATTCGAATAGTTCTTATTATTTATATTTTTGTCCCAAAAAAATAAAAATATCAAGTATCCTAAGGGAGACCCGTTAATTTTTCTAAAAAATGCCTTAAACTAATCCAAAACACCCATTTTCATAAGCCTATAGAATACAAAGCTTGGAATACATTTTATAGTTTGGAAAATTATAAATTTATTCCTAGACTCTTTGTATTTCAATGCATTAGCTATTAAAAACTAGAGATCTAATTGTAATTTGTAAAATTTCAAATTTCAGCCAGACCTCTGCTTCCCACTAAACACTAGCTGCTGGAAACAAGAAACCCACTTATAATATAAAATTTGCATAATTGTAAATTGAAAATGGAGTTTTGCTTCTTCCAAACTAGATACCCCATATAATCTAGAACTTGAAGTGCAATTTTTAATTTTCAAAATTACAAATTGTTTCCCAAGTTCTGCCTCCCAAACAACACTTTATCTAAAAACCAAAACTTGAAGAACAATTTGTTAATTGCAAAATTGAAATTTGAAATCTAGGTTTTGCTTCCCACCAATAACCTTCCCTATGAAATCTGAAACTCTAAGATCAATTTATAATTTGAAAATTTTCAAATTGTTTCCCAAGTTTCACCTTCCCATTTTCAAAAGAGTCAACCTAGCCTTGCTCATAGAATCCAGAGGTCAACATGTAGTTTAAAAAATTACCAAATTGTTCCCAAACACCAGATCTCTACTAACCACTTCCTGAAGGCATTAATTACAGGTAAATTTAATATAAATAAATAGAATTAAGGTTTGTTTAATTCATTTTTTAATTTATTAAATTGATTTGGAACTCTATAAACCTGATAAAAACCTCAAGTGACATGCCATGTCTTCACCACCAAGCTACGACCTCGAGCAAGGAAATGCTACCATTGATGCCTTTCATGGTAATTCACTCTAACTTCTACATTTTTAAGAAAAAAAGGTTATCATTTCCCACATTTCAAATCTTGTTTGGTCTATTTTCATTCCCAAAAGCACATGTGTAGATTTGGTTACAAATTTTAGGGTTTAATTGCTTGCTTAGACACCATTAGGATTTTAGATTTGCATCATGGTATCAAGGTTCCTTTCAAAGTCATGTTTTCCAAAATTTTCCTCAAAGACCTAGGATATTTTCCCAAAATTAACATTTAAAACCTAGGTCTTACAAATTTCATAATTAGTGAATATTCCTAGGATATTCCCAAACTAGTTTGATATTACTTGAAAGATCCCTCTATAATCCATATATACTTTTGAATTATAATTTACACCTCCAATTTCCATGGAGTTTTCCATTGCTTAAAACAACTCCAAGTTCTACAAATTTTCCACTTGCAATTAAAAACTCCGTCCACTAGGTATTTCAACCTACTTTTATAGCTCCACTTTTCCATAGACTTTTCACCTACATAAAACAACTCTAAGTTCTATCATAGTTTCCACCTACATCTATAACCTACAAATCTTACCAAATTTGAAGTCATTTTTCCCTCAACATTCTCTCTAGAATCCATGTCTAGGAAAGAGATGAAGTTAAAGACTAAATGACACAGTGTCAATCTCAATCTAGAATTAGACAAAACTAAGATTACAAATATAGACCTAGATAACATTTACCTAGGTAACTTCTAGACTAGGATCAATGTTGAATTCAAGAATGACTAGATCTAGAGAATTTATGACTCTTGATTTCCCTAATTAGTAGCTTTACCCCTGATTGTGTAAAGCTTTGAATTGGTACTCATGCTATCACAACATTATGATGCTAACAAGAGAGAGGTATTGAAGGGTAAAGGGGAAATGATTTTAAATTTTGACCTACATTTCATTGACTCCATTTTTATGATATAAAAATTTGAGAGTTATCTAGATATAACTCCATAATCATCAAAAAATACTTTTAAGACAATAACATTGGATGCCAGAGAGTAATGAATAAGTAGTGTCTCAGGATACCTAAGGATGAAGCCAATAGATTACCTAAGACATTAGAAAATATTGATTTTAAATATGAGGTAGGAGATATAATTATATTAATGCATAGGATTACTAGTATCCCTAATGTAAAGATATTTAAATATTGGATGTATCAATATATATGGGTCATCCATGAGAATAAACAATACATCCACTAGTTATAACTCATCAGTCATTCCCTCCACAAGTAGTTGATGAAGGTGAAAACCACTAGAAAATTCATATGACCTCCTACCTAGTATATATATATTTTTTCTAAAGGAAGAGCTTCCCTAGGGATCAACATAGTGGCTAGTGATGTAAATAAAGTGCTTAACTATTACCCTAACCTCACTCTTGAGGTAAGCACATAACACTTTAGGAGAGTCAATGATGCATTCATCTAGTACATCATAATAATGTTTGATAAGGATCTAGAGAGAAAGAGATTATTTGATGTAGCCACTATAGAGATCACCCAATGGGGTTCCTATTTCTTCTAGTTCCCCAACTAATCCTACATCAAGGTATCATATTCAATGTTTGCCCTAACACCCTTCTAAGATATGTGAGTGATAAATTGGTATTGATGGATCTATTAAGACAACTTGTTGAAACTCATAAAATATTATATAGCAAACACAATTCAATAATTTATCTCTCAATTAGTATAGGTAGATACACATGCCCCTCCTTATAAAAATGCAAGTGTAAGGAAGAAAAAATGACATAGATTACCCTAAGAGCTTTGGAGTTGAGACCATTTTATGATGTTCATGGTAACAACACTAACACACTAAGAATATCCACATATTCCCATGTTCCCTACTTTGAAGATTATTGGGAATATTTAGGTGATGAGGAGGAAGTCATATTAAGGGACTAATCTAGAATGACCTTGGATTAGGTCAAAGATTTTGATTTAACACTAGTCCCTAAGGACTTGGTGGATAACAAGTCCTCCATAGATAAGGTCTATCCTGCTAATAAGATATAATTATAACCCCTTCTAGTAGTAAGGTGTTCTACTCTTGAATATTTTTATATAATAGATATAATTGACCATGTGATCAGTAAAAACTCAACTAGCTCAAGAGTAAAGGGGTCCAAGTGAGCAAAGAGACAATATGTATTAGTGAGAAACTATTTAAGCCCAAAGAACAAGGATTTCCACCATCAACAGAGGGTCCTAGTGGTGTAGCAGTAGAGAAACTAGATAGGCTAGTGATCTCCCACAAAATAATGATGAAATAAAAGGCCAAAAAGGGACAATAAAGCAAAGAGGGAGTAATAATAGATAAACCCATAGTTATTCCATCCAAGGATATAGTTATAGTTGAATCACCCATAACTTTAGCCCCCATCTTAGAAATATTCAAAACTCCCATCTCTATAATACATCCTCCACCTATTTATATTATTCCTATAGTTCCAACACCTCCTCTTCATATCTCCACTCTTCATTCACCTTAAGTGACTCCACCCTCCATTCCCATTAGTTTACCTATGATAATAAGTCCATTGCCAATAGTGAAATCAAGTCAATTGGACACGTAGGTCTCTCCTTCATTGGACACTCAAGTTTTCATTCCACTTCCCTCTCCCACAAACTCACTCCTTCCATAATTACTTCTATTTCATTTACAATCCCTTCCATTCCATCTCCATTAATCACCAACACTTTACAACAATATCTAGCCATGGATTCAATCAATTTAACTTAAATTCTACTAGCCATCCCAAATCTTGGGATAACTATCGCTTCATCATCATCCCCTTTTATCTTTCCTACTTTATCTCCACTAAGTGTCTTAACCAATTTAATTGACTCATTTAAGGCTTTTGACTCCACACTTCCACCAGTTCTAAAGTTCTAAACCCCTGTGTTTACTCCTCCATTGACATCACTTCCATCTCTCACACCCATAGTAAACACATCCATTTTCATTACCCCTACATATTCTACTTATATAATAACCCCAACCCCTATAGTGGATATATGGGAGGAACAAGTCCTTGATGCAAATGTTGACCTTCAGCCTATAGATAGAGAAGAAATTTCATAGACATATACTAATGAATCAATGGAAATATTAGTATAGGATGTGACACTTGACACCATGATTAATAGTACATCATATTCAACTATAGATTATAAAGTGATAGTGTCTTCATAATAGGATGCTACCACTAGTTGGTTATCATAAAAAATGGGGAAGAAATTCAAGTATATGGTGTCCCCAAGTACATTGGATTCTAGTATCTCAAATACATGAAATAAATACAAGAAAATTCCCTAGACCTTTTCAAATATATTATGTGACTTAGTAGGGGAAAGTTATGTAGATATTATAGTTCCCATACCAAATAGAAATAAACAATATCTAGTGGTGGGGGACTATCAGGTATTAAAAGTTCACCTTGGATGTTCTATGAGGTAGGGGTTGAAAAATGGAATTCAATCCATCATTAACTCCCTATTTAATAAAATTGATAGTGACAAGGTCACTAAGGATGAACTAAAAAACAAGGCTGAACAACTAATGACTACATTAAATATTTTCATTGAGCCCACTATTTAATCAATAAAACTTGATATAACATAACCCATCACCTAGATCAAAAATTAGGAAACACTTGATTTGGTGATAGAAATTGGTAGCATGGGAAGGGCCACTAAGGAATGGGTAGAAGATACCATCTCAAAAGGAAATAAAGTTATTGATATAGTAATGGATCACTATGTAGTTCTAAGAGAGATAATGGTCACTATTAGAGAACATGTTAGTAATTATGATGGAGAGATATAAAGATTGAATATTTTCTATCCAAAATTGATAGTTGTGGACTCTATCGACATGGAAATCCTCATTGATAAAAACGTATTGAAAAATGATGGAGAACAAGAGGAATTAGATAAATAAACTCAATTCAAAATAAATATGATTATAGATGCTACCCATAAGGATAAATTTTTACATGACAAGGCCATCAATATGTTATATGATGTTGAAGATTATTTGAATAAATTGTCATGTCTACCAATATATTATCAAGAGTAGATCCTTTCATTATAGGAAGTTAATAATAAATTCAAGGAAGTGATCAAAAAAAATCTAGATGAGATATAATTTTTACATTGATCTCTATCCATTTTTCATGAAGTATCATAATGCATTGGATCGTATGGGTAAATTGATTCAAAAATAAAGAACTTTGATAAGGTAACTCTTCAATACTTTATCAAATTATGAGATAACCAACCTTTACTCTTTTGGCCTAGATGAAGATAGAATCCAGGAGATATTCAAGGCTTTTAATGTATATGTTCAAGAATTATAAGCTAAAAAGGATAACGAGTTATAAGTGTTATAAATACATTAATTATTCCCATCAAAAAACATTCTTGTATATTATATTTTCATTATTGTAAAAATATTGTAAAGCAGAACTTGTAAATTTCAAATATCTTTTTCACAACTCTTTTGAGAAAGAGCCCCGTGTATTTTACACTTTATATTTTGACATGTTGAAAATTATAAAAAGTATACTTGAAAATTACACTTTTCATTTTGACATGTTTTTTAATTGCTTAAGCTGTAAAAACACATATTGAAAAATGCAACTCTAGTTTTGACAAAGTGGTATGACATGAAAGTTGTAAAATTCTCACTTGAAAATTAAAAATTAGGGTTTTTCAAAAAAACCAACTTAAGTTATCTTTTGTTCTAAAACTGAGTTTCACTTTGGTGCCCCCCATTGCATGAAGAAGTTGCAATTGAAATGGAGAATAAGGAAGGCATTGCATGATGATTTGAAAGTTACCACTATGCTTCCACCAACTAAAGATCATGCCCAGTTCTTGCATGTGATTTTCCCAACTTGTTCATCATGGCATGGATGCCATAACTAATGTAGATCACACCTCTTTTCATTGAGTTTTTAGATCTGGATGTTCCTCTACTAGGTGTTGTATTTCACTGTTAACTACATCTCATTTATGAGATATTTTGTATAAATATGGTCAATATGGAATTGACCATATTATAATTTTGTTTCTATAAATATTATTCTACATTTTAAATAACTATTCTACATGTAACCTACATAATGAGAATAAATTGAAGATTTTCCCTTCTTATCTATGATATCTCTATGTATTAAAGGTTGTTTGAATATTTTTGGATGTTATAATTATAATTTTAGTCATGAAATTTCATTTGTGGTGTTACTTTATTTTTTGTAAGATTGTTTGATTAATTTTAAAAGAATCTTATCCCTTGTATGAAAAATACCAAATATTGTCTTAGATGTCCCATTTACATTAGTTTGTGCTCATACAAATTTCAATCTATTTTATATTATATTAGTTTCATTCAATCAAGAATTAAAATCCACTATAAAATATTTGGTGCAATAACCATTTTTAGTTTTCCAATTTCATTCTCAAAACTATTTTTCCTAGTCAAACCCTAGTTTAGGAGCAAGATCACTAAAGAAGCAAAATTTCTATGAACTAGTATTTTATCAGTTTCACCAAATTTAGTGAAAGAAAGGTAGAATTATCTATAGGTTCATCTCAATTCGTCAAGATCATATATTTTGGATTTGATCCTATTCTACCATTACATTTTTACACAATGAGCTATGACATCAACAAGTACAAAATCTATGTGATAACACTTCCCATGTCAATGATCTCCTAGATTTATCATATATGGCTAACGCATGTGAATAAATACATTGAATATTTTCCCTTTAAAATTTTATTTATGTTTTCATACCTACTTTTTCCATGGATGCACACTTAAAGCTCATGCTAATTGGTTCAAATGCAAGGATGTCTAAAAGTGGGAGATCTTTCATTTTGAGTTTCTCTAATCCATTTATTTCACACATATAACCTAATTTAATGTAATATTATTTTTTCTTACCCATATCCAAAGATGGGGTGGGGGATATGATACTACCATTGAATTATACATCTTAAATCAATATTTTACTTGGAGAAGTAACATCATAGGACCATAATATTTAGATGCATAGTATGCATCCTACTCATCAAATGGATCCCACGCATCAAGTTTGTCTTTAGGATAATTTTAATATATTTTAGATTCACCCTCTTAAATAGGTATCTCACCTTTAACTTGACCTTATACTAATAGGTATCTCAAGATAGTTACTACTTACTCATCATTAGATTCGTCATCAATGATCTTAGGGATTAGCCCAGTCAATGTCTATTGGTAACTTCCTAAAATAAAGGGCACATAATTATTAAAAGTATCAAAATTTAGTTGACTATTACAACTATAAAAAGCATCCTACAGATTATACATTGAATTGATATAGTTACATGCACTAATAGAGTAAGAAAAGTTTTCAATCAATACATGGGATTTCACTTGATATCACATATAAGGGAATGTTCAGAGTAGCGTTTTGTCATAAGACACAAATTAATTAATGGGTTAACTAATAGACATATAAGTTAAAGGATTTTTAGGGTAACCACTAGATTATATAAATAAGTAGTGAAAATAAATGTTTTGATCATGAGACATAGCTTGTTCTTTAAGGGTGTAAGTCGCTCAATAAGTCAAAACTAAGGATGTGATAAATAAATGAGTTCTTTGAAAAAACATAACTTTGAGGTAAAATGATGTTCTAAGGTAAATATATATGGATATTAATTTAATCTATAGTAAAGGATATTTTAATCCCACATACAGTTGATGAAATCATTGCTAAAAGGTACTTAGACTCATGAGGTTCCCTATGGATGACAAAAAATTAGTGCTACAGGGTAATAGGATTGATGGCCTATCCAAAATGTTTTTGAAACAAGCCCTAAAAAGTATCCCATTTGGTAATACACCCATATGTTATTCTAATAAATTAAATGTGTGAATCATTATCAAATGAACAAAGGAATAAATGACAAGCCAAATATTCATGCTAGACATGAGTTCTAATGATGGCATCCTTAAATGCATGAGCATGTTTCTCTACTATTAGAATCCTACCATTTGTGTATATTTGGGTTAAAAAATTAGGATTCTTAAGAAGGTCATGAATGGGTCCTAAGATGTTTACTAGGTAACTATGCCTACCTATCCATGCAAAGGCCATTGGATGGGCTAGGTGATGACTTAGAAGTTCTTTTTAGCTTAAAATTTTCATGAAAGGTGCTTTAGTTTCATATTTTGGCCCTCTTAGCACCATTTTGTTTATGGAAATTTTTGTTAAATGACCATCAATAATGGGTTTCCACTACTATGTTTGTGATGTGTTGAAAGGAAACTTATCTTATAATGAGCTCTTCAAAACTCCACAAGATTTATATCTACCTAGTCTAGGGGACTGATATTCACTCAGTGACTCATTATGACCATTTCAATTCAATAGAATTTGATAAAACTAAGTTTAGATGATGGATTAAGCTATATACACTATGAGAATCTATTAGTACACCATTAATTTGTTCAAAAATGCTTAAATAGTGATATATGACATTTAACAACAATTACTTAGCATTATAAATATATTTATATTATTTATAAACTAACACACATATAAAAAGAGAAAAAGATAGAGAAGGGTAGGGAGAAAAGTGAATAAAGGCCCTACTACCACAAAAATGAAGATGAAGCATTTGATGAAAAAATTTAATAGAACTAACCCTTAGATGAGACAGACCTAACAAAACTCTAGCTAAATGATGGTGTGAGAGTCTATGTAAAGTTATTATGAGTAAAGAGGAACATGAACACCATAAAAATGCACAAGAAATAAATATTTGACAATATAATAATCTAAATATCAAGATGTTTCTTAGTGATTAACAATGGTGAGATTTACAATAGCCATCCAACTAAAAACTTCATTTACATAAAAAAAATAAAAACACTATGATAAGAAAGGATGAAAAATTATTAGTCTCCTAATTATGAGAATCTAAGCATGTCTGGTCCACTAATCTATTATATTCTTAGGAAGATAACCTAAGAAAACTTACTCAATCCTAATATAATCAACCCTTATTACACCACAAGAACTAATCTTATATAGGTACATAGGCCTCAATATTTCAAACTCAATCAAGTCTTCTAGCTAATAGGGTGGTTACAAAGATTGAATGTGATTGAGGGAATCTCATTGAAGAGGTAGCTTGAAATATCTAGTATATTAAAGGTGTGCCTAGGATTTATGAAATTTAACCATGCCTCAAATGAATTTTAGTAGCTAAAATTAGTTCGTATTATATCATAAATACCAACTACCCATGCTTCTGCACAATCAATTACCATGCTTCCTTAAGGCAATCTTTGTATTATGTGCTCAGTGCTTGATCTCAATACACATGCCATGCTTTGTTAGATGCAAATGATTAGACTTGCATTGAATTATATCTCATTCATGATTTATTCTAAGTATAACTTGATTCTAAAAATCAAATTAGATGTGAAAACATTCTTGACTTTCATGGTTTGGCATCCAGATGGGCTATCAAGTTTTAAGCTTGTGCTTTATTTTCTATGTATCCAATATTTCCTTTGATATTATGGGTCACTTCCACATGTATTTTTCTCACTCTTTCATAGCTTGGTATAGGACCTTATGAACCTATTTATTGTTCTTTTTTAAGTGAAGTGAGATTTATCCACGTGGCATCATCTTGGTAATCCATTACTTTGGCATACTATTAGGCTTACATAGACCACCCTTGGGATGTATAACAATATAATGATGCCATGTGGTGTCATCATAATAAGCCATTAAATCACTTACCCAAGTCTTATTATTGTCATTGTCTCCTTTTAAAAACATTTTGGATATAATGGATCAATAGGATGATCCCACTTGGCATCATCCCACTAATTTGGTTTCTTGGAGGTTTTACACTTGTATGGATGGTTCCCAGATGTTAGGATCATGACACATGAAAGCATCCTACTATTTAACTTACATGTAGATTTTTTACATGGAGACAAACTTATAAACATTGAATAAATTGGTTAAGTATATAAAGTCATTTTAAATGGGCCCCAGACTACTTGGAGATCAACATGTCCAAGTTTTATTGAGAAAAAAGTGACACATGGCTCTTGAAAAAATATGAAAATTAAATAAGTCTTTGAAATAATTTTTTTAATGGGTTTGATTTTATAGGATTTTTATGAAGTCACCATGTCACACAATAAATTCTTTGGGAACCTACAGGCAAAGAATAAAAAAAGCCCAAATAGTAGTCTTCAAATTAAAATCCAACAGCTAAGAAATTTGAATAAAAATGGTTAAGGAAAAATTCAAATTATAAATAAGTATAAAATTAAAATTATGTAATTAATTAATCATCTTTTTAATCAATAATCCTATTTCATCCATTTTAATGAAAAGTGGCTAAGTAAAAGGATAAATTCTTATAAACATTTAGTCAATCAATTTAAAATTAAAGCGAAAACATATAAGAATTATTCAAGAAAAGAGGTAGAAAACTCTAAAAATTCAAATAATTTACATAATTCTAAAGTTAAATGGCCTAAAATTAAACTCAAAATATAAGTACACAAATAGACCAAAACCTAGTAGATTCAAGGAAACTCAAACATTAAAGTTAATGCAGTCTTAGATGTAAATTATACTAAGCACTTATGATGATCTTTTGATTTTTCAAACATAGCTGAAATAATGAGCACATTATAATTTAAATATTCACATATAACATTATTAAATCCCAATAAGTCTAATTTAAATAAGCAACCACAATGAACTTTTTAAAGTATAAGATCAAACTCTAGAGAAAAAAGAAGGTCCCCATTTGTAGGCTAAAAATGAGGTGTTGTGAAATCAATAACAAGAATGATGTCACATTCCAAAATGTTTGAAATGTGAGGATTTATGGGTTTATACTCTATGGTGAAAATAATAATATTATATTTTCCTCTATTTATAACTCCATAAACCCTATCATCTTATTTTTCCCTTGAGGTCCTAATTAGGGATCCATTTTAGGGTTGGCTAAGCTAGAAGTAGAAGTATCAAAATCATGAATGTCAAATAAGGGAGATTTATTTTATTGGATTAGTTTCTTTTATGGGATACCTTATGGTTGTTTTTGGGTAAAACACATTTGATGATTTGGGAAATAGTTTAGATAATTTTTTAGGTTTTGGTTTTGGGATGTTAAAAGACCATTTTGTGGAGCTTTAGGGTTTGCATTTTCATTCCCTTGGAACATGTTAAAAAAAATTTCCTTTGTCTCTTAGGTATATTCTAAATTTATTTTGTATACTCCATGAAATGAAGAGTGTTGTTTTTAATTGATTTATGAAAAATGAAATAGATGTTGGGGTCATACTCCCTATGTCTCTAGTTTTAGAACTAGTTTTTTGTGGGATTTTAGAATTACATGTTCCAATATGAAGGATGATTGAAATAAATTACATGAATAATAGGTAGAGGATTTTGGATCCTCATACCTAAATAACTATTTATGTTATGATTATTCATGGTTTATGGTTGGTTACTATCTAAGGTTTGATTTCTTGTTTTAATTGATTATATCATCAGTAGTGGCATTCCTATTTCTATTGAGATATTTGGGGCCTTGATTGTTAAAATTATTTTTGTTTTAATTTTAAAACACCCCATTATTTTATTTGGATCATAGGTTTGTTAAAAACTATCAATGGACACTTGGTTGATTCATAAACCACTCTCAAGTTCTTCATAGGATTGATAAGGGAATTTTTAGACATCCTCCCTCATTTAATTATTAAGGGAATGAAAGAAGAGATTACATAGTTATATTTTATTGATATTTTGTTCAATATCAGATGAATATAGAAATTATCATCATATAATAATGAAATGGTAACATATTCATTATTTTCTTATTTAATGTGTAGGAATTATTGAATGGAAGTTTTTATCAACCTACTCATGTTAAAGGCTTTGCCAATTTCTACCATGAGTTGTGTAGAGGAATGGACTAAAGCCTACAAGAGGTGATATTAATAGTAAATAGAAATTCATTTTAGGGTTTTGGGAAATAAATTTTCAAAAACCCCATCCTAATTTAATAACTCCCCAATGACAGTGACATATTCTTTGATGTGTGCATTAGAATATCCTTCCCCTTAAATGTAGGAAGTTCAAGTAGGGTACATTGTATAAGGACTCCTTGTATATTATAATCAAAGGGATCTTTTATATTTTAAAATTAAGTACCATAGCACTAAATTCAGTTAAAGGCATGGTATGATAAGGTTGAAGGGGTGGGTTAAGATAGGTGTTGTTTGTGTAATCATTAAGAGGAATTGAGAGTGTTTGGTAGGGTGTTATAGAATATGTTAAAAAATAATTATCCAAATAAGTATATTTGGACAAAATATGATAATAATGAGGTATATATTTAGACAAATAAGGGTTATGTGTTTGTAGAGGAGGAAAAACTGTGGGTGGCACATAACTAGAGGGGGTGTAGGGTGGTGGATTATTGGTTAGCATATTATTAGGAGGATTATACATGAACACACTTCTAATTAGGGTATGATTTGGAGGATAATATAAGGGAGGTATTATATAATCCCCCATATTGGTTAATCCATGAGTAATAATGTACCTTGGGCTTTATTTAGAAACATAGTTATAAGTGTGTAGGCTTGATGTTGTGGGAAGAGTGTATGACTATTAGTGTGGTGGTTGATAAGCCATTATGGTGATGGGAATTAAAGAATAATGAACTTATTTATGATGGTTGGAGTTTATCCCTTGATTTAGAGATTTTATTTATCTCCAAATCACAAATGCAACCCACCAAGGTGGAGATGAGTTCATTCATGGTAGAAGTGGTATGGGTCTAAGAACCTACTTTATGGAATATTTAGTAAGGAGAGGTTGGTAACCATGAGGAAATGATTTTTTGGTATAATTTTAAAAAATAAATATAAAATATATTGGGTTGGAGATGTTATAGTTTTTTAAGAAGTGTGTGAGGATTTTTACATTCTACTTATTGCATCCTCTAGACATGGATTTTACCAATGTGTTGATCATAATTAGCAAAGCTTTCTACATATAGGTTTTGAAAACTAATTGGAGGCATAGTGGTCATGTGAGTACTAGATCCAATGAAACTATAAAGAGTCATATTTTTAGAATAAGGATGATTATTTATGGTATTTTATGGATCGTACACTTCATGAATTGGTATACTACTCCTAGTTTATGAATTAGGGTTGAAATAGTCTTGGAATTGATATTTTATGTTTTAGTAGGAAGTGTTATTGTTCTAGATAAACAAATGGGCTTCACCAAGAATTTTTTGGCTTCTCCTATATCCTTATAGGCCATGATATCCTAATTAATATTATCCAAACATATTCAAGGGATATATAAATACTCACAAAAATAAATAGAAGGGAAGGAAAAGGAGAAGAAAAAGTAAGAAGAGAAGAAAAGGAAAACATAAAAGTATAATCCTTTCACATTAGGGTCATCAATGTATATACACACAAAAATCAACATGCTATCCTACACACTTGACTTATCAAGGTCTAGTTGAGACAATCAACATAATGAATAAATGGATGGGTAAATTTATGGATTGGGATTGTTAAGTTGAGGAATGAGATTTTGTATGATGGGTGGTAAGGGATAGTTATGATGGCACCATAAGATATCTAATACATCACAATTTTTATTAAGGGTGTTTAATTTTGAAGAGAGGGAACTCCAAGTTCACTCTGTATCAATGATGAAAAGATAAAAAAATTCTTTATCGATGCTAAGAATGACAAAATACATGTAGTTAGGCTAGTTGAGTTTTTGGATTTAACAAATCCTATTAGTTTATATATGTTTGGTCCATGTCATAAATGCATTAAATTAAAATAGGATGAGGCTAGTCCTAATGAGGAAATAAAAGGAAAGATGAATCACTAATCATGGATAACATTATATTGACAACCTTATAGATGAAAAGGAAATACTATGGGAGGATTAGTATTTTTTTATCACTCATCAAGAGTAGTAAAAGAGTTAATTATAAGGTGATGAATGAAATAATTTTAATATGATCTTTACATTAATATCAGACTATAAGTTACTAATAGGAAAATGAGCTTTGACCATAGAGAAAATACCTAATCTAATGAGATAAGGACTTTTTTGAAATGTCATGAAATATGAGAGTAATGTTTTCATAAGTGTATGATATTTTGTGGATAATGTTTTTAAATGATATAATTTATTTTTTTAGAGTTTTAATAAGGTTTAGTACTTGTGCTCATTTTCATAAGACTTTTTCTTGATGCTTTGACAACGTTTGAAAAAGAGAAATGAATTAATTTACTTGTTGAAAATAAAATGATAAAAGTAATAGAGTAATTAATACTAAAATAAAATGAAATAAAATTTCTTGTTTTTTCTTTTTCAATATTTTGGATACATGTAAAATTAAATCTAAAATTCTAAAGGAAATATGTAAGTGCTGATTTTTCCTAACTTGCAAGATGATTTATCTAATGTAATCTAAATGATATAACTTTATTTTTGGATTTATTTGTTTAGTTTGTATTAAATAATAATATTCAAATTATTTTTTATAACATGAAAATTTGAAATCAAGTTTTAAAATCCTAATAAGCACACTTACTAAGAATTCCAAAAATTAGGTTTATTAATACAAGTTAGAAATTAGTTTAATTTTTTTTGGATGATTATACATGAGATAAAATGACCAAAGGATGAAATAATGAATATTTAATATTATTATTTTTGGATCTAATACCGTAAGAATGTTATTTCACTAATGAAATTAAATGAATTCTAAATTTAGTATGGGAGATTTAGTTATCTAGGTTGTCTAGCTTTTTGTGTGTGTGTTCGAGAGTTGATTGTGTGTAAAATATTGTCTAAAAATAAAAATAAAATAATGTATATTGTATGTACCTATGTTTATGGTTTTATTAATATAACCTATGTGATATGAAAAACTATGTTCTTTTAATGAAACTAACATGTAATTGTAAAATAATAAATACATTTTTTTGTGTAAGAGAGGAAAGAGAGAAGGATTTATTTTATTTTTATTCTAATTTATTTTAAAATTATTAAAAAAATATAATTAATAAATATAAATAAATTAATTTAATCTAATAAATTAAAATAACACTAAAATTAAATATTTTAACCTGATCAATGGTTATGACCAAGCAAAGAAAAAAGATTGTTGTTATGTAAAGTGTCTTACAAAATATAGGTCCTTTGATCAATGTGGATATAGGAACACTCTAAAAATTTATGGTAAAAATATGAGGATAAAAGGAAGGATAAAATACTAGACAAGATTACAACTGTACTATGGTTGGCTAGTTCACTGATAACAAAGACTGTGTTGTTTGTCTAGTTAATTCTCTCCTCCAAAACTATGTAGATTCAACATGAAGATGATCAAAGGTGGAATAAAATTTATTCAAAAAATTAAATTATATATTCTAGATTTATATAAATCTTGAAAACAACAATAATAAATGTAAAATTCATATCAAAAAAATCTAAAGTTGTGAAACTTTTAGTAGAGTAAAGGATGTTTCATGTGTGAGTTTATTTGTTGGTTGACTAAAAACAAAACTTAAGAGGGATATGGATTGATAAAATAAGAGTGGGAGTGATTTGGGACATCATGAGGGTGATAAAAATGTAAAATAAGATATTTATAAAAAAAAAAACATGAAACATGTGTGAGAACCAAATTCTCATATACTAAATTTAAAAATCATGTATATTGTGGTGAAATTGCCACTATTTATAATTAAAATTTTTGAAACAAACAAAAATGGTGATAAAACCTCTCTTTACCATGATGAGAATACTCTTATAAAAATAAAAACCCACTAATAATATGACACTTTTTACACACTATTTTATGAAATCACCATTATAGTTTATGTCCCAATAGGGAGGTTGTGTTACTTGGACTGGAGGTGTCAATGTGAAAATTGGTAGTTTCATTGATAATATAAAATAAATTTTATAAATTTGTGTATTCAATTTTTATTTATATATGTGTGGTATTTCTATGCTTAATTTGTTTCTCTCAACTCTCAATCAATACTTGTTTCATATTGTCAAATTATCAAACTACATTTATAATCTTTATTTCCATAAATACGATAATATTTGTAATTAATTGTCAATGAGGTAGCTTACAAACTAAGGAAAAATAAGTAAAAAAAAGGTAGTTTTAAATGTATTAAAAATAAAAAAGGATAAATAGGTTAGAATATTAGAGATAATAATTATATAAGCGTATAATGTGGAGATCCTTACATCATCATAATATTTTATACAAATGTATCACTGTGTAATTTTTAGGTACATACATGACCTTTCCCTCTATAATTTTATATTTTATACCTAAAAATGTTATAAATTTATTAAAAAAAACCTTATAAACATCTACATAAACATCCCATATTCTAAATTTTACATATTTCCTTAGAAGACATGATCGACCAATATGGGTTAATGGTGGTAGTCAGTTTTAACCCCTATGGATGAATCATGACCTTTAATGTTATCAACATACACTATTCAAATTTAGACCCTCTCTTATAAGTTGTTCTATATTTTTAGGATAGGTAGTGTGAGGTTTTTCCATTTTTGATTGATATAAAGGCACATATAAGTCACATATTCTATCACATGGTAATTATAACATTGAGGTACATTTACACTATTATATATTGAGAATAACTTCTCTATTATTTCTAAATATGAATATAATCATTTGAATAAGTCTTTATCTAAGTTAATATACTATTTTATCAAATTCAATCAAAGAATTTTCAAGTATTCAATCCATCTCTAGATGTATTTGTGTATCAAAAGGAACATAATTATACAAAACACTATCAGTAGGAGAACTATGTGGGTTGTATTTCCCTCTTCAAAGTAATGGATATGTTCATAGTGATAAATCATAATGGAAGTGATTGGGGTTATCTCAACCCATAATAATCCCCTTTTTTAATTCCATATTTTTAGATATTGCAAGCCCTATTAAGGTTTTGAATTTCAAGAAGTTATTTATAAGTAATTTTCATGCATCCAAATGTTAATTTTCCATACATAGGTATGTTTTAATAAACCATAGATGATCATGATCTATTTTCCCTATTTTTTATAGAGGAAAAAATCAACTAGTAGAGGATAACAGTTCCACTCAATCTTGTCCCCATTTCATTGATCCTAAGACTCATTAGTTCTAATCATAGTTATTGTGGTACTTATAGAACTAGTATGAGTTGATCAATTCCAACCATTATTTAGTTACACATAGTTAGATTTATAAAATAAATAACTAAGTCCTTTGTGATGTTCATAGTTAGTATTCATTTAATATTTATTTATTAATTTTATTACTTTAGTTTTATTATGCTTGTCTAAAGTTGTTTTATAAAATTTACTTTCTTTTAAATCAATTTATTCAAATCAGGGTTAGTACACCTAGTAATTCCAAATTATAACAAAACATATTAGTGAACCCACTTTTTATTTTAAGATATATTCAATTTTTTTTGCTAAGGTTTAGCTAAATTACCAAGCATCTGACACTAATATAACTTTATTTTGACTTTGGATGTAATATATACAACTAAAGGAACTCACATTTGACCTTATATTTAATCATGGAAACTAAAAACACTTTATTTTGATGTCAGATCTGATATCTAAAATTGAAAACACTTTCTTTTGATGTTGTATTTTAGGTCAATTTACTAATATCCATACACAATTTTTTTTATTTTGTTTTAGGATCTTAATTTTAGTTTCCTTTTTCCTCGATTCACAAAAAATCTATGGCTATATTATATGATTTGTTTTTTCTTTAATTTTATAGTTTATATTACATTTTGTTTTCCATTAATAATGAAAATAGTTAACACTCATGTAATAAAATGAAATACATCACATATACTATTAATGATTTTTTTTGTAAATTCAAATATGACATGGGAATAAGAGAAATCATACATTTAGAATGTTATAAGATGTACTCATTAAAAAATCAAGTTCCACTTAATTATTATTGCTTCAACATTTAACTAGAGATTTTCCAATTACTTTTGGATGATAAATAGCATGTGTGACTCCTTTAATTTCTCCTTCTCCTAGACCTAATTTTTTTGAAAACAATAGTGCCACTCCCATTATTCACTTTCATCTTATATTAGATTCTACAGTCTATGATATTAATAACTAAAGACATTGGCTGACACATCATCGAGGAAGTTAACATCTTCTTATTTAACCCTATCCACATCACATGAGACAATAAAATAAATATAAAGGGTATAATATAATGTATGAAATAAATAATAACCATGCTAAAATTTCAATTTTGGATTTAGTAAAGATTTCACTAGTTTATAGGGATATTTTACATATTACATTATGGGATAATACTATATATACTGATACAAAACCTTCCAATTTTACTTCCATCATAAACACATTTAAGGATACTAATAATATCATTACTTTTGAAGGCATATAAATTCCAACACAAGATGTAATCACACAAAATCACCCACGCTTTATTCATGTTATAATAGAAATTAAAGGAATCAAGTGAATATTGATTGATGCTATGTTTGGAATGAACATTTATAGCAATTTGGTTGTAAAATAATTGGGTGTCAACATTGATAGTATCTAACAAACAAATAAATATATCAAATAATTTAATGATTCTTCAAGACAAGTAGTTGGAATGATATTTGTATATGTAACATTGAACCTAAAACAATGTCTACTATATTTCACATTATGTGTAATAACATACATTATAATATACTATTAGGGTGTTTATGGATACATATTATGTAAAAAATACCATATACATTCCACATGTGTCTTTAATTCAATATAAAAAGTAATCATATGAATTTACTCTATAAAATAACCCTTTCATATATTATAAAATCAAAACATCTCAATCATAGTTAGATGAACTAGCCATCATCCCTCCTTCTCAACTCATCCCTTGGGACCAAAATTATACTTGAAATCAGAGAGTCAAGTACTAATAAAAATAAAAGTTATGAATAAACCAGTAATAATTACATCAAGCACAAAAATAACTCAATAAATTAAAAGTAGCATAAGCAAATATATAAGTAGAACTTCAAAAATTACAAGAGGAACAAGAAAGATTTCATAAAGAATGTTTATTAAAGAAATAGTTAGAGAGTCAAAATTTAAAAATGGAGAAAATTGAGAATAAAAACTTACAAAAGGAAAAAAAAGGATATACGTTGAATAATAAAGTATACAAAAACAACATCAAGATAATTTAGATCAACAAAATTATATTCATGATATATATTTATTGGTCAATTCATAGGTAGAAGATGGTAATGTTTCATATTATTGTGATAATGATGATGATAAGGATACTATGGTTAATATGACATATGATAAAAAAAATCAAAATACATTTCAATCCTTTAGATGATTATTTATCTAATTATTTATTCACACACATTGGTATAGGGGTTTGCCATGATGATTCAAAATCAATTGTTAAAAATACACCACATTTAAAGGGAAAACATCTTTTAGGTATGCTTAAATATTATAATGTGAAAAATTATTGAAATAATAGATATCATATGGAATTTATGATCAATGTAGTGAATAATTTGGAAATATATAGTACAAAAGTTTTAGTGTTATTAAAAATAATTCCACATCAAGATACACCCACAATAATTTTGTAAATGATACTGGATAAGAATCTTATCACATTATCTACTACTAAACATTGATCAAAAATACATATTTTACATATATAATGAAATCCATATTATGATTATCATATAATTACATTACATGATACAAATAATTATGAGGATTATAAAATAAAAATTAAAAAATATAAGCATGAAGGCATTATTAGATTAATACCAAATCAAAAAATATATGCTACTACAAGGGTTCAAAAGACATCATCTACATACATGACATGTATAAAAGATCCTAGGAATGAAGATTTAACCATTACAATATATATGTAAGGATATTATTACAAATATAATCTCATTGATACTACTAAATGGGTAATTATTTGTAGTGTTAGAAGATTACAATAATTGGGGGATACTATCAATGAGCTACATCATAGTACAGATTGGGAAGAAGCTCTTGGATATATCGTATACTCAATAGCTTATGGACCAAATGTTGTGAATACATAAGTATGGGTTATACCTCATGCACATTAGGTTCAATTCAAATTAGGATGAGCATGGTTAAAAAAAAATTAAACCACAATATATAATACTAAATAGGTCACAAAAGAATAATTCACATATCACATGATGGTAAAAATGAACAGGATAATGAAATCTCTTAAAAAATAATAAATGAAAAAAAATATGAACATTAATAATGTGAAGAGAAGTATTGCATGTAATTACACACCTCTAAATATTTTTATTTTGATGAGGATGAATTATTGGATGATCATTGATTACAACCAAATAATCTTATATATATATATATATATATATATATATATATATATATATATAATCAAAAAAGTAAAAATAAATTGTAAATAACTTCTTGATTTATTTCATTATGGTATTCTTATACTTTTTTCACATGTAATTGGTTTGATCAATTATTTTGATTATTTGTCTCATATATAACTTTTTTTGGCCTCTTGGCTCTTCTTTTTCACTTTTAATATTTTAATAGTCTAACATATTGTTCTATACTTCCATATTTTCCCATTTACATTTCTATTTTCACACTCTAAACTGAGCAAAGTGAAATTTTTATTAAAGATAATATCAACCAAAATGGGTTAGATTTGACTGCCATAATTATCATGAACTAGTTGATCATGTCCTATACCATGTTTCATAGTCATATTATAAAATTAACACATAAATCCATAATACATATAATTTTTTTAATATTTCACTCAATTCTAGTATATAAAACAATACTTATAAATGTAAAAATATTTTTTTGTGTGTTATTTTTCTCATGTAAGATTGTTTTTCATAAGGCAAGGTGATAAACCAGGGGTTGAACCCATTACAAAGAAAAAAAGACAAGAGGGTAATCAAATAACATATGCCTTTAGAGGGATGACAACACTAGCTGAGAACAACAAATACCAAAACAAAACACAAGGAATAGAAAGACCAGAGTCAAAGAAGACTCTCCTTACATAAACATTACTTTGAGAAGATCATTAAGATTCTCTATATTCTCTACATTGTCAGCCTTCCCAATATTTCCCACCTCTTTCAACATAGATAGGTTTAGTGCGAATATGATCTCCTCCCATTTTGTATTTGCAAACCTAGACTGTGGAGTTCCTAATTTCAGCCTTCAGCGTTGAAATGGCTGCTAACCCTTTTTCTCATTTATGCAAAATAAAGATGTGATGGATCATTATGTGAAATACTCTGCAGAGATGATGTTGTCTACTCCCATGATTGAAAATTATTTCCCCTTGATTTTCGTGATGACACCCATGCACCTCAACCTCATGAAGAAATGAATCCTGAATGATTGTTAAACAAGTACCAAGGTTATCAAGTTCCATAATCCATGATGGCCTTCTCTAAATGGACCACCTCTGAGAGCTACCCTTATCATACATGCACCTCATTATTGACAAGTCATCTCTTGTTGAATAATATCCCTAATGTTTATATGAATATGAGCACCTTGTCGCCACACCCTCCAACCTAAAAATTGTTAACCAACATTAGCACAAGCATCAACGACCATGTTTCCCTCTCTATAAATATGGGAAAACTCTACTCTAGAGAACTTTTGCAAAAGAAATTAGATGTCTGTAATGATGTCTTTTAGCTTAATTCCCACATTTGGTGCTTTATTCATAGCATCTATGACCATTTTAGAGTCACCTTGTATACTCAGGTTCCTTATTCCTAAGGATATAGCCAACTTTAGCCCCCATAGTAAAGCCATTGCTTCAACATAGTTTTTACTCTGGCATCCTATTCCACCATCATAGACAACAGACATCCATCCTTTATCATTCCTTATAATTCCTCCTCTACTAGCTTTACCATCCGACTTGGATGCCCCATCAAAGTTGAGTTTCATCCAGTTGGGCTTTAGAGGGATCCATTTAGTATTTAGTCTCTGTAGCATTTTAGAGTTATCATACCCAGGGATCTAGTTTAAAACCTTCCATTTGGCTGTAATTTTGTTCTCAATTTGAGATAGGGGTTTCTCCGCAGCATGAATATGAGTTGTTGTGAAACTTTCCTTGATGGTCTTAACAAAGGAGTGGAACACATGAGATGCATTTCTAGTAGTGTCCTTGAAAATTCTATGGTTACACTCTTTCCATAAAATCTAGCTCAAACATGGAAGAGTTTGCTTTCATAACTCCAAAATCCAACGATGTGTGAAGGTTGGGTTCCAACAAAGAATTACTTCTTTGAGGTCAGAATTATAGACCCATTCAATACCAAAGTTATTAAGTATTATGCTCCATAATTCCTGAGCAAAATCACAGTGGATAAAAAGGTGTGAAATTGATTCTTCTTTTAAACCACACAAGAAATATCTATTAACCAAGGTAAACGCTCTCTTTTGAAGGTTATCCTAAGTTAATATTTTGTTATGAGTAGCAGCCCACCCGAACATGTTAATTTTTGGAATAAGTTTGTGATTTCAGACCTTTTTCCAAACATCTTTATTCTAAGCTTCAATAATGAGCATATGGTAAGTAGATTTAATAGAGAATGATCCATTCTTATTAGGCCACCAGTATTTTTCATCCTCCTGGGGGAAGAGAGGGATTTTGGTCTCCTGAACTCACTGATGGATCTCCCACACTTTAGGGAAAAGCTTAGGCCAGTGATCACAATAGTCCAATAGATTTTTCTAGCTCCTTATCCCATTGTTATTTTCCATATAATCACTGACCCTGTCTCCAAAAAACTAAGTAGCCAAGTCATTAATCTCTCCATAGTTACCCTGTGTGATGAGAGCCTTTTCCTTTAACTAGATATCATCCCAAAATTTAATATGCTAGCCATTTCCAAGTTTCCATCTAATTCCCTCTTAAAGAAGGCTTCTACTTTTTAGCATTTTATTCCATATCACAGATCCCTGGGGTAATCCCATATATTAAAGAAAGTTGGAATCATCAATGCCATGCATGTATTTGGCATGCATTATTTCCCCCCAGTCATTATTTTAATGGATTAGGTTCTAACTAATTTTTGAGAGAAGGGATTTGTTCATGTTCCTGATAGACCTAATATTGAGTCCTCCATGAGATTTTAGAAGACACACTTTTTCCCATCTAACTAATGACATTCTTTTTTTGTCTTCCACCTCTGTCCATAAAAATTTCCTTTGGATCTATTCTAGTTTATCAACAAAATATGTAGGAATTTTAAAAAGAGACAGGAAGTATGTATGAATACCTTACAGTGAGGCCCAAAGAAGTTGCAGTTTACCAACACTACTGAGTAGTTTCCCTTTCCAACCCAGAAGTTTCCTTTTCATTCTTTCCACAATTCCATTCCAAAAGCTAGGAGAAACCTCTTTGACCATGAGTGGGAGACCCAGATAGGTGGTTGGTGAAGCAGCTTTATCACATTCTAATATATCAATGATTATATGTCTAAGGTCATTAGGAGTGTTGAAGAAATACACATTGATTTTTTGGAAATTTATCCTTTGACCCAACTTTATGGCATAATCATTTAAGATATTATTCCATCTTATAGCTTCAATCACCGGAGATATGCCAAAGAAGATGGTATCATCCACAGACTGTTGCACCACCATAGGATGGAGGGAGGAGGTAGGTTTGATGACCACAAGATTTTTTGAGACTATATTTGCTTGTATGTATCTTCCCAATGCCTATTCCATAATGATTAATAAGTATAGGGAGATAGAGTCTCCCTAACGAATTCCTCTTGAAGATGAGAAAAACCCCCTAGGTACACCATTTACCAGCATCAAGAATTTTGTAGAAGAGACATCGTTCCATATAAAGCGAGACATTTTATCATTAAATCAAAAATTTTGTAATCACTTGGAACATAAAGGTCCATGAGACTCTATCATAAGCTTTAGAAATATCTAGCTTAAGATCCATACCAGGGATTTTTCTCTTATCCATCGAGTGAATAGTCTCATGTGTGGTGATTACAACATCAAGAATCTGCCTACCTGGGACAAAACCTTTTTGAGTAGGAGAAATAATTTTGTCAAGTAAAGGTTGGATTCTCATAACCCGCATTTTGGTGCATAAATTATAAATAGTGTTGCATAGACTAATGGGTCTAAAATTCATAAGGTGTATAGGTTGTGATTTTTTAGGCACAAGTACTATGAAGGTGTTATTAGCTTGTTTCAAAAGTTTTCTTGATCTTAAAAAGCCACAAACAATAGTTGTGAGATCCATTCATATAATTTCCCAATATTCTTGAAAGAATATAAGAGGAAAGCCATCCAGACCTGGGGCTTTGAATGTACCAATGGATAATAAAATAGCATGGAATTCTTCCTCAGATATAGGCTTTAACATTTCTAGATTATCTTCCTCCGTTATCAAACAGGGGATTTTATCAATGAATTGGTTCATAAGTCTATCATTTTCATTATGTTCTTCAGTGAGTAAATTCCAAAAGAAAGCCCTAGCTTATTCCCCTATCTCATTATCTTTAGTTATAATGTCACCATTATCCATCACAAGCTTGGTTATTGAGTTGGCTTTCTTATGTTTCATGGTTGAGAGATGAAAGAAGGCAGTGTTCCTATCACCCTCTTTAAGCCATTGCACACGAGATTTCTATTTCTAGAAAACCTCTTCTCTTTCCATAAGATTATTCCATTTAGAAGATAGGACATTCTCTTCCTCTAAAGTGTCTTCAGAGTCATCTCCTTGATCTATTAGTTGTTAAATATCTTTGAGTTTTCCCACTATGTTTTTCTTCTGTTGAAAGACCTACCCAAAGCTGTATCTATTTCATCCATAGACTTCTTGTTTAATATGATAAAGTTTTTTTACTATTCTGAACATAAGAGTCCCTTGAATAGTAATTTTCCACCATTGGGCAACCATTCATCTAAAGTCTTTGTGTTTGATCCACATAGCTTCAAAATGGAATGGGGAAGGTCTAGATTGCCCCTATTCTCTCCAACTGAGGAAGATCGGGCAATGATCGGACATGGTTATAGGGAAAGATTGCACATGAATATTATGATAATTATTCTAATTATTTGGAATAATAAATATATCTAACTTAAGCTTAATCATTTGATCTCCTCTTCTTTTATTTGACTAGGTAAAATTTTGGTTTTGTAGTTCTATATCCAATAAACCCCAATCATTGATAAATTGAACAAAGTTGAACATACTGTCTAAATAATCCATAATCCCACCCTATTTTTTAGAAGGGTATATAGGAGTGTTAAAATCTCCAACCAACATTCATCTAGTGTTCTGGGGATTATTCCTAAAACTACTCAATTCTATCCATAAGTTCTATCTCAAAGCTCTGTTATTCAGTCCATAGACATTGATCAATGACCAACTCAAAGATTTCATAGAGAAATTGATACTCAAGAAGTGATTCTTATAAGCCATAAGAAACCCCTAGATTTTAGCACTATTCCACATAGTTACAATCCCCCCTAAAATACTCATGTAAGATTGTTAAATACCTTGACAAGTTTACATTCTATGAGATGAGGTTAAAGAATCATTCTTATGCATACTCATTTCAACCTCTGACATGTTTTTTAAAGTTAAAAAATCACATATACAATGGGGACTTATTACTCATATAATGTTCATGCCATCATTTTAAATGCACTTTACATTGATACATGTTATAAATTTTTTAGGTCCTTTTCCTTTCTTCTACTTTTGAATCCATAGTTTATTAATAGTTTCTTTGGCTTTAGTTTCAAAATGTAAAAATTACAAAAAATTAAAATTCTTAAAAAATAGAAAAATATTAAAACTATGATGAAAAATCTAAAATAAGGACTCAAACATAGTTAAACATCTATTTTACATCATTGACGTATATTATTTATCTCATGTTTGGTATATATCATACTCTTTTTCTACCAAACATGCATTTCAATAGTATTTTTGAGTGTTATGTAGGACATACAATTTCACATAGACTAAGATGTTAGAATTACTTATACCTAGTATTCATGCTAAAATAGGTGCATACTTTCCATAGGTTATAGTATTTAAAGGTGTTACCATTCTATAATTCATATATTGTTGAGTTATATACTTTTTACAAATGTCTTGCTAATATTTATATCTTACATTATGGACATGAATATGTTATTTGCCATGATATGATCATATTACATATGCATGGTATAAAATATTCTATATTTTTATATTACTTATACATACTAACTTATATATTAGCTATTTAATGTGCATGTCCCTTCTTGAACATATTCATGAGATCAATGTTTGGTATGTGTGACATTTGAACATGTCCATTACTTATACCCTTTGACCCTTTATTTTATGTGAAATTTGAAAATGTGTCTTATTTAAAACATTAGTAATTTAATTTAAGTGTGTCCCTCAATCTTTTGTGTTAAATATTTACTTATGCAACAATTGATCATGTCCCTAGTATGTAGCCCTTAGCCTTACTATATAGCATTACGATGATTGTGTTTGTGTTATTTTTGAGCTTGTAAATTTTGATGAGTTCCATAATTCATATTAATAAATACCTATTGTTTATTTTTTTTATTATAATTCATGACTGTGAGATTCATTGGTACATTTATATATGTCTTTCCTCCTATGTTACACGCGTGACTCCAATGGTACATATCTTACTATGTTGACATAATTTTTACATATGATACATTATTCAATGATTGAATTTTACTATACATGATGCAATTAAATTTTATTTTTAGATCATTTTAGGATACAAAATCCTCTCACCTCAAAAGTAGTGAATTTCAATGGTCTTTTCAAACATAAGATAAGCCTCTTCAAGCAAAATTCAAAATTTTGGTACATAATAAATTTTCAAAGGTTTTATAATGGTTCAAAATTATATCATTAGTACAAATAATGGGGTAATATGACATGTATATGCACTCACATTATAGAAACAAAGTACATATTAATATAGTTTTGGATGTATGATATATATTCATACATAATATTCAAATAAAATTTATAAATTTACATCTATATATAGTTATAAGTTATACATTTATCACATGGGAGCATGATAAATTTTCATGTTGTCATTTAAATACTATTTTATTATTTGTGGCCATGGTAAGAGCATGGATGTACTCCATTCTATTTTTATCATGCATACATGAACTAAGTAACAAAGTGATAATTGAATTTACATGTTATTTATAGTGTTTAATTCACTTAAAGTGCATAATACATAACTTGGAGGTTTAGTGTCCTTTAGCATTATAGTATGTGAATGTATTGTGGATTCCAACTGATTTATGTTGGGGTTAAAAATAAAAACCAAATTAAGGTTTATGTGTCCCTCAATGGGTTGTATTTTATATTGACATTAAATTTAAATTGAGGATCGATCACCCTAAATTAACCATTAGTTTAACTAAGGAATAAATCTCTCCAAGTGCTTCATAGCAAGGTCGAATTCTTCAATGCTTCAAGGAAGATTCATATCCGAATAAAGTTACAAGAACAACATTGGTTTAACACATATAAGTTTATTCCTTCCTTATTATTTTCAATATTTTCAATCTTTTAAAATTCATGTTACATTTCAATTTTCAATTAAACATATGTAAATTAGCTACCTTTTCATCAATACAATATTTTTCATGGAACAATTTGCATGATTGAATATTTCTCCCAAAGACATAGTGCATTGTAAACACTTAAATATATATTTATTTTTCTCTAATAATTTAATTTTTAGATTAAAAGGGTATGGGGGAAAATGTAGTCACTCAAATTTGGTCATGAATACTTGATAATGTAAGTTTTTTCACACTTTCACTTTAATTGACTTGAACACTTAATCTAATCATATTTAGCTTCCTCAATTTATCCTAAGTACCTATATAGACTTGTCAATTTCTATGTTTTTATCTTACACCTACAAAAATATTTTAAATTACTAAAAACCCATCTAAAAATTATATGGACTATATGAAATGAGATAGGATTGAACTAAAACTATTATATATAAAATTCATACTCATAGGAGGTAAATAAAAGAGATCCAATTAATAATTAATGAATCAAGATATGGCCAACTAAATCTACAAACTTATCAATAGGATAACTTATAACACAATGTCAATAAAAAGGGTTTCAAAGCCAATAACACAACAAAATATCTCTAGCTAATTTTCTTGTTTTTTTAATTAATCTAATATCACAATCAAGCAATGTAAGGAGAAGGGTTATAAACATATCAAAATGGGTAAAGAACCATGGTAGGTAAAAGGGGGCCTAGGTTACCTAGGGTGGATAAGTGAAAAATTCAAAAACTTCCATAACCATACTAAGTATAAGTTTAAAAAAAAATTAAACAAGGAGATATAAATACATTAACCAATAAATAAATTAAATTATATCTATATATCTATCAAATGAAAGATCTATGGTTATAATATACTTACCTTGAATAAGACATATCAAGCCTTAGTCTTCCTCTTGGAAAATGGAGCTTTGCAAGAAATTGTTATGGTTGCAAGGATATCAAAAGGATGAATCATGATCTAGGTTCAAAATCAATCCTCTTATTTCATCCAAGATTCCATAATAAAATATTCCCCTCAAAGACTAGATCTAATCAATAACTGCTCAAAATTATAGACTTATGGTAGAAGTGTGATCAATAACAATTGAAAATCAATGTTCTTTATTGGATTGAAATGGAAACTTGTATTTATAGTGGTCAATGATCATAATCCCTCTCAAATATTAATATGTTTCCATTTAAAAACTTGATAGGCAAAAGGGGGCCTAGGTTACCTAGGGTGGATAAGTGAAAAATTCAAAAAATCCCATAACCATACTATGTATAAGTTTAAAAAAAATTTAAACAAGGAGATATAAATACATTAACCAATTAATAAATTAAATTATATCTATCAAATGAAAGATCTATGGTTATAATATACTTACCTTGAATAAGACATATCAAGCCTTAGTCTTCCTCTTGGAAAATGGTGCTTTGCAGGAAATTGTTATGGTTGCAAGGATATCAAAAGGATGAATCAGGATCTAGGTTCAAAATCAATCCTCTTATTTCATCCAAGATTCCATAATAAAATATTCCCCTCAAAGACTAGATCTAATCAATAACTACTCAAAACTATAGACTTATTGTAGAAGTGTGATCAATAACAATTGAAAATCAATGTTCCTCTTTATTGGATTGAAATGGTAACTTGTATTTATAGTGGTGAATGATCATAATCCCTCTCAAAGATTAATATGTTTCCATTTAAAAAATTGATTTAGTTCTAAACTAGTTGAATAAACTCAAACTAGGTTGGCTATGTTGGTTTACTTATAAGACTATATCGTAACATTCAAAATAATATCAATATGATCAATGTAATTGAGAAGGTATGGATAATGATTAAAAACACATTGAATTGGATGATATAGTAGGAAATTATAGGTTTTGATATAGCTAAAGGATACAATATGGAGAAATATAGATTAGGGGATCAAATATGAGGAAGCTTGAAAGGATGTATGAATGATAAATAATCAACAATATCTCTCAAAAAGCACCAACAACTTGCCCACCCCTTTCCTAGTGCACCCTTTAAGGTATGCACTTAGAGATATTGAAAATCAATAGGTTGATACAAGAGATAATGGTTCAATAAATTATAAAGTTTGAAAATATTGTGTATATATATTTTCCACCCAAAACTTCATCACGTGTCACTAGAGTTTAATGTGGGATGGTGTTCTGGTAAAGAACATAGTAACATAATAACTAAGCTAACTGAGTGTAGTATAAATTATAAAATAAATGAAAGTAAAAATGTAAATATTTACGTTCACTTACCTTATTTATATTAAAATAAAATTCATGTTTAGTATATAATGATAGGTACATATTGTGTGGAGCATGAGATAGATTGAAAAATAATAGAAAAAATAATTAGTTTGTAAAATATTCTATTAGAACCAAAAAAATATCTATCTCACTAGGATTCTAAATCTTATTTTGGTTCATGAAAATTTAAAAAAATAAATATATGAGAATCTAGCTTTTGTAAATCAGAATCTAGCTTTTGTTTTGTGAAAGGATAAAATCACCAAAAATAGGACACCATAGGGTTTGGTGTTATTGTCCTCTTCCAGTGTTATTATCCAAACTACTCACAAAGACCTAATTTTGTTGGGTTGTTTTTTTTGTTCTTGTGTGAGCCTACTAGTAAAATCTTGAGTCTTGAATGTGAAACTCCTTATAGATATAATTCATTATTGAAACACTAGACCTTCATTATGCTTAATAAAACTTGAGAAAGAAGGGGGGTTATCTTGTGTAAGATGCATTGAAATTTATACACACACCTTATGTGGTCATGTTGCATACATACCAATACTTCAAAGAGGGATAAATCTATATTTAGTTATTTCACTTCATATGTTTTGTGTAATAGTGTAATGAGGATGCAAAAATGCCAAATTTAGAGTGATTGAGGTGGTTAGGGACTGGTGTGAGGGTTTGAGTGTGTTTGTAGCTATGTTAGGTGATTGTATGTAGAGAATAGGAATGTTTTCCTTAATAGTTTACTTGTATTCTTGTTTGCTTTATAAGATTTGTCATCTACCTTTAAAAATGACCTTTGGATGGACTTTTATAGGGAACTATTGATGATGGGTTAGATGTATTCAAGCTAGGCCAACATGAGGAAGGATAGGAATTAGATGAAAATGGTCATTTTGGCTCAAAATGAAATTGGATAGGAATGTTGAAAATGGGACACCTTAGGGTCTGGTGCTATATTTCAAGTATTAAACTCTTATCCTATAGTCTTAAGACATGGGGGGTAGAATTGGCTTGGGAAATAGAGCCTAGTTAAGCTAAAATGATTGTTTGGAAGGCTATAAATGATTGGGAATAATAAAAAGTTACTTAGGAGGGTCATAAGAGAATGAAAAGATGAGCTATGGCTAGGATGTCATAAGCCACACTCAAACTACCAATTTGGAAATTTTATATGACTACATTTTCCTGCCCCTTTATTCTAGTGATGTACTAAAGTGAAATACTAGGATAAAGGAAAAATAAAAAGTGTACTTTAACTTATCTCCAAGGGTGAATCCCATGAATATATGTGATTTTTAGTGTGCATAGAGAAAACACATTACAAAGTGTAAATCTACAAGATAAAATAAAGAGTGGAATAGTTCTTACTAGACACACTATTTCTAAAATAAGAACATACAAAAGTTAGGTAAAAGAGAGAAGAGGAAAAAGAAATGAATAATCCTCATTGGGTACATAGACCAATACAAACCAATTAGGCTATTGAGTGATGTTGAGTGATTATAGATAATGTTATGTGTGTGTTGAACCAAAGTAATATCATGAACAAAGTTGAGTGCTCTTGAGGGTGGCTCAAGAATGCAAAGGCTATCCCTTTGGCTCCATCATTGGCCACTAAGTAAAGCTATGTGACCATGCATGTGTTAATAAATGTTTAGACTATGTGTCCAATCCATCTGAGTAGGTGGCTCAAGAATATAAAGGCTATCAAGTCCTTTGTCTCCATCATTACCTACTAAGTGAAGCTATGAACTAATACTGGTATGAATGTATGTCATATGAGATGGTTTCTAAATCCCATGAATTATTTAAAAGCTAAAACTTTGGTGTGGATTGTTGAATGTTTAATGGAAAATAGGTTAATCTTAGCCACTTTGAGAGGTGGAGATTAAGCTTATATAAAAGCCACTCTGAAATTAGGAACTTGGCTTATGTGGAAGGCACTTGAAAATGATTCCAACCACCTTTAGATGGAATAAGGCATGTAATTACTAAGAATACTTAGGTAATGTAATAAAATCAAAAAGAAAAGAAGTCAAATGTTCCATGCACATTGCCCCTAGTCATTAGTGTCTATAACATGGATTTTGATCTAAAAGTTATACCAACTACCCAATCTAAAATTGGAAGTGAAAGCCATCATTCCATGTGTGATTCCCTTTATATATAGATTTTTTAGAAAAACTATACTAAAAACACCCAATCTAAACTAAACTCTTACTAACAAAATTGTAACTAAAATTACCTTTCTATTTGTTTCTAAAATCTAGGTTTTTGCTATTTGGATAGGAGTAACAAAAATAGGACACCCTGTTCTCTGGTGTTATAATCCAAGTGTGGTTATCTTGGATTTTTATATTTATAATTACTTTTCTATGTTTGTCACTATTTTTTTGTTTTGTTCTATCTATTTTGGGTTCTAGTTTCTTTTTTGAGTGTTTTGAAAACTAATTTTTTGATTGGTAGATGGCTTTGATCTCTGTACAAAAACTCCTGATTATTTCCCCCTCTTTTGAGGGTAGAAATGAATACCCTACAATGAGTAACCATAAAATAAAGGGCCATATAAGTGTGTTATTATTTGAAATATATGATATATCAATGACAATTGAAAAAATGTCTCAAGATATAACATAATTTGTATTGGATATTTTTAGATCAACAAGGGTATGCCTAGATAGATGTAAATATGTAATAGTATGTGTAGTATACTCAATTGAAACTAGAAATGTTAGTTGTTAGTTTTTAAGGAGGGATGGAGTATAATGTCCATCATGGAATTAAAGAAAATAATAAAATGCATGATGTGGATCATGGAATTACAAACAATTTAAGAAGTAAACAAGTAACAAGAACACAAGGCAAGAAGCAAGAAGCACATAAAAGTGGCCAAGGGGGAAAAAATAAGGGACATGGGCACATGTCACTCAAACTAGTAAAAAAAGTATACAAGGAATGTTCAAATACCATATACACATATAATTAAAAACATGTAAGGTTGGCATGAGGGTGATAGGCACATAGAAGAGTACAAATAAAGGACATTGGCAAATGTCCTAAGGCATACATAAGAATAGAAATAAAAGACATAGGCAAATTTCCTAAGGCACAGATATGAATCAAAAAGGAACTAAGAAATGTAACCAAATCTAGCTACATAAATCAATAATGGAAGGCATGTAAATTTTATAAATATAATCACATCAAACTAGTCAAAGAATGAAGTGAAAGTATACAAAACATATAGCACAAGACTAGGTAGATGCTAAGAAATAGATAATTGTTATGTACTAGTGAGTGTTGATATAACAATCTATATTAGCTAGTAAGTAATGTACATCAATGTGTTAAGTAGAATGTGTGGTGTAGGAATGACATAACTTGGATAGTGTAGTCATGTATAAAATTCCCTGATGGGTATATATATTGATGTATGTTTTGAATGTAGAAGTAGGATGGCCCCTCAATGGGTAGATCAAAGCAATCAAGGATCTAGTTGTCACTACACACACTCAAAGAAGATCAAGTGAAGCATGGTAATGTATATAAATCAACATATCAAATCATATAATAGTAAAATTCAAGTATAGCATGGTAATAGAAATGTAAATCATTGATAATGCATACAATTGAAAATTTTTTGATGTTTTTGATTTATTTGAATGTTTTGAGTATTTTGAATGTTATATTATTTTTGTTATTCTTGATATATAAGCTATGTACAATAAATAATAAGGAGACTATGTACAAGAAATTGAAAAGAAGCTATATATAAGAAAGACTAAGAAAAAATAATACTAATCGATGAGTCTCATGAGAGACTCCCTATCATGGTGTCCTATATCAAGGAGAGGGATTGTGCATGATCATGAAGCACAATGGAAAGGCTGAGAATGTTGCTATAAAATTTGTATATGCTATAAATGATCTAAAATATTTTTAGTGGAAAATTACTATGGGGTCTCCCTATAACTCTGAGAAGTAGATGTAACTATGGGGATCTTAGGGACCCATCTAGTAGTAGAAGAAGGTATCTAAAAGTGTGTTCTATGTGTAGAGGCATGAGACCTCAATAATACAACCCTGGGTGTGAACATTATAGCTAGAAATTGTCTAGAGTCCTAAAATTTTGGTTTCTCTAAAAGAGGCCTCCATGGAAGTGCATGAACTCTTTGTGCTAATGAAGAAGGCCTCAACTATGGATGAATTTGATCTGGAAGAAGAACTATAACTAGTGGAAAAGTTATAACTGGTAATTGTAGAGTAGTATATGGATCTAAAGTGGGGAGTGGTAACTCATATGATACTTGATTAACATGAATGAGTTTCATGCATCTATGAAATATAAAAGGTATTACCCAAAGTTTTTGATTCCATGTTTGACCAAGTAACATATTGAAAACTCCTATACTAGGACAATAATAAATGGTGTGGCCACATGTGTTGGACCAACCTATAGTGGAATTACAATTTCACCTAATGAACTTTGTATGTGCCTACTAAATCCATTAATTATTATGTCCATGAAGGTAATATCCTAATTTGAATATCCCAAATGCTATAGTAATGTTATAGTATACATGATCACACTAGATCCATTATCTATGATAAGACTATGAATGGGATGATGATTTATTTAAGCTATGATAAAGAGTGCATGGTAGTCTTAATCATCCTCAACTATCTCCTACTCTAAGAAAGAGATGGAAGGTCTAGCTGTAACTCTAGAATTATACACACCAATCATGTTACTCAAAGGATGTGTCTCAACTAAAGGTGCCTAATATGTAACTAGTGGAGGGTGTGCATGATATGCATGGTGAAAAATTGATGTATCCCCTATCTCTTGTTTAGAATGTTGTGGGAAATGATTTGAGAAATAACTTCAGAGCCTTGTCCTATGTTTACTTTACTTGATGAGGCTCAATTGGAGTGTTAATGTCAATAAGGTTTCCATCTATCAATTCTTATATCTTGTGTTTCGAACTAATGCATCTATTATTTATATGGATTAGTGCCCTATGAAAATCAAAAAATGCAATCTGATCATATCCCCATGGAAGAGGATTTTTTGGATCAGCTTCTTGAATAGAATGGAGGGATATGATGTTACATTCCAATAACTACTATAAGACTCTATCTGGAGATACTATTAAATTGGTAAAATTTCACCAAGGAAGCATGTATAAAACCACTTGTTGAGGGATCTCTGAAGCTACATTAACTATTGGTTGATTTTGACTATTGCTATCATTTATATTTACTTTATATGGGTCTTTATTGTTACTATTATTTTTTGTTTCTGATATGCTTGTGAACCTAAGTTTGCCCATTTAAATTAGTTTGACTTCTATTTTATTTAGTGTATGACATAACTCAGTGAAGGAAGAAATTTTTTTGAACATTATTGACTCATGCAAAGTTGGCAAAAGATTCTATTTAAAGAGATCCTTTAATTCTTGATCGGCCATGGGGCTAGTCATTTTATCTAAGATAGTCTTATATCGAAGAACATAATCTCTGAGATTCTCATTTGACCTTTGTTTCTATTGTGTAACTTGGGCATAAGAAACATTGTCACCTATGTTAATTCTAAAGTGAGCTAGGAACATGTTAGATAAAGGATTGAATGTGTTTACTGACTAATTTGGTAGACTATAGAACCATTGTAAAGCATAATCCTATGAAAATAACTTGGTTAATAACCAGTCATTTGGCACATAGTCCAAAAATTTGGTGTGAAAATCTTACAAGTGTGTCTATGGATCACCCTTGCCATCATATAGAGTGAGCTTGGTTTAAAAAAATTGGCTAGCAAGGATGTAGAAGAAATATGACATGTTGTTGGTGTATGTAGTAGAGTAGAAGAATCCAAGACCTATGTAGGTCTAAAGGTACCTTAATCAAGATGTATCCTCTTGGATTAAAGAGATTTTATCTCTTGCAAAAGGGCAACCACATCAAGAGACAAAGATGTACTAGCCATGATTAGTGGTGACTCATAGGAAGGTTGGGATAATATAGGGGGTTGTTAAGACATAGTGGACCTGGTAGTGTCATTTATAATTGGTTGATTTTTGGTTTGAGAATATTGACCATTATTTATTTTTTGTTTTTCTTCTTATATTATTTTTAGAATATCATCTTGTATATCAAAATTTTGAGTTAAAAGGTCTTGAAGTTCCCTCTTGTTAGTTTTGTCGAAATTGGTATATTAGACCATTGTTAAATAAGGTAAATAAATTGAAAATGGGTTGAATTTTTTACAATAATTTTTAATAAGAAAGATCCATGGAAGAAAAGTACTAAACAAAGGAAATGTAAAGTCCTAAAAATAGCAAACTAGAATATACATAAAAAGGATATGAAGCTCACAAACCTGTAAGGTGATAACTCTAAAGAATGGGACCTATTATATGAAACTAGGGTTTGAAAAATGATTTTCAAAATTAATATGGTGAATTTTAAATATTAAATGTGAATTTTTTATTTAAATATGCAGGAAAAAAATCAAAAAAATATTGGAAAAATACTAAGACCTAGTATGGGCAACGAGGGTTTGAAGGAAATAATTTTTACAATTACTAAGGTTAATTTTAATAATAAAGTGTGAATTTATGATTTAAATATGTATGAAAAATAATAAGAAATTTGGAAAAACTAGAAGGAAATTTTCCCTAGGGTTTTTAGGGTTTTTATGCACAAAAAGACCTAGTAAATTCAACTAGGGTTTAGAATAAATGATTTTTAAAAAATTAATATGGTAAATTTAAAAATTTCATTGTAGAATTCTAGTTTAAATATTCAAGAAAAATATAAAAAATGATAGAAAAATTAGAAGGAATTTTCCTTAGGGTTTCTATGGTTTTTATATACAAACGAAGAAACTCAGGTTCACCAAATGATTTAACTATTTTGGGAATAATGAAGTTTTATTCTTATTTTAGATAATGGTCTAGACTATTAAATAAATAAATAATATTTCAAAAATTATAGTCTTGATTGTTATATTTTATTTATCTTTTGTATCTTTCTAAAAATAATAATAAATTAGGAGAAATATAACTTAGATTAAAATAGGTTAAAATGGTTATTATAGGGTCTAAAACTAGTTGTGTAGGATTGGGATAGTCTCATAAATTAGAATCTATCTTTTCTTTTGTGAAAGGATAGGACCACAAAAAATAAGACACCCTAGGGTCTAACATTGGTGTCCTCTTCTATCGTTGTTGTCCAAACTGCTCATAGAGACCTAATTTTTTTAGGTTTTTTCTATTGTCTTGTGTGATTATACCTATAAAATCTTAAGTTGTAAATGTTAATGTAACTCCTTATAGAGTTGATTCAATTTTGATTCCCTAGACCTTCATTGTGCTTAATAAAACTTAAGAAAGAGGGGGGATTAGTGTGTGTAATATGCAATACATGTGTATCCACACCCTTTGTGTGGGAATTCTACCTACATACCAATACTCTTAATAGGGATCAAGCCATATGTAGTTATCCCACTTGAAGTGCTTTGTGAAATAGTGTAATGAGGATGGAAAAATTCCAAATTGAGAGTGCTTGAGGTGGTTAGGGACTGGTGTGAGGGTTTGAATGTGTTTGTAGCTATGTTGGGTTACTATATGTAGAGAATATGAATTTTTACCTTAATATTTTACTTGTATTATTCCTTGCTTTGTGATATTTGTCAACTCCCTTTATAAATGACCTTTGGATGGACTTTTATATGGAACTATTGATCATGGGTTAGATGTATTCACACTAGGCCAACATGAGGAAGGATAATAATTAGATGAAAATGGTCACTTGGGATAAAAATGAAATTGGATAGGAGTGCAAAAAAATAAGACACCCTAGGGTCTAGTGTTATATTCTAGGTATGGTGCTCCTGTCCTATAGGCTTAAGACCTAGGGTAATAGAATTGGCGTAGGAAATAGAGCTTGGCTAACCTAAAATGATCATATGGAAGGCTATAGATGATTGGGAATAATAAAAAAAGGTACCTAAGAGGTTCATAAGAGCACGTAAAGAGGATTTATGGCTAAGATGTCACAAGCCACACTCAAACTACCAGTTTGGATTTTTTATATGAATACACACGATTGATATAGTGATTAATTATTGAAGGTTGATGTATTAATGTACATATATGATATAATATGTAACATAGGATGGCCAATGTACTAAAGTACATGGTTTATGTAGTAGTTTATTTGAAAAAAAAGGTAATGTTATTATTAAGTCTATTTTATTTAAGTTTTTTGAGAGACTAGATTTTTATCTATTGTTTGACATTTATAGAGATACCAAATATTTTGGAGACTATTGGATTTTATATGGTTACCAAATATATTAGAGTGGTTATCTATAGTTGATCAAGATCATATTACCACACTTGGGTTTGATAGGATCATAGGATGCACCATATTTTACTGATTCTAGAGTTAGTTACCCTATTCTAAAGATCATGAGAGAGACAAACTAGTACTTTTTGGTGGGTGGTGGATGGGAAAACCATAGAGGTCGAGATCACAATGGATGATGTCCATGTAATCTTGGGCTTACCTATTATGAACACACTGGTGGTGTGCAATACCCTAAATTATTTTGGTGAGAGGAAGGCCTTAGGTTTATGGGATATAGTCTTAGGGATATATGATGAGTGAGGTTTACACATTCATTTATTTATTTTATATGTATCAACTATTTCAAATATCTAGAAGGCTATTATTAGACTTGTGACAGATCATGTGATTTATCACAAGTCTGATGGGAGGGATCCCTTATACACTATAGATATGAGAATTTATAAGTTATATCATGGTAAAATATCTAATCTAGGTTATGTGATTTTTGGTGAAATTAGTGAAAAATTTCCATGATATTTTCTCTAGTGGCCAAAACAATATGGGTCTTCTTACTCTTTTGGGGAGTTATATTTATGAGTGATTCCATATGTATACACCAATAAGGTTGATCAATGTTGTGGATGATGCCATCCCATGGGTGTGAAGGTTGTAAAATAATCATAATATGTGATAAATTTCACATGTACCATATTTATAAATAATTTGGCATGAACATATTATCTATCAACCATATTGGGTCATTGTGTATGCCTAACCTTAATGGTCATTCAATATACAAGTACAAGCAAAGGTGAGGATCAAATGACAATACTTATGGTGGATAGGGCCTCATCCATGCCATTATATACCAAGTATTTTTAGGTTTTCACACCCAAGAACCCTCTAATGGTCCTAAAATTTTAGGTTTGTCATGTGAGGGATCGATGTGGTGTGGGAGATAGAAAGGTACCTACAGAGGTACTAGTTATATGGCCTCACTACCTTAGTGGAGTGAAATGGTAGTGAAGGTGATAATAAGGAGAGAAAACTACAAGAGTATTATTAGTTGTTTAATATTAATATTATTCATATCCACACCCATAGGTATGGCCATGAAGCCATCAATAGGTGAATATTTATCCATGACCATGGCCATGACCATAGTTGTAGCAAGGGAATACTATAATAAAACCATCACATAGATTGAATACAACATGATGGCTATGTAGTGGGACATGTAATATTCATGTCATAAATATATAATAATATTAAATATTTATGCCTCATTGAAGTCATGACACCTAAGAGGTATTAATATGTTGAGTTTATGATACTACTATGGGTGAGTAACATGTGTTTATGTTGATTTATCACATTTAAAGATATAGAGATATATGTTAGATAGATTTATAAGGTTTGAATTGTATATGATATTTGATTTTATTTTAGTTTGAATTTTTTATGTTCTATTTTAAAGGATGCCCAATAGAGAACCATAGTGGAGGCTGACCACAATGACATTTTACATGATGTGATACCATAATACAATATTATGTAGTTGATTGATTCATTGGTATATTAAACATAAGATTATGATGGGTAGTTTTGGTTGGCTAAGGAGGATAATGTTGGTGATTTATCTTGTCAAGTCCAAATACCAACCCATATAACCTGAAACTCTTCCTAGTAGCTATAAGACTATTCTAAGTGGTCTAAAATTATGTATTTTTAGCTAAAAGGGAAAATTTTGAGCCTTTTAATGTAAATATTGGATTAAAATTGTCATTAAATTATCCAAAATATCTTAAAATGTATTAAAATACATTTAATTACCTTATTTATAAAGTTTTATGCTTGTCAAAAGGAATTTAAATGTAATTTTAAGCCAAAAAGGGTCATCTTTATCTATCACATGCCAAATTTGGCTCCCAAAATCATGTAAAAGGTTTATTTTAGTGTTAATACATGAAAAATACTCATGGTATCCTTATAATTCACTAAAATTCTCATGAGAAGACTCAAGTGTGAATAAAAGGGAAAGAAAAGCCATTTCCATGCATATTTGAAAGGAGAAGTACGAAATTATGTGACCATTCATATAAATGAGGCTATGATTATGATAAGGAAGTCATATAAAAGATTATAGAATATTTTAATTTAAATAAAATACAAAATAGGCCCAAAAATAGTTAATATCACTAACCTTACTAGTTTGCACACAAGGAGAGCCCTTCAAGTTTGTAGCTGATACAATCATGAGAGAGAAGATTCAGGTGTGAAATTTTTTATAGAGAAAGTAGACTTAGAGAAATTAATTTTAAATAAAGTTTATATAAAAATTTTCTCTTCTCCTTCATGAATATTCCATTTGAATTTAGGGTATTCAACAACAATATTGAATCTAGGAAGGTAGTCAAATTTATAGAAATTCTCCTCATCAGGGCATCATATCAAGAAAATTCAATTTTACAAGGCTTATTAAGTACATGAAATGCCTTTACATGACATTATTTAGGTAATTTTTACATGTGTGATGGTCAAATAAATATCAAGAAGACAAGGAGTAAAATTTATAGTTTGAAATGCTTATAAAGAAGAATTATACAATATAAGAGAGAGAAAAGGGTTTAAAGATTTCTTGGTTTCCTCCATGGCATGGATATCCTTCATTTTATCATGTTTCTAAACAATTTTTCTCAATATATTTTTCAAATATTAATATAAAAATACCATTCATATGCTCTCAAGCATCTCAAAATCCTTATTTAGCAAATGTTTAGGTTTCTTAGAATATTTTAAGGTACCTAACATATTCCTAGGTTTTAATTTCAACCTCTTATCCTCCTCCAATTTCCTCCAAATTTATACATCAGGTATATGATAGGATCATGCTACTATAATACCTTCAAGCTAGACTTGACATGCTCCTCATGTCCTTTTCTATCACCATTTTGATTCATCTCTATATACACTTCCATACACTATTTTAAGGTTTCATTTTCACCCTCATTCAAGTTTCACATCCTCCATTCATGGTCATATACCCTTCCAATCATATCCATCTCACCATTCACCATAAAGAGGAGAAAAGAATTTATGATGTTGTCATGGTCATTGAAGATAGAGGTTATATAAGATAATACAAAATCATCAAAAGCCAAGAAGTTTACCCAAAACAAGTCAATAATACATTCATGATTATCATTAAAAAGATAAGCTAAGGTATATTAAGAGAATGTCTTCTTAAAGTCCCATTCACAAATGGTCACATCAATCATGAATAGGAGGGAGACAATGATCAATTCAATGGAGCACATACATTGTCATCCTATAATTAGGGAAGAGCATGATAGTTTTGAAACTCATCATGACATGAGTGTGTGGTGAATGAGGTTAATTCAATTAAATAATATTAACCAAGGTTATAGATTCAGATGACATGCGCTTGAATAAGACTAACATTAGTGAGTTTAAAGTTCCATGTAAACCTATAGGTCATAATGAGACCTCATCTACAATAAGAATTGTCATAGATAGGTCTGCATGTCTCTAAGTTATTAGAGGAAGTTTATAACAATCAAATACATTATAAAAATTAGGTTGATAACCTCCAAAGGAGAGATAAAATAAATAAAAACATGTCAAGATTAAAATAGTGATTAATAAGAGGAAATAGGGACCTAAAATATTGAATGAGAACACACCTACAATAGACATATGACTTGATAAGTCTTAAGACCTTTTCTAGGTTAGTAGAGGCTACCTAGATTATCCAAATTCATGACTAAATAGGATGAGATGTTTAAAAAATGAGAGAGATAAAATAAAAATCATGTCAAGCCTTGAGTGGCTAAAGAGGAGAAAATAGTGACCTAAATCTATCCCTAAGAGCATGTTATAGTCAATAAGATGAACAATAGAAAATAAAAGGTTTGTAAGGTATGAACATTTCAAGGAGGTTTTATATTATTTTGAGATAATTTAACAAGCTAAGATAATATTCAAACCTTATGACACTTTATGTATTATTACATATCTCCAAGCATCTTTAGACCCTATTCACATGTGGTCTATACAAAGTGCATCACAAGGTTATAGTCAACCATGGAAAGAGAAACTATGTCCTCATGATAATTCCATGATGGAATGATATGAAAAGTTATAGTCTAAATATAATTCAATAAATTATGTATTTTTTGGAATTAAATTACATCATATAAAACTAAGTTAAAGATTAAAAAATGCATCTACAACCATACACGAGTTATTAGTACAAATACAGTCATATCTTCATGCTCAAGGAGGAATAGGGAAAAGTGGTCCATTTTGTGAAGTTTCATGATTATCAATGGTTAAATGGAATAGTGTGGTTTTAAAAGGGATTAATTAAATCTCTAAACACCTAGTGATATAGTGAATCACCTTGAATAACACTCACTTACAACCATGTTACACATAAGGTTTCCACTAGTTTATACTGGTTAATGATTACATAATGGCCTATAGAGGATTTTCATGTTTTTTAGTGGTTCAATTAGAAAATGATGATTAGTATCATCATTAAATAATAAATAATATTTATATTGGTATCTTAAAATGGTGAGAGTCATACCAATAGAAACACACACCTATAACTACTTAAAGATACAAACTTTCTTTCAAGCCAAGTTGATAACATAATGATCTTTAAGGAGGTCTCATGTTTAGGTACATGGTGATGAGAATTTATAAAGATAAAATAATTATATAAGATAAAATGGATTAAAGAGGTTATTATTAAATTAAAACAATCATCACATAGTTAGTTTCACCTAGAAACACACACCTAAAGCCACATAAGGCTAAAGGCCTACCTACAAGCTAGACGACAAGTTGAGAGCAATTTTTATATAAAGGGTTTTTTAGGTGAAAGTAATATGTTTCAATAAAATTATGATAAAATTATAAATATATCATGGGTATCCAATTACTACCTATAGTAAAGGTCCATAAGACACTCACCTAAAACTCATATACATGACATCTTCCATAGAACAATCATATGCCCTAAGGTGAAAGGGATAAAACATTCAATTCAAGTGAGATTTGTGAATATATTGAGTGATTTTAAATGATAAAAGGACATATACAACACATTTATCAATAAACTCAAGCATTGACAAGAGAATAAACATGAAGGTACTTGCTATTGTATAAGACTCTATGGAAAAGATAGTATTCAAGGCCTAAAGTGTTTGTTAGAAGAGTCAAATGGATATAAGTAAAAATGTTTAGGATTTAAAGTTGTATAAATAATAATAATAATCATTAAATAATTTTTAAATTATAAATAAACATTCCCCACCTCAAAAACATACATCTATAACACTATTGATAGTAAGCAGGGTTCTTAAGGAGTTATGATCTTGAGATAGGTGTTTAGGTCTGCAAGTTGAAAAATAGAGATAAAAAAAATTTAAAATATGATTTTAGTGGAATATTAAAATAAAATTAACCTTTTTATATCTCAAAAAAATGTGTTAAATAAGGAAAACATAGTCATATGCCTAGTCTCACTAAACCAAGCAGGCAGCTCAAGGTAACTTTTAGTAAAAAGAGCCTACATGATAAAATATGCATCCAAAAAGCATGAAATTTGGTGGATTAGGTAATAATGACTTAATAAACCCAAAAAAAATATTTTTTTGGTAAAATTATGAGGTAATATACTCTCTATTTTTACACAGTCATTAGCATGTCCATTCACATTCACCATTAGATCATGTAGACTTCTTGAGAGGTTGAAGGTGTGGCAAGAGATTTTAAAATTCTTGGAAATTTTTTAAAATAATAAAATGATTATATTAATTATATAAAAAACTTTAAAGGGTGTTTCCACTCAAAATTACAAACAAATAGATAGACATGTATTCATCCCCATAGGGAGTCTTAAGAAGCTTTAAGGCAAAATGAGGTTTGGGAAACAAAACAAAGCCATGGAAGGTGAAATTATATGTATAAAAATGGTTTATATATAAAAATATCATACTAATAGTCAAAAATAACTTCAAACTCATATTTGGCCAAATGAGGCCTATAAGTGAGTTTTAGGCCTAAAAGGCTTATAGCACTAAAAGTCATTTGTAGATGTATCAAGCAAGATGACACCTACAAAATTATATGATGAGATGGTACAGGTATTATGAGGGTGTATTAAATAAAGTAATATTATGATGGAATTTCAAATTGGTCCATTAGAGGAAATTTGAAATCTACAGTTAAGACACCCATTTGAACCCCCTAATCAAGTGCTCGTATCTTTCACCATGTGAAGAATTTAAACAAATACTATAAGAATGTTTTGAGGAACCATATGAAAATATAATTAATTAAAAATATAGGTTTGTTGAGTGGTTGTAATCTATGAACAATCACTAAGAGATAAGAATGTCTAGAATGCTTGTAAATCCTATAGGCAAATTTCTTTACGTAGGTATCTTTTCATACATTTTTCATGGAAATGCAATACAATCAAGGAATTTGATGGGGTATGTATACTAAAAATTCATTTAAATATGTTTGGATTTAGATTTATATAATTTATTAACCCTCATTAGGATGGTTCACCTCTAAAAACATCCAAAACCCTTATAATGACCCATTTTAAGAAAAGTCAATTTTCTTGAAATCAAAACCTCATGAATAATCTTGAAACCTCTTCATAAATGAATTAAACTTAGAGAGGGTCCCATAAATGGTACTTTTTTGTATTTAATTATATGTCTCATGGAATCAAATAGGTTTTTAAGAGAAAAAAGTGTAAAATATTAGGTACAAGGTAGTTTACATGAAATCAAATCCATGGAGGTCAAATTTTGGAACTTTTTCTTCATCTTAAATTCGTCATCTAGTCAAAAATAATCCTATAAGTGTCTTTATCAGCTCATCCAAAATAGCCTCTATAGGAAATTCAAGAAAATTGACCTAGTCAACTAGTTTGACCAAGTTGTAGGTGTTTCTCCATCAAAAAGAGCCATTTCATGATATGAGGGCTTGTTTCAGGTATATTATCACCAAGTTTTTAGGTATTCAAAGTTTTATAAAGCTTTTCAAAATCCATCAAGTGTATAAGTTAGGCTACTAGGCCTAATTGGCATAGAATGCCCATTTAATCAAATAATTAAAGTGAAAATGGTGTCGAAAGGCTATCAAAAGAGTTTATGTTGAGTTTTCACACTTCACTTATCTCATCTTAAAGTGGATTTTACATGCACAACTCAATATACAAGTTCCAATTCATGAAAATAAGGGATTTAAGGGGAGTTGACTAGTCTTCAATGCTAATCACTATAGTTGACTAATCCTTGATTAATAATCATGCATGTTCCCTTGTTTTCATGCAAGATAATGGAATTAAAATACTATTAAAATCACTTAAATCAGAGTTATCAATCAATATATTGTGTATCATTCATGAAATAAAATCTTTAATAATTCAAGAGGGACCTACCATCTCATTTTAATTCCAAAAAGGAGTTCATGCAAAGATCATGCAAGTCTTAAACACAAGGATACTTATTGAAGGCTATTCTTACAAAATTGAAATTGACTATAGACTTGAGCTGAATGTGGAGTTGACCTTATTTTCTCTTCTATGCCAATTTATTAGATAATTCTTTTATGAATTATATATATTGAGGATTTCAAGCCAATTTTCAAGATCCCTCTCTTGGGCATGATTAAGCTATACTAAGATTGAGCATTGTAACCTTTTTAGATGAATAAAATGAATATTTTCATTTTCCTATATCATGGTATAGTGTGTGAAATTAGTTTTATTTGTACAAGTGGTAATATTTTATCTATTGGTAGGTCCTTATCTCACCTAGTTACTACTATGCCATCTTATACAAGGCATATACAGTGTTTGATGTCAATTAATTGAGATAATAGTGAATATATTGACTAGTTAGTGTATTGAATCAATCCTATTCCATCATTTCCCTCATGATATGGTCACTCTATGTAAAATACAATTATATAGGAGTCTTTTGGAATTATATATTCAAGCATTTTATTATATTATCAGTGTTTTATGAGTTAAAATTGAGTGGATGAACCAAAAATATTGGTATATCACTATAATTAGAATATATTTCCCTTTCAATAATCCTCCTAACCATTTTCATCCCAAAAATTACAATAGGTTTTAGTAAATAGAGTAAAGTGATACATCAAAGGAGATAGCCTCAAAAATATAGAGGTATGGTCTAAGATCAAGTGTCCCACACCTCAGATCATTCCAATGTTAACTAAGGTGTGAAGGAAATCCTGAGCAATCAGACTTTAGTAGGGTGTTATCTAGGTTGTTGATAGTTATGGCATGCCCAATGGGGCACAAATCCATCGATTAGAGTACAATTTTTTAGTATATTTGTCTTTAGAAGAAATTTCAAGTACTCATATGGTCCTTATGCCATATTTAAAAGAAATATTTTGTTCAAAACTTAATCAATTTTTATGTGTTTTCTAGGCTATGGTATCCTATATAAGAGAATTATATTATTCATCACCTTATCAATAGTTCCAAAATGATCCATATACATATTATTATAATCCTCATGAACCATAAAATCCCTACCATGATCCATATCATCCTTATTATGAGACTCACCAACTATATATATATCCTTATCATTATTATTGTGACTTGTACTAGTCTTATGATAACCCTCATAAATCTTGTTATCTTCCTGATCAACCCAATTGAGCCCCAAGACAGTCCATCTCAAGCTTCAAACAAACTTTGTTTGGATATGAGAAATAGATTGTAAGCATAGACACTAAAAATATATATGGATAGGATATTTACAAACATTAGATTGAGAGTATGAGATCTCATTTTCAATAATTTAAAGAGGTTTGTGCATATCATAAGGTAAGGCCATTCAAAGTTTAGTTAAAATATCCTTGACATAGGTGGTCTGATTTTGAACATTGAAGAGAGGTTGGTTGTTCATGATAAACATTCATTCACCATAGAGATTCCATTTTATCTTCATGAACATCAAAATAATGTATATCATAGCCCTCGAGATTTAATCCAAGCCTTGTCAATCTTTCCTGCTTGGAAATCTATCCAAGAGAGATCTCAGAAGGTTAAAGAAGTATTTTTTGAGTAGGCTAAACTTCATGTTTCAAAATAGATCATACATGAGACTTCATCTTAAATTTTTTAAGGAGACATATCTAATTAATTTGTTCATGATTTTGAGGCTCATATAGTTAAGCATGTTTAGCTTGAAAATAAACATCTTCAGTATTCAATGACAATTATAAAAGAAACATAGTGGAAAGCATCTTCTTTCACACTCATGGTTGTAACAGGTGCAATTCAATAGGTTTCTAAACCCAAGTTAATGACTTGGAAATAGCTACAATAGTAAAATGAGAAAGAAGAACAATTAGGATAAGCACATATGTTATTTTGGAAAACAAATAGGAAGTCATTCAGTCTCCACTCCTTTCTCCTCAAAATCCCAAGGAATTTCCTTCATGTAAAGATATTCAATAAATAGTAAAGTAGAGAGAGGAGGTAAAGGTGATAAAGGTTGAGACTCCCCATGAATATAATTAATCATCAATGGTAACATCTTAGGACCTTTGTCATCTTCTTGAGTATTTTTAGGGGTCTACCATGTCAATTATTGAAAAGGAGCCTCATTTTTGTGAGTAAATTAAATAAGTTTCAACTAAGGTATATGAAGATGGAAATGATTTTCATGAACATTAATATTACATCATTATTGGCACAATATTTATCAAGGAATATCATGATCCAATTTCTCAAAATACAAAGGAAGGTGAAGTCAAAGAATTTGTTGTTAAGATAAAAGATCAACTAAAAGTAGATGATGAGATATAGGATAAATATTTTATAGTTAGATAGGTTAAAGATGTGATGTAGGAGCATCTACAATAGCTTAATGGAGGACTAGTTGAGGTCATCAACCATGAAAATTCAAATGATGTTCTAGCGTGGAGTTGAATTCAACTTCAAATTATTGTTTTCCCTCAAAATTGTGTTCATTTTTCAAAAATTGTCAAAAAGTCAAAGTTGAGTTTTCCTTACTTTTGAGTGCTCTAACTTGGTATAAGGATTGGATAATATTTATTATGTTTGAAATACCTTAATAAAGTTGGTTTCAGATTGAAGAAGGGGATAATAATGATTTTGACCTATTGGAGGCACAATTAGGCCTAATAAGACCCACAAGCTTTTGAACAAGGTAGGGAGTTTAGAGACAAAATTCACTATCTTAGAGTCGTATATATTATATGAGAATTGACACATGTTAGATACATTGAATCACATGTGTTTAAACTTATTAGAAGCTTCAAATAGATGCATACTATAGATTTAATACCTAAAGCTCCATTAAGGCTTGAGAAGCGAGTAAGGGTTTCAAGCATCATAAGGAAGATTAGGAAAGAAGATTGCAGAACTAGAAAGAGTATAATATTGCATGGATGGATTCATTGATACAATCATAAGTGAATGTTTTTAAAGTGAGTTTGGTATCTATCAATTTTGGTATCAGAGCTTAAAGCTCTTGGGAATTTGGTAATTTGTTGAATCAAAACTCCTAATGAGTTGTTATAGGATTTTTGAAGGAAGTTTCAGTAACTTCATGGAGGACTAGTTGAGGTCATCAACCATGCAAATTCAAATGATGTTCTAGCATGGAGTTGAATTCAACTTCAAATTCTTGTTTTCCCTCTAAATTGTGTTTAGATTTCAAACTTTTACCTTAAGAGTAAATGTAATTGTCAAAAGTGAAAAGTGAAAAGGTAAAATTAGGTAAGAGAGAATCCCCATGTTGGAAGCCAATATTGTCTTAAAGAGCAAATGAGGTGAGTGGTTGAAATCTTTCAAACGTAGGATATTAGTTGAGATAAATCTTATCCAAACTAGTATATTAGTTGGATTGTAAATCTTTATTTTTGGTCTTGAACCCAAGTTGGGCATAGAGGTTAGGGAGGAGTTTAAAAGAGAGATTCTAAAGAAGAAATTTTTGCAACAAACAGGAGCTCCGTCTCTCATTTGGCTGAAGATAGTAAGATATCCACATTGCAGGTCCTTAACAATATTCTTATTAGAACTGTAAGAGGAGAAGGAGATGCCCTATTAAAGAAGGAAAAAGAATCTCAAGATTTGTTTTTTTGTGAATCTGAGACAAGGCTAAATGAAGAAATTGTGAAGAAAGAAGATGAATGCAGAGCAGTGATTGAAAAAAAAAAGAATTTCCTAGAATCTAGGATTTTACAATTGAGAGAACAATCAAAAGAAGCTCATAGTGCATTGGAAGCCAAGAAAGCTAAGCTTTTATCAAAGTTACGAGAGGAGGCATCTTTTCTATTTTCCTGATCATTGTTTTTTTCATCCAAATAACCAACCTATGAAGGATGCATGGGATTTTAGATATTGGGTGTAGTGCAGTCTGCAGAGTGAAGGCTTGTTCAATGAAAAAGAAGGTAATGAGTTTATAAGGTTTTATTCTTATATTGGAGCCTTCGGTCCCAAGGCTACCTCACTAGTGCTGGCAGAGTTTGCAGTTGTAGAGGACTACAGTGTTGCAGAGGCTGATGATGGACTGGAGATTACTAAGCTTGGCATCGATGTAAATATTATTAATGCACTTATGAAGAAGATGATTGATAAATTTTTTCCTATTCAGAAAGTAGTGTTGGAACTAGCAATGCAAGGTTGTGACATGATTGGCCAAGCTAGAATAGGAATAGGGAAAACTCTAGCTTTTGGAATTCTTATTATGGATAAAATCATTTAGAATGCACGCAAAAATGGGTGAGGCTTCAATCCTCTGGCTCTAGTTTTGGCTCCGGCATGTGAGCTTGCATGATAAGTTGAAAAAGAATTCATGAAATCTGCCCCATGCCTGGATACAATTTGTTGCTATGGTGGAGTACCTATCCGTAGCCAGAAGTGAGTATGAAAGTTAGGCAGAGAGTGCTAAGATGCTAGGATAAACTGGATAGATAGAACATGGAATGAGAATCATTGTAGAGAATTTTAAATTTGATTTTAGATGAAGATTAATATGAAATGTGTGTTTCATACTCGTGAGTGTTATTTGTGTGTGAGTGAGTATGATATGTTAAGATGAAGAGGGTATAGGCTACAGGTTGAGTCATTCATTCAGCTAGGACCTCTAACCCAGCGCATCATTTTTGGTATCAGAGCAGTCTAAGGACAGTGCACCAAGATGTTTCTAAATATTTATTTGACCATATAGTTTCTATCATTCATTATTATATCTCACAATATCTTGTAGAAGTAGTTCAAGTCAAGTACCAACCAGCCAAAGAAGATGAAGAACAAGCTGATTTTGAGAGCATGCCAAGTCATTATCTTGATGTTGAAGATGAGGAAATTTTAATTGACCAATCTAAGATACCAAAATATGATTTGTATCCTTATGATCGTAATTAATAAAATCTAATTATTACTTTAGTTTGATGATAACAAATCAAATGACTTGTTTGATATCATTAATTTAGGTTACACATTACATGAATGTGATCCATTTTAGGTTAAGAGGAAAACTTTCATCAAACAAGAAGAAACCAACTCTTCAAGTAATCAAATTAAAGAGTATTTTTTATTAGGAGATGACATGTTTGAGTCCTTTAGATAGGTTTATCAACTTTTCTCTTTAAATTGAGACATCTCTCTACTTTTGGAAGCTGAATATGAACTTAAATAGCCTCAAGAAGTCATGAAATCAAATCCTTCTCTATTAGAGGTCAACCTTGAAATCATGAAACAAGATCCACTTCAATTTGTCTAATATTCTCATAATAATCAACTCATGAATTAATAATAACTAATATTATTTTTTCAAAGTACATGCATATGGGAGGAATGTGACTAGGTCTTGGTCTCATGTCTATAATTTATGCACCTAAAATTGGTAGTAAAAGAACTAGTTCATCCCTTAAGAGACTATGAATATGTAAATTATCTTAGATTAAAAATAGATATATTAAGAGATTCCAATCATGTTTAAAATTTCCATGGTAGATAATCTAGCTTTCTATTTGATCCTAGAGGAAACTTTTGACTTTAGTTTATTTGTTTTAGGTTTCTCATATTTTAGTAAGTGAATAGCACAAGAATTAGTCTACTTCCTTTTTGTTGTGTTTCTTGTGTTTTCATATTTCCTTAGTCTATTTTTCCTTTATTATTATTTTAGTTATTTTAAATTTTATTCTTGTTGTTTTTATAGTCAAAATAGGTGTTATAAAGTCTAGAAAGTCTATTTGCCAATCAAGAGAGTCATCAAGCAATATCTTAGATTGTCATTGTCATGTGAAATCTATTTGACTATTTTTAATATTAGGATGATCAACCCATATTATCTACCAATTTTTTTGGTAATTTGGCCTATCAATGCCAAAAATCAACCCCTATAATCTAAAACTTTTCCTGGTAGATGCAAGCCTATTCTAGGTGGTATGAAACTATGTATTTTTACCTAAAATTGAAATTTTCAAGCCTTTGAATGTCAAAATTAGATTCAAAAGGTAATTAAATTATCAAAAATACATTAAAATATATTTAAATACATGTAGTTACTTTAGTTCTAAAGTTTTATGTTTTGAATAGGTCCTTAAATGTAATTTTATGCCAAAAAAGGGTCATTTTAAGCTCCAAAAATCATGTAAAAGGTTTATTTTTATATTAATACATGTAAAATACTCATGGTATCCTTATGATTCACTATAATTTGGGGTTGAAGACTCAAGTGTGAATAAAAGGGAAAGAAAAGCCATTTTCATGCATATTTGAAAGGAGAACTATGGAATTGTATGACCATACATACAATGTAGGCTATGATCAAGATGAGGGAATATCATAGGTTCTAGAAGATTTTCATGGTAATAAGATGAAAAAAATTCCAAAAATCAGTTCATATCCTTCACCTTTATAGTTTGTACACAAGGAAAGTTCATTAGGTTTGAAGTTGGTACAGTCAAGAGAGAGAAGATTCAGATCTACAATTTTTTCCAAAGAAAGTAGACTTAGAGAAATTTAAGTTGGATTAAGTGGATGTAAATTTGGTCTCTTATCCTTCATGAACCATCTCTCTGAATTTAGGTTATATATCAATAGTTTTGCATCTAGGAAGGCAATCGACTTTCTACAAATTCTCTTCATCAGAACATCATATCAAGAAAATTGAAGTTTTCAAGGCTTCTTAGGGGCATGAAATGATTTTCCATTACATTATTTAGGTATTTTTCACATTTTTGAGAGTAAAAAAATTCTTAAGAAGATAATTATTATAATTTATAGTTTAGCATGCTTCTAAATAAGAATTATACAGTCTAGGAAAGAGATAAGGGTTTCAAGATTTCTTAGTTTCCTCCATGACATGGATCTTATTCATGTTATCATGTTTCTAAACAAGTTTTATCAAGATATTATTCAAGTATTCATATTAAAATAAAATTTATATGCTCTCAAGCATCTCAAAATACCTATTTAGTAAATGTTGAGGTTTTTTAGCATATTCTTAGGTTTCAATTTAAGCCTCTTACCCTCTTCCAATGGCCTCCAAACTGATACATCAGGTAGATTATAGGATCATGCTTCCATAATACCTTCAATATAAACTTCACATGCTCCTCATGTCCTTTTCCACCTCCATTTTTATTCATCTACATGTACATTATCACACACTACCTTTGCATTGTTGTAAGGTTTCATTTTCACCCTCATTCAAGTTTCCCATCCTCAATTCATGGTCATCTACCCTTATAATCATCTCCATATCACCATTCATCACAAAGAGGAGGTAATAATAGTAGGATTTTGTTATGGTAATTGAATATATAGGTTATATAGGCTAAGAGAACATCATCAAAATATAAGAAGTTTACTTGTAAAAAGTCAAGAACACAGTCATGATTATTATCAAGAACATAAGCCAAGGCAGATTAAGAGAATGTCTTCTTAAATATTCATGCACAAATGATAACATAAAGCATGAATAAGAGAGATAAAATGATCAAATCATGTTTTGAGACTTCCTTAAGGCCAATTAAAAAAAATTATGTATAGTGGAGCATATACATAGTTATACTACAATTGGGGAAGAGCATGATCTTTGTGAAACTCATCATGACATGAGTGTGTGGTGAATGAGGTGAAATCAATGAAATAATATTTACCAAGGTGATAGATTAAAATTATATGATCTGGAATAACACTTTCATTAATGATTTCTAAGTGCCATGTACACCTATAGGCCTTAATGAGACCTCACCTATAACAAGCATTATCATAGATAGGTGTAGAGGTGTCTAAGTTATTAGAGGTAGTTTATAATAATCAAATACATTACCAGCATGAGTTTGATAACCTCATAATGAGATATAAAATAACTATAAAAATTTCAATATTTAAATAGGGCTTAATAAGAAGAAACAAGGACCTACATGGCTGAGTGAGAACACACCTACAACAAGCATATGACTTGACAAGTCTTAACACATTTTATAGGATGGTGGAGGATACATGGATTATCAAAATTCAAGAATAAATAGGATGATATGGTAAACAAATTAAATAGATAAAATACAAAACATGTTAATCGTTGAATGGCTAAAGAGGAGAAAATAGTGATCTAAAGCCAACCCTAAGGGCAAGATACAGTCAATAAGATGAGTAATTGCAAAGAAGAGGTTTTCAAGGTATGAACACTTCAAGGAGGTTTTAGATTATTTTGAGATATTTGGCAAGTGAATATAATATTCAAACCTCATTACACTTTGTGTATTTTCAAAACTCTCTAGACATATTTAGACCCTATTCATAGTCTATACAAAAGACATCACAAGAGTATAGTCAAGCATGGAAAGAGAAGATCTATCTTCATGATGATTCAATGATGGTATGATCTGAAAATGTATAGCGTAAATGTAATGAATTAAATTTTGGATTTTGGGGACTTAAATTACATCATATACATCCAATTTAAAGCTTAAAAAGGCATCTACAACCATATAAGAGATATTAATACAAACACAATCATATCTTCATGCTTATGGAGGAATAAGGAAAAGCGGTCCATTTTGTGAAGTTTCATGATTATCAATGGTTAATTAGAACAATGAGTTTTTCAAAGAGATTAATTAAGTGTCTAAACACCTAGTTCTATAGTTAATCACCTTGAAAAACACTCACGTATAGCCATGTTACACATAGGCTTTCCACTAGTTTATACTAGTTGATGATGAAATAGTGGCCTATATAGGAGTTTCAAGATTTTTAATGGTTAAATAAGGAATTGATGATTAGGATAATAATAAAATAATAAATTATATTTATGTTGGTATATTAACATGGTGACATATTCATACCAATAAAAACACACACCTCCAACTACTTAAAGATATAAGATTTCTTTCAAGTCAAGTTGATAGTATAATGCTATTTAAGGAGGTCTAATGTTTAGGTTAATATTCATGAGATTGGATCAAGAAAAAATAATTATATAAGCTAAAATGAATTCAAGAGGATAAAATTAACTTTAAACACTCATCAAACAATCAATTTCACCTAGAAACACACACCTACAACCACATAAGGCTAAAGGTCTACCTATAAGCTAGAAAATAAGTTGAGAGCCATAGTTCTATAAAGGTGTTTTAATGTGAAAATAAAAATTTTCAAGAAAATCATGACAAAATATTAATATATTATGGGTATCCAAGTACTACTTACATTTAAGGTCCACATGACACTCACATATAGCTCATATACGTGGTATCTTCCATAGAGTAGTCATATGCCCTAAGGTGATAGAGGTAAAACATTCAAGTAAATTGAGGTTTGTGAAGATATTAAGTGAGTAAAAGTGATAAAATCAAATATCCAAAACCTTTATCAAGCCACTCAATAATTTAAAAGAGCATAAACATGAAGGTACTTTCTATAGTATAGGACTATATGGAAAATATAGTATTCAAGTCATAAAGTGTTTGTTAAAAGAGTAAAATATCTAGAAGGAGATAGGTTGAGGATTATAAGTGGTATAAATAATCATAAAAAGAACCAAATACTAATTAAATTATCTAAAAACACTTTTCCAATTCAAAAACATACATCTATATCACTGTTGATACTAAGCAAGCAGGCTTCTTGAGGAGGTAGGGTTTCAAGATAAGTGTTTAGGTCTATAAGTTGACAAATGGAGATTGAAACCATTGAAAATAGGATTTTATTGGAATATAAAAATAAAATTCACATTTTTATATCTCAAAACAATATGGAAAAGAAGGAAAACATAATCATATGCCTAGTGTCACTAAACCAAGTAGGCAACTCAAGGTAGCTTTTAGTAAAAAGATCCTACCTAAAAAAATATAGATTAAAAAGGCATGAAATTTTGTTGAGTAGGTAATAATGACTTAATATACCCATAAAAAATATTTTTTGTGTAAAATTATAAGGGGAGATACTCACTATGTTTACATAGTCATCAACATGTCCATTCATAGGCACCATTAGAGTAGGTAGGCTTCTTGAGAGGTTGAAGGTGTGGAAAGAGAGTTTAAAATTATTTAAAATGTTTTAAAATAATAATAGGATGATTTTTATCTCTATAACACATTTCAATAGTGTTAACACTCAACACTACATACAAATACATAGGCATGTTGTCATCCCCATAAGAATTCTTAAGATGCTCTAAGGTAAAATGAGGTTTTGGAAGAAAAAAGAAGCCATGGAAGGTTAAATTATATGGAAAAAATTATGTTTATATACCCATATGATCCTAAAGTTCATAAATAACTCCAATATCAGATTTGGCCAAATGAAGCCTATAAGCCAATTTTAGGCCTATAATACCAAAAGGCATTTTTAGACCTATCAAGAAACATGACACATATATAATGATATTATTTATGGTATAGGTAATATGAATGTGTATTAAATAAAAAAATAGTATGAATGATGTTAATATTGGTCCTTTAGATGAAATTTAAATCCTATAGTTAAGACACCCATTCAAACCCCCTAATCAAGTGCTCGTATATTTCACCATGTGAATATTTTGGCCAAATTATATTAGAATATTTTGAGGGGAAAAATTAAACTATAATTATTGAAAATTTTTTGTTGGTTGAGTTTTTTAAATTTATGAACAATCACTAGGATCATAAACATGTCTAGAATGCTTGCAAACCCTACAGGCAAATTTCTTTACCTAGGTATCTTTTCATACCTTTTGCATGGGAACCCAAAATTTTAAGAAAATTTTAGGGGTTATTTATAATAAAAATTAATGGAAATAATTTTGGGCTTGAAGGTTTTTAATTTATGAACCATCATTGAGAACGTTCACATCCAAAACCCTCCCAACTCCTCATAATGACTAGTTTTGAGAAAAATCAATTTTATTGCAATCAAAACCTCATGAATCATAATAAAACAACTTAAAAAATTAATAAAACTCAGAGAGTTTCCCATAAATGGTACTTTATTTTACATAACTATATGGATCATGGCATAAAATATGTTTTTGAGAGAAAAACACAAGAGATGAAATACAAGGTAGTTTACATGAAATCAAATCCAAGGAGATAAAATATTGGAAATTTTTATTCATAATAAAATCATCATATGGTAAAAAATATGCCTTTAATTGTCCTTATTATCTCATACAAAATAACCACTATGCAAAAAAATTTGCCAGATTGACATAGTCAACTAGTTTGACTAAATTGTAGGTGTTTATTCATCAAAATAAGATGTTTCATGATATTAGGGCTTGTTTTAAGTCTAATATCACTATTTTTGTAGGTAATAAAAGTTTCATGTAGGTTTTCAAGAGCCATTAAGTGTATAAGTTAGGCTACTAGGCCTATTTGATCAAACAATTGAAGTGAAAATGTCATTGAAAGGCTATCAAAAGAGTTTATGTTAAGTTTTAACTCTTCACTTATCTTATATTAAAGTGTAGTTTCCATTAACAACTCAGTTTACAGGTTCAAATTCATGAAAATAAGGGCTTAAGAGGGACCTGACTAGTCTTCATTGTCAATCCCTCTAGTTGACTGATCCTTGACTAAGCATCATGAATTTTTCTTGGTTTAATGCAAGATAAGGAAATTGAAATACTCTTAAATTAACTTAAATTGGAGTTATGAATCAATATATGATGTAGAATTCATGAAATAAGAGCTTCAAAAATTCAAGAGGGGCCCAACACCTCATTATAATGCCAAAAAAGAGATCATGACACGATCATGAAAGTCTTAAAAATAAGGACACTTATTGAAGGATATTGTTATCAAATTAAAATTTAAATTAGACTTGAGTTTAATGTGGAGTTTAGCTTATTCTCTCTTTTACACCAATCTATTAGCTAATTATTTTCTAACTTCTATATATTGAGGCCTTCAAGCCAATTTTCAAAATCCCTCTCTTTGGCATGATTAAAATCTATGAAGATTGAGCTTTGTAAACTTTTTTAGATGAATAAAATGATTATTTTTATATTAATATATTATGGTATAGTGTGTTATATTGGTTTTATTTTCACATGTGGTAGTATTTTCTCCCTTGACAAGTCCTAATCTTACCTAGTGACTAGTATGCCATCTTATGTAGGTCATATACAATGTTTGATGTCAATTGATTAAGTAAACAATGGATGTATTGACTATTTAGTTATTTGATTCATGCCTATTCCATCACTTCCATCATGCTTTGGTCACTTGGTGAAACATATATGATAAATACTATTGCATATGAGTCTGTTGGAGTTGTAGATTCAGTCATTACATTGTCTTATAAATGTTTTATGAGTTCAAATAGAGTGGATGAAGTATAAATATAGGTTTATCAACATCAATATAATATATTTCCCTTTTAGTAATCATCCTAACCTGTAACATTCCAAAAATTAAAGTAGGTTTTAGTAAATAGATCAAAGTGATACATCAGAGGAGCTAACCTCACAAATCTAAAATTTTGGTCTAAGAGTAGGTATCCCACACCTTAGATCATTCCAATGTTAGTGAAAGTGTGAAGGAAATCTTGAGAAATTAGCATTTAGTAGGGTACTATCTTGGTTGCTAAAAACTACCTAATAAATGCATATATTATCATATGGAGCTCAAAATAAAACACCAACATAAGTGGGCTAAGGAGAGACATAGGCATTGTAGGTGTTGGATCATGATAGAGCAACTCATTTAGCTACAAATCATGAGGTGTCAAGATTATAAGCCCAAGTGGCTAATTTACAATGGTAGGTCTAGGGTTTACAATCACAAATTTAGTTACTATAATGGAACATATATAGAGGGTAGTCTTAGGATTAAATGGGTATCATAACACATCCTCCATTGTATGGACATGGTGTACCTCAGTCGTAGAACTATTTTTATACTATTTTGTGTCATTTTATATTATCATGTACAAAATTTTGAGTCATATATATAGAGATGTGTTTTAGTAAGAGTCATGTATGTTATATATGGATGCATTTTCTTATAACACATGTTTATGATTTATTATACAATGGGAAAATAAATGATGCATGTTGTATTCTTTTACAGTAAATGTGAGCAAGTGCATGGTAAAAAAGAATGATAATAGTAATGAAAAATGACAAAAATGAAAAAAATTTAAGCAGATATAAAATTCAAAAATAAAATATAAAGTACATTGTAAACTGAATGTAAAACACACCATAAAAAATTAGATAGTAAAATGCTATAAGTAAATGTAATAAATTAATGACAAGTTTCAAAAATATATGTAAGTAAAATGAAACAACAATGAATGAAAAAAATCACAAAGATAAGAAATATGAAAATGAGAAGAAGCTCTAAAAGAGTGAAAACAAAAACTTATTTCTTGTGTTAACATGTAATATAACAAAATATGACCACCTATTGACTTAGTAAGAGTTGAAACAAAGGTATATAAAAGGAACATGGGTATTTTTAAAGTAAAGCCTAGTTCTATCCAAGGGATTACACTATAACTAAAAAAGTTATAGCCAAAAGGTGTTAGTAGGAATGTGATCAAGGATGTGTTAAGCCAAAAGAGATATCCATTAAGGGAAATATCAGGGATAATATGATGTAAATAAGGAGTGTGAGGTTTTACATGGGTGATGTGAAGATATTTAGAGATAATGAGACACACTATAAAATAATTCAAGTGCTAAAATTTATTGACATCAATGCCTTAAGACACTCAGACTGGTAAACACAAAGCTTGGATAACAAGTGAAGTAAATAGATCAGCCATGAAGACTATATGAATGGAAATTAAAATGTTCCTACCTTACTGCAACTTGTTCCTTATTTCTCAGTACCCATTATGGAGTTGTCAATTTATTATGATGACTCATTAGTTTTGTGAGAAAGTAGGTGGGAAAATTAGAATATCATATATTGAGAACTCTTATCATAGCCTAGTATCCTAACACACCCTAATGGACCTTGGCTCTAAATATGAGATAAAAGTCTAAGAGGGGACTTAGTAAAGTTTTATTATGATAAAAACAAAATAAAAACACACTAGGAATATAACACCTCAATCCTAGACACTAAAGGAGCAAGGGAAAAATGTAACTAACTAAGAATGAAATACAAAACAAATATTTTTTACCTTCCTTGTGAGTAATATTTGCATGTTGGACAAGGAGGAATGTGCTTGGTCATGTTATCAAATATTATTTGATAAAGGTGATCCTTGTATCATTTCTCCTTGTCACCTTGGCAATATTTTTTCATTAAAACACTACAAGAATGCTTTGTCTCTCAACAATTTAACATTATAACTTTGGCTTGAGAGCTTATCTTAGAATGGTCTTGGCACTTCTAGTTATATCCTTTCAAACTAAATATAAGACAAGTGTAGTTAGGTTTAGTTTAACCCTATTTGAGTTAAGGAAGAGATAAATAATTAATATTTGGCCATTTATCAATGTTGGCTCTCCATTTTTTAATTTAAGGATTTAAAGGAGATATTTTCAATTCCTTGACTTTGAGGATGATGACATCATCATGACCTCAATTTTATTAGATTTTCCTTTTATAAAAATTCATTTTCACTAATTTCACATGGAAATTTCACTTAATCATTTAGTTTGATTTATTTAGTTAATTCATCTAGATTAGCATTTTTGCACTTTAAGAATTATTTAAGTGCCTTGTTTAATGGGTTCAAAGGCCAAAATATTTATTTTATAGGTCACATGTTGATTTGAGATGAATTCATGAGAATTTATTGTTGTATATAGGATAATACCCCAAATAGGATGCCTCAACATGATTTGGAAAATTAATATCTGATGTAAGGATGAAATTGGGATATTCAGTGATTTCTAGGTTTAATTTGCATTGTTTGGTAGAAATCAATGTGAAGTCCAATTGTAACACAATTGTGGCATAAATGGGGTGTGTATAGTTTGACCCTATTTTGGAAGACATTGTAAGATATATGAATAGTAACATCTTCTCAAATAATAAAAAAATTATTAATGCCTTAGATAATGCCCAAAAAGGTAAGGGATGAGCCTTGGATGCCACCTTGAGGGATTGGGAGACAAATAAGGTCGATAAGCATTACCTAAAAAATAAGGAATGATGTGATCTATAGGTAATGAAGGTAATAATACTAATTTTACCAAAGTCAGTTATAATTAGTGGCACATTTAGTTGTCATAGTAGGGTAGATGGCTGAAAATAATGATTTTCCCAAAGGTGGTTAAAATCATTATCACAATGAAAAAATCTTCAATAGGGTGGATAGGTTGAAAAATAATGATTTGCCTAAAGATGATTATAATCATGGGCATAGTGGTAGACCGAATAGGGTAGATGAAAGCATGATATAATTCATATTTATCTCAGTAGGGTGGGTATGATTAGGAAAGGTCTACATGATTTTTCCTAATATGGAAAATCATGGAAGGGGGTTTATGTAGTGAATCCATACTCATGGAGCAATAATAAGATAACATAGATGATAAGCATGAATTTTGGATACCTAATAATATGGATATGCATGTTTGAACTATAAGGGGTTATAATTCATTTTTGATTTAATTACTCTACATTTGGGTAGTGTTAGGGTAGGTTGGGATTTGTCCAGTGTGACTAAGGAGAATTATTTCCCACTACGTTATCAAATAGATTATTTATCCTAATTTTTATATAGCTTGGGATATTATATATCATAGTTATAGAAAACTTTAATAATAATATTGTGTATCCAACGAAAGGAAAACTTAATTTAAATTTCAAGTATAAAACACTTAAGTGTAATATATGAAAAATCAAATCTCAAATGAATATAATACAATAAAATAGGAACATACACTAATTCATTACTCAAAAAAAAGATATGGGGAATCTAGAGTCAGGTGTAAATAAAGTGTAATAATCCTATGATAATCGAGGAACAAAAAGGAAATAATGGGAAATAAAAATAAAACAAACAAACAAATAGACAAATAAACAAACACAAAAAATAACAAACAACAAAACACCAATAAATTAAAACAAACAAACATGACTGTAAATAAATAAAACAAAATAATCAAAATCAATAAACAATCCAAAGCAAAGAAAAGTGAAATAAAAAAAATATTATAAACACACAATAGCAATAAATAATGGTTAATCATAATTTTAGTACAAACATAATACAAATTTTTTATGCATGTATAATAGAGGTGTTACTCTTGGCGACAGGGTGACCCTCAGGCTATACAACAATCTCACAGATAAAGAAACATAAGAACAAAAGACTAATAATATTTCCCCTAGGCTATAGGAAATAATATAAACAAGATAAAAAAACAATTTCACTAAGATATAGGGGATAATGAAACAAAAAAAATAAAGTTGGGGGAATAGAAGAAAAAGAAGGGGTAGCTGAGTTGACTTTATATACACTAGGCAAGTGGATGTTGCCTATATATATCCATAGACACAAGGTCCAATGTGAACTTTAGGCCAAATGTAGTTTTACTATAATATGGGATTTAATAAAATTATGATCTAGAAAACATGATTGACTTATAGAAGAAAATAGGAATGATCTTGCAAAATAATGAGTACACATAAAGAGAGGGATGATGTTCATAATCATGAATGTTACATCCCAATTTCACCCAAATTATTATAACCTTTGAATCCAAGGATTATTATGGTTATCATTATATTTGTATTGATTTTATTTAAGCTTTATGACATATACTAGTTATGGGATATTTATATGCTGATTTGTTTACATGATTTGATAGTTGTACTTTCTTATTCTATACATTATAGATGTACATTTATTAGGTATGAATCATTAGTTTATATATATAATGACTCAAACTAAAAACCTACTTATCATGAGGTGGATGTAATATTTATCATGATGTGGAGATTATCATGATAGAGGATGTAGTATATGGGATGATTGGGGGATGATATAATAACTACTAGTAACCCAAAACACACACACACACACACCATACTAGAATAACTTTTTTCACACTTTGTTTAATTTAGATAATGAGTGCTAATACATTTTTCTGTGATCATGTTTTGATTGATTCTTATGATGATATAAATGGTGTGATCTAATGTATAATTTTAGTGCAAATATATAATCATACAATGTTATCTTATGATAAATATTGTCAACGCTTACACTAAGTGGGATTGTCTACTACGATGATAGGTTTGAATGATATTTGATGAATATCAGTGTCTTGGTTTGACGTAGTTTTTTATAATATTATTAATAACTATGATAACCTTAGTTATAAGATTAAAATAAAAGTAACTTTAGTTTTATGATATAAATTAGACTATTAATTAGTTTGATTTATCTTTTATTGAGATAATTAATAGATTGCATTAAATTAAGCAAATTTAACTATAAGTCAATGGATGAATTTCTTGATAATTAAAGGTCTAAAATAATACTTAAGTGAACTTAGTGAATAACTAGGCCTTAAACACAAGTATTAAACATGCATGATATAAGAAAATAAAGAGGAAATCAAGTTAAGATATGGAATTAAATTTTGAATTGAAATGCTAAAGAGTGGGGATTTATGCATGAAAATAAAAAGGGAATATAAAAGAGGAGGTAATAATAACCCTAAATTATTATGGTAAAACTATTACATGCAAATGAAATCTTTACAATTTGAGATTATATTGATAAGACATAGGAGTAAAATGTGACAGAGGAAAAAGGATTGTGAAGGAAATTAGAAGAGATATTCAACAAAGGAAAATAACACAGGACAACAACGTAAATAAAGGAGTATAGTGAGGGATAGAGGAGTATGGTGAGTGTGAGAGGAATAGAGATAAAAAAATAAGTTAATAATTATGGTTATATTCAAGCATTGAAAGGTTAGTTTGGTATTAATTTTTTTTAAATGTTGGAAATGAGTTGATCTTAATAAATTATAGTTTTATATTACTAGTCTATCATTTATAATGATCAGATAAATAATAAGTTTCATCTTAGAAACTAAATTCTTCATTATTCACACATGTATATATGTTCATGAATATATATTAATTAATAATATAAATAGAATTTATATTTATATAGGTTGTGCATTTTATAACGAAGTAAATACATATAAATTTGAATAGGGAACAACTTATACATTCATGTTATTGACTGTATAATTGAAAATACACAACATTTATCACAAGTCATCTTAAACAAATTATGACCAAAAATATATTAGTATATAAGCCTACATAAATGGAATAAAAGATAGAATATTAATGTATTAGATTATTTTTGATTGTATAATTAATATACAAGTTGTATGATTATATAATTGTATATAGATTATCTTATAACCATATAATCTTGGATATGATTTTAAGAATTTGAACTTTGTACTTTTTTAGAATAATGTTGAGTAAATAGTGTTTGAATAAAAAAATAGTCGATGCTTTATATACTCTGTTTGGGAAAGAAACAACAAATGTATGAAGGAAACTATGTTTTCTCTTTACTTCAAATCAACTTTTGGGTGGAAATTTATTTTACCTCAAAATTACATATTATGTTTTGAAACATAATTCATATATATAATAGGTGTTGAGTGAATTACCTATTTTTAATGGTCTTGAACTTAGTTTTAACATTTTTATTATCCTTTAGATTTCTCATAATGAGGACTTAGTATGGCTTACATTGTTGGTTTGTGAGGAAAGTTAAGCCTAGATTAGTAAATCAATGTGGAAACACATAAATTTTTGTTGAGTATTCTTGACAAATGTTTTAACTTCGTAAACTATTATGAAAGTGTAGAAAGTTTGGTATGTAGGAAAAATTGTAGTTATGCAAATATGGATATTATTTATTTAAGTAAACATATACAAGTTCAATGGTCCATTAATCATATTTAAATAAATATAAAACTATGAGTTAAAATGATAAGGAATGACATGAGATCTGGATATATGTATTTTTGGGTATGAACAAATGTACTCCTCTATAGATGTATGAATTTTTTTTCCAAGTTTTGACTAAACTTCTTAAGTCAGTATGACTTTACACATAAATTTATGTATATTCTCTATTAATTGAAACTCTAAGATACTCTACCAATTAGTTGACATATTGGCACAGTATACATGGATGTTATAGCAATGTACTTGAATTATTATTCCTAATATGAATCAAGAAACTTATATAAACTATATATTTGTATGTATCCTTTAGTATACTCAATCTTTGGTTGTATAAGTTATGATATAGGCATTCTTGTGATTAAATTTTCAATGTATTGTTGTGATGTGTATGTGTTTATGAACTTGGTGTGATCTCTATATATTATTTTGGCTATATTCATATAATTATATTTGAAATTATTAAATGAATTTTATAATACTCATATGTTAGTTTTACTTGATTTTCATTAGTTATTGTTTATGAGACAAAGTAATAAATGAGGTTCAGACATACATTTAATGGACTAAGTTTATGCATAGTAATTATTTATAAAACTGGCATGTGTTTATACTTTCTTATGTAATAATTGCATGACCCTATTAGCTAAGATATATGTTAACCAAATCTAACATTAATGTTACTGGTTAATTTAATAGTTTTGGGAATATTAGGGTTTAACATTAATTTGGTTAAAGGGTCTAGATTGATAAATAAGTAAATAATATGCAATAAATAAGCTACTAATTTCTAAAATTTATTTATAATTAGATATTTTCTTAAAATAGTAATAAGAGGGATAAAATAAGACTTTGCTTAAACTATGTTGATCCAACTAAGACAGGGTTTGATTTTCACCATGCAGACCTAAGACACTATCATAAATAAGATTTTGGATTACATTTTTTGATTAGATAGGAGTGTCAAAAATGGATATGAGTGGCATCGGTATTGTATTCCTTATCCAACATTGTTATTCTAAGAGTATAAGCTTTCTAGGTTTTGTTCGACGGGTCTATGTGACACTATCTCTAAACTTACAAAGCATCACTATCAACAGTGATCCTTTTAGAGTTGATATTCTTCATTTCTAATCCTTCCATGTAGTTGAACAAAACTTTGGAAAATAGTCAAAAGGGGCATTAGACATGTTTTACACCTTATGTGTTGGCATACTACCTACATAACAATACTTTAGAGAGGGATCAAGCCATATGTAGTTCTCCCTTTGAAAGTGTTTGGTGAAATTATGATATGAAAATGAAATAAAATGCTAAAATTGGTGTGCTTGAGATGACTAGGGACTGGTGTAGAGATTTAGAGGTGCTTAGGACTATATTAGATGGCTTATGTAGAGAATAGGGAAAATTTCCTTAGTGGTTTCCCTTGTATTCTTACTTGCTTGATAATATTTTCCAAACCTTTCCAAATGACCTTTGAATGGGATTTTATAAGGACCTATTTGTCATGGATTGAATTTGATTACATTAGGACAACAAAGAGAAGGATGGGGAACTAGAAGAAATTAATCATTAGGTCCATAAAAGAGCTTGGAAAATAGCACCAAAAATGGATAGGAGTGGCATTAGTGTTATTGTCCTAGTGTAGCATTATTGTCCTAAGTAAATAGAACCTAGGGGGATGGATTGGTCATGAAAAGAGGGTCCTAGCCTAGTTGGGGTCAAGTCTAGAAGTCTACGAATGACTAAGAGTTAGTGAAAATAAGCCTAAGAGGATAATGAGATAAAACAAGAGGGACCTATGGGTTGGGTGTCATTATCTATGCTCAAGTTACCAATTTTTTCATTTTATATGACTACATTTGCCCCCCCCCCCAACTTTATTCTAGTGATGTAACAAAGGAAAATACTAGGATAAAGGAAAAAAATAAATCGTACCTAAACTTACCTTCAAGGGTGAAGCTTGTGTGATGTTGGGTGTGCATAGAGAGAGCATGTTATGAAGTGTAAATTTGTAAGAGAAAATAAATATTAGATCAATTCTTACTAGATATGCTATATCTAAAATAAGAATGTACAAATCTAGGTAAAATAGATGAAGAGAAAGGAGTGAACACATCTCACCGAGTACATGGACCAATACAAAACCTATTGTGATGTTGAGTAAGGATGAGTAATGCTAGATGTGCATTATGATGTTGTACCAAATGTTATATCATGAATGGACCTAAGTGTTCAATTTCCTAGAAAGTAGTTCAAGAATGCAAAGACTATCCATTTGCCTCCATCATCATCTACTAGGTGAATATAGGTATGCATGCATGTGTTGATACATGTTTGGATTGTGTGTCCAATCTCTCTAAATAGGTTGCTCAAGAATATAAAGGCTAGTTAGACATTTGGGTCTATCATTGCCCTATAAAATGAAGCTATAAAATGATATCTATATGAAATGTGTGTCATATGAGATGGATCCTAAAGTCCTTGAATGTACTACGATATAACAATTTTGGAATGGATAATAGAATTTATGTTAGAAACTAGGCCACTCATGGCCATTCCAAAAGATGGAGATTAAGCTTATATGCAATCCACTCCAAAACTAAGAATCTAGCTTATGTGGAAGCTACTCAAGAACTCAAGAACTCAAAATTTAGGCTTGTATAAAACCCAAACCAAAAATGATGCTAACTACATATAAAATGTGTAAGGTATGAAAATACTAAAAGTACCTGGGTAATGTTGAACTCATAAAGAAAGAAAACAAATGTGTTATATACATTACCCCCAATCACTAGTGTTTGAAACATGGATTTTGAACTAAAAGTTGTACTAATTACCCTATCTAAAACTAGAATTGAGATCCATCATGTAGTGTATGATTCCCCATATATCTAGATTATCTAAGAAAAATATACTAAAACTATTGATTCTTGTCTAAACTGTAGCTGACAAAACTATATCTATACTTACTTTTCTATCTATTTCTAGAAAAATTGGTTTTTCTATTAATTGAATAGGATCAATAAAAATGGATAGTATCACCACTAGTGTTGTAGTCCTATCTTGGAATTGTTGTCCTTGGCAAAATTTAATGACTATTGTAGATTCTTGACTATCTACCTGGTTTTTTCTAACTAGTTTGATGTCTAGTTGTTATTTTGAGTGCTTTAAAACTAGATTTTTTGGTTGATAGGAACTTTTATCTCTATGACAAAAGCTTAATTTGTTTCCCTCTCTTTTGAGGGTATTAATGGAGACTCTATAATGAATACCCTCAAAATAAAAATCCTTGCAAGTGTGTTATGCTACAAAATATATGATATAGCAATGATAATTGACAAGGTATCTCAAGATATAGCATGGTTTGTATTGAGATATTGTTAGATGAATAGGGGTATGCCTAGATATATATAACAATGTAAAATCATGTTTCATTTACTAAACATGAATTTAAAGTCTCATTAGTTTTTAGTTGTTATTTAGAGGGATGGAACATGATGTCCATCATGGCATCCAAGAAATCAAGATTAATACATGATGTGGATCATGGCATTGTAAAAAATCCAAAGAAATCAAATAACAAGCATACAAGGGTGGCCAAGAGGCCATGAAAACAAGGGACATGGGCACATGTCACTCAAAATAGAAATCAACCATACAAGGCATGTTCAAATGCAACATACACATGCAAGTGAAGAAATAAAATTTGGCACAAGGGCCATAGACACATAGAAGAGTAAAAGAAAATTAGATTGACAAATGTCTTAGGGTGCATATAGGAGAGAAGAAGGAATTGAAAATGCAATCACATCAAACTATGCTAAGAAATAAGATAAAGCATGTAAAGACTGAAAAGTTATAATCACATCTAACTTAATCAAAACAAGAGGTAAAGTATGCAAGACATGTTTATTATAAGACTAGGTATATGCTAAGAAATACACAAGTACTAGATACTAGTGTGTGGAGATAGATTAATCTATGTAAGCTAGTAAATAATTTACATCAACATGAAAAATAGAGTGTGTGGTGTAGGAATGACATAACTAGGATGGCCTAGTCATGTAGAGGATTCCCCCATTGGGTGTGTGTGTGTGTGTGTGTGTGTGTGTGTGTGTGTGTGTGTGTGTGTGTGTGTGTGTGTGTGTGTGTGTGTGTGTGTGTGTGTGTATAGATATATATATATATATATATATATATATCGATGTGTGTCTCAAATGTAGAAATAATATGCCCCCTCAAAGGATAGAATGAAGCAATCAAAGAGCTAGATATCATTACACACACTCAAAAAAGATCAAGTGAATCATTTTACTATAAATAAATTGGCATACAATAGTATGAAATAGAAAATTTAAGTCCTAGCATATTAGTAGCAATGTAAAGCATGGATAATGCATACAATTAAAAAAAATATATGTTTTGAAATTTTAAATTATTTTTGTATTTTGAAATTTTTTTTTTTTTTTTTTTTTTTGTATTTTTGAAATTTTTGAGCTATTTAAAATCAATCATAATAAATTATGTATAGGTAAGTATGGAAAGGATGATACTAGCTTATGAGTCTCATGGGAGACTCCCTATCAAGGTGTTCTATATAGAGGAGAGGGATCATGTGTGATCATGAAACATGATGAAAATGTTAAGACTATTTATCTGAAAGATGTATATGCTATAAATAATCTAAAATATTTGAATTAGAAACCAACTATGGGGTTTCTCTATAACTTTGAGAAGTGGATGCAACTATAAAGATCTTAGGTACCCATCTGATAGTAATAAAATCTCTCTAAACATGTGCTTTGTGTGTAGATGCATGAGATTTCAATGAGATTGCCTTGGGTGTGAATACTATAACTAGAATCTATCTAGAATATTGAAGATGTGGAGGTGTATTAACTCTCTGTGATGGTGATGATGCCCCAAATATGTTTGAATCTATACTGGAGGAGGAACTATAATTGGTAGAGAAACTAAAACTAGAAGTTATACTGATATTGATGACTATAGTGTAGATATGGCTCTAAAGTGGTGAGTGAGAACTCATATTGAACTCCACTAACTATAATAACCTAATTAGTGTGAAAAAATTTCACACATCTATGAACTATAGAAGGTATTGCTTAGTGTTTCTAAATCCATGATCTACCAAGTAACATATCAAAAGCTCTTTCACTAGGAACAATAGTGAATGGTGTGGCCACATGTGTTGGACCAAATTGTAGAGGAAGTATAATATCACCTAATTAAATCTATATGTGCCCACTAAATCCATTGATAACTATGTCTATTAGAGTGATATCTTACTCTGAATTCCCAAATGTTGAAATAATGTCATAGTGCACATGGTCACACTAGATCAATTGTCTATGAGAACATTATGAATAAGATGATCATGAATGTGATCTATAATAAAGAGTGCATGATAATCTGAATCATCTTCAATGATCTCCCACTCTAAGAAAGGTATGGAAGATCTAGCAAGAAATCTAGAATTATATACATCAATCATGTTGATTAAAGGATGTGTCTCAACTAAAGGTACCTTGTATATATTTGGTGGTGTACGTGCATGATATGCATGGTGAACCCATTATGTGTCCCCTATATCTTATTTGGAATGTTGTCGAAAAGGATCTAAAAATATTTTCAATGCCTTATCCTATGTTCGCTTTATTAGAGGAGGCTCAGCTGAAGTGTCAATATCAATATGATTTCCATTTATTAAATCTTGTATCTTATGTCTCAAAATGATATATCTATTTAATGTAAGGCCTAGTTCCCTATGAAAATCACAATATGCATGTTGATCATATCCCCATGGAAGAGGCTTTATTTTGTCAACTTTTAAAATAGGAGGGAGAGATATGATGTTACAATCTAATAGCTATTGTAAAACTCTTGCTAGAGAAACTAGTAGATTGGTAAATGTACACTGAGGAGGTGTTGATAAAACCACTTGCTGAGGGTGATCTAAAGCAACATTAATATAAGGTTAATTCTGACTCATGTTATCATTGGCCTTTACTTTTTATGGGACTTTTCTATTACTCTTGTTGGTTGTTTCTAAGATACTTGTGTACTTGAGTTTTCCCACTAAAATTAACTTGACTTCTCTTTATTTTAGTGTGTGACATAATTCAGTGAAGCAAGAGAATTTTTTGAACATAATTGATTCATGAAAATCTAGTAGAAGACTCTATTTAAAGATATCGTATAACTCTTGATGGCCATGGGTCTAGTCATCTTAGCCAAGATAGTTTTATATCAAATAACCTAATCTATGAGATGTTCATTTGACCTTTGTTATTTTGGGCAACTTGAGAATATGAAACCTTGTCACCAATGTTAATGTTGAAATGAGATAGGAACATATCAGTTAAAGGATTTAATGCACTAATCGACTGATTTGGTAAACTATAGAACCATTATAAAGCATAATCTTTTATGTTTCATGGAAAGAACTTGGTAAGTATCCAATCATTTGGTATAAAGTCCAAGCATGTGACATGAAAATATCTCAAATGTGTCTCTAGATGAAAATTTCTATCATATAGAGTAGTCTTGGGTTGAACAAAACCTTGTGGTAAGGGTGTAGAAGCAATGTGATGTGCTAATGGTGTATGTAATAGAGTAAAAGAGTCCAAAGCCTGTGTAGGTCTAAAGGCACCATGCTCAAGATGTAGCACATTAGAATGAAGAGATCTTATCTCTTACACAAGGGTTTCCACATTAGGAGACAAATATGTAATGAATATAACATGTGGCATATAAGAAGGTTGGGATACTATAGGGGGTTGTTAAGACATAATTACCCCCACAGTTTCATTTACAACTATCTACTCTATGGTTTGAGAAGATTGACCATTGTTTACTCTTTATTGTTCTTCTTGGAGTATTTTGAGCATGTCATCTTTCACGTCAGGGTGTTTGCTTAGGAGTTATTGAAGTTCCTTTTTATTGATTTCATCAAAATTAGTGTATTGGGCCATTGTTAAGGTAGGAAAACAATTTGAAATTTGTTTAATTTTTTTGCAAAAATTTATAATAGGCAAAGTGATAGAAAAGGCAAGTATTGAATATAGAAAATGTAGAGTCCTAAAAATAGTGAATTGGAAATTGTGAAAAAAATACATGAAGCTCACAAACATGTAAGTTGATACCTCAAGAAGTGAATAGGAGCTAGTACATGCAACTAGGGTTTTGAAAATAATATTTTTTCAAAATACTATGAATTTTTGAAATTGAAATTGAATTTTTGAGTGAAGTATGAATGTAAAAATTTAAAACTTTATGGAAAAGTGTTTGATTTAATGGGACTTAGTATATGAAACTAGGGTTTTGAGGATGTTTTTTTTGAAATTGCTATGAATATTTGAAATTTAAATTGATTTTCTAATTTTAATATGCAACTAAAAATATAGATATTGATTGAAAAATTACTAGAAAATTAATGGGATCTAGTTGATGCAACTAGGGTTTAAAATAAATTATTTTTTAAATTACTATTGAATTTGAGAATTTGAATCAAAATTTGGATTTAATTATGAAAGCAAAAAATTAGGAAATTATTAATTTAATATTGAAAAATTATTGGGACCTAGTGTATGCAACTAGGGTTTGAAATAAAATAATTTTAAAATTTACTACCAAATTTTGAAATTTAGAATGAATTTCTACTTAAAAAATTCAAAAATGTATGGGAAAAATCAACTAGGAAATTACCCTAGGGGTTTTATGTGTAATTCAAAGTAAGTCAATTTCACTAAATGATTTAACAGTTTTGAAAATTTTAGGGTTTTATTCATAATTTAGTTAAAGGGTATGGATTGATAAATAAATAAATAATATGAAATAAATAAGCTACTAATTTGTGAAATTTATTTTTAATTAGAGCTTTTCTAAAAATAGTAATAATAGGGAGAAAATAAGACTTAGCTTACACTATGCTATTCTGACTAAGACATGGTCTAATATTCACTATGTTCTTAAGACACTATCACAAATATGATTTTATCTTTCATTTTCTAATTAGACAGGAACATCGAAAGTGGATAGGAGTGGCACCAACATTGTAGTCCTTGTCTGACATTGTTGTCATATGAGTTTGAGCATTTTGGGTTTTGTTCAACAGTTCTATGTGACATTTTCTTTGAATATGCAAAGTTTTTTGGTCAGTAATGATGCTTATAGAGATGATATTTTTCAGTTATAATCCTTCACTATACTTAAACAAAACTTTGGCAAATAGGGAAAAGGGATTAGTGTGTGTAAGATGCACTAGATGTGTTTCACACCCTATGTGTGGGCATGTTATCTACATACCAATACTCCAAAAAGGGATCAAGCCATATTTAGTTCTCCCTTTGAAAGTGATTAGTGTAATTATGACATGAGAATGTAAGGAAATGATGAACTAGGTATACTTGAGATGACTAGGGACTGGTGCAAAGATTTAGAGGTGTTTAGCACTATACTGGATGATTATATGCAGAGAATAGAGAATACTACCTGAGTGGTTTCACTTGTATTCTTACTTGCTTGATAATATTTTCCAACCCTTTCCAAATGATCTTTGAATGGGCTTTAATAAGGATCTATTGGTCATGGATTGAATTTGTTTACATTAGGCTGATAAGGAGAAGGATGGGGAATTTAAATAAATTGATAGTTAGGGTTAGAAATGACCTTAGAAGATAACACCAAATGAATATAGGAGTGGAATTGGTGATATTATCCTAGTGTCATGATATTTTCCTGAGTAGATGGGACCTAGGGAGATGGATTGGTCATGAAAAGAGGGTTCTAGCTCAACTAGGGTCAAGTCTGGAAGGCTAAAAATGCTTAGGAATCAGTGGAAATAAGCCAAAGAGGGTAATGAGAGTATGAAAGAGGGAATTATGGATTGGCTATCATTATCCATGCTCAAGTAACCAATTTTTTCATTTTATATGACTAAAATAGCTAAGTAATGAGATAGACTTCATCAACTTAATCAACTTCATCAATGTCAAAGGTAGATAATCTGATTAAGTGGTGTGTATGAAATTTATTGATCCTTATGATCATATGTTATTTAAAAATTTTGGCCAAAGTAATGTTAGATATATATTTTCATATCATATGTTTGATTTAGGTGTTTGTGAAATATCATGTTATAACATTTTTTTTATGATACACATCATGTAGTAGAATTCTTATAGCACTCATGTTACTAACATGTCTCTCTAGATTCTTATACTATTACTATCTACCTATCTATTAATGGAGGGCCATGACCTGATGGAAGATTATGTAGGGGATCTATGGTTTATGGTTAGTGTGGAAAAGTTCTTAGATGATGCTCTCGATCCCCACTACAATACTTACTTGGAGACTACACTTGGGATTATCAAAGATACAAGAATTAGTTTGACTTAAGTTCCATGGAGCATAGTATCTATATGTTGTATGAAGGCTAAATGAATAATGGAAATGTAATTGTATTATTATTTTATACATGAATAATAAAAGCTATATTATTGTACCATCTATGGTTGGAGTCTAATGTTATTACTTTCATTACATTAATGTTTTGTTATATGGAATGATAGTGATTAGAACATATTTGTATAAGTTTGTTTTAGTCTATTATTCTTGGTTAAGTATGTTAAAATCACAAATTATATTCTCATGGTGTAATGTAATGAAATAATAAATTTTGAGTAATTAGTTAAAATAAATACTACATTATTCTAGTATAAACCATGAGGGGTTGTTATATGTGGTATCAGATCTTAGGATCAAACTCTAGGACTAACTGAGTCTACTAAAATTTTCATATATATTTTTATTTAGAGAGAAATAATAATGGTGTATATAACATAATCAGGTGAGGTTCCTTTGAATGTCAATGATAATAACCCTCTAATTGATGTTCACTAATATATCACTAGACAATCAGAAAAGTTGGATTAGATTCTCATAACCATGAAAGATAATAGGGATCATATCATAACCCTAAAATATGAAGTCCATGTTCATGTAAAGGAATACCATTAGGAATAACCTATGAATCATCTCATTGAGAAGGAAAACTAATTGGATGTGATAGCTCAGGTAGTTTCAAATTTATCTAAGGACATGAAAAATGTGAGTCTACCTAAGTTTAATTGAACTATCTTAGGTGGAAAAGTTTAAGTGTGTTTGATAGAGATGGATAAGTATTTCAATATTCAAAAATACTTTGAGGACACCAAATCAATTTGGGGAGCACACTAGCTGGCTAGTGAAGTAGCTATGCGATGGGCCAATAAGAAGTTAGAAATGAACCTTAACATGGCCACCACTACTCAAGAGAAGTTTATGACATTATTTAGGTTACAATGGATTCCATATATTTATTTTGATAAAAATCTCAAAAATTCATAGAATCTAAATGAAGGAGACATGTCAGTGAATGAGTACTACAAGTATTTCAGCAAAATTTTGAAGTATGTACCTTAGTACCAAGAAGATGATAGGTTTAGGATCAAGAATTTTATCATGGGATGAAAACCCTAGATTAATGGTGAGGTAGATGTTCATGAACCTTCTACCATAGACCAAGTATTTAAGAATGTAGTCAAGTAGGAGCATAAGTTGAAGTCTCTTACATAGTTTAGGGAAAAGTTCAAGAAAAAGTTTGGAATTTATAAGTTGAATTTTAAGAAAAAGAACTGGAATTAGAGGAGTGGAGACTCTAAGGGTCTATTCAAGAAATAAAATTCCAAATTCAATAATAGGTTAAGTAATAAGAAACTAGGCAATGGCTTCAAAGGTAGTTTAAAGGAAAAACCACATATTGATAGGAAATGTCCACCTACAGGGTATTTCAATTAAGGAGACCATTATGCTCATGAATGAACTCAAGACAAGTCAAATAAAAAAGGTCTAAATTAGCTGTAGGGTAATTTTTAGAAACATATTCATGTAACAATTGATAACCATCACACTAAATTTCAAGTATCACCCATAAGGATGTCATCTATTTTGTTTGAACATCTAATTTATATTTTGATAGATATAAGGGATAATGAATGTTTTATAGATCCTAAAATTTTTACTAAGTTTCCTAGAAGATTTGGATTTATGGCAAATACATGGTCAATATAGTATGGGAATGACTCAAAAGTCATGGTTGGCAAGTTTTTAGTTAAATTAGAGATAAGGTTTACTTTATTCACAATAATATTGGATCTATATGTAGCACCACTAGGGTCATATGATGCGATCTTAGGTGTCAAATAACTTTCAAAACACAAGGCCAAATTGGAATGATACTTGAATAAGGTTGAGTGTCTAGATGATTTTAGAAATCAGACAAAAATTCAAAATGAGAAGTGGGAGTTGAGACTCAAGAAAATTTATGTTATGTAAATAAAGAACGCTTAAGGAAAATGGTACCAAGAATTTATCATCAAGATAAATAAAATGGAGGAACCTAACGAACCATCTCTTTAAGATTACCCATTTCTTAGATATTTTCATGATGTGTTTCCAGAAGAATTACTAGGATTACCTCCTAAACATGAGTTTGATTTCTCTATAGATATCATACCTAGATCAAAACCTTAGTATAAGGTACCATTAGGATGACAAACACTGAGTTGTTTGAATTAAAGGCTCAACTCTAGGAATTTTTGTCAAAGGGGTTGATTAGGCCTAGTGTGTCACCTTGTGGTGCACTAGTTATCTTTATCAAGATGAAAGATGGTACTCTTTGAATATTCATTGATTATAGGATGTTGAACAAGGAAACTATCAAAAATAGGTATCTTATACCTCATATATATGATATTTTTGATTAAATATAAGGATCAATGGTCTTTTATAAAATTGATCTTAGAGTAGGATATCATCAATTGAGGATATTTTAAAGATAGCTTTTAGAATTCATTAGAGGAATTTTGAGTTCATATTTTTACCATTTGGGTTGACTAATGCACCAAAAACATTCAAGAATCTCATGAATAGTGTGTTCGTAGATTATCTAGATCATTTTATTAATGTCTTTCTAGATGACATTCTCATATATTCTAATAATGAATAGGAGCACCTTTAACATCTATAACTGGTTTTAAAATGGTTACAAAAGAACAAGGTGTATGTCATGTTGTCTAAGTATGTATTATTCCAAGAGAGAGTGCAATATCTAAGACATATTATTTCTATAGACATTATTTATGTAAATACAACTAAGAGAAGAGCCATTATGGATTGGCTGGTGCCAAGGAATGTACATGAGGTAAGAAGTTTCATGGGATTAACAAGCTATTACAAGAAGTTTATTATGAGTTTTTCCAAGATAGATAATAAAATTAACTCCTTGCAATGGAGGAAAAAAATATTTATCTTTTTAGAGAAGTGTAAAGTAGCTTTTTAAGAATAAAAAATAAGGCTTACTTAACCACTAGTGTTGAGAGTTCCTAATCCTAATGGTCAATTTTTAGTCATCACAAATGTGTTAAGAGAGGGTCTAGGAGGAGTCCTTATTTATGATGGTGTATTAGTGGCTTATGAATCTATAAAACTAAAAACTTATGAGGTAAATTATGCCCCTTATGACTTGGAATTTGTAGCAATTGTGCATGCTTTGTAAGTCTAGAAACATTAATTGTTGGGAAAATATTTTGAGCGCAATACTGATAACTTGAGACTCAAATACATTTTCACCCAAAAAAATTTGAATGATCATTAGAGACATTGGTTAGAGTTTCTTTTTTACTATGAATTTGATATCAATTACATCAAAGGTAAAGAGAATAGAGTAGTTGATTCTTTGATTTGTAGAAGTTATATAATAGTCATGGATACTATCAATAGTAATTTTAGGGATCATGTGATTGAGTTTTCACTAGGATACAAATAATATGAGTAGATCAGAAATGCATTGTCTAATAATTCTCAAAATCCTCAGTATAAAGGATTTAGTTTTGAGAGTGATGGCCTTTTGCATTATAATATAAGGATGTGTATGCTAGATAGATAGAATATATAGAGAACAATACTAAAGTAATTTCACAATTCCCCATATTTAGGACATATAAGAGTAACCAAGCTTATGGAAAAACATAGACCTCTATATTCCTAGAAAGGAATTAATAACTATGTGGTGGACTATGTGTCACATTATTTGGAATGATAGTGAGTGAAAGTTGATCATGTGCACCTAAATAAATTGTTATATCTACATGATATACCAGATTGGAAGTGGTAGGTGATTAATATGGACTTATTCCAAGGTTTACAAATATCATAGAATAGGCATGATATGATATTGGTAGTTGTTGATAAACTAACCAAGGTGGTTTATTTTATACTAGGAAATTTGATAGATGATGCACCTACCCTTATAAAGAGGTTTATAAAAGAAGTACATATGTTTCATGGTTTCCCAAAGAGTATCATTTTTAATCATGATATAATTATTAATTATAGGTTTTGGGTAACTCTAAACTTAGGTTTGGGTACACAAATGAACTTCAATACTACATATCACCTAGAGATGAATGGTTAAACTGAGTGAGTTAATCAAGGGTTATAAGATCTTCTTCGTATGTATTATATGGATAAATAATACAAATAGGAAGCTTATATTTCATTATTTGAGTTTGCATATAACAATTCATACCAATCATCTTTGAAGATGGCATTATTTGAGGCACTATATAGAAGAAAGTGTAGGATATCAATCATTTGGGACAAGTTAGAGGACAGGGTAGTCTTTGGGCTTCAAATGATTTTAAAAATGGAAGATCAAGTTAAATTAATTAGGTAAATATTGGATGAGGCCAATGATATAAATAATATCTATGCTAATCTAAAGAGGATAGATATCCAATTTTATGTAGATGATAAAGTGTTCTTCTGGGTTAAGTTACAGAAGAGCTCAATTAAATTTAGGAAGTGAGTGAAAATATCACCAATATATGTGGGAACCTTTGAGGTGTTATAAGTATTCAATATTATAGCATATAGGATTTCATTTCCACCATTACTATCTATATTACACAATTTTTTCCATGTATATTATCTTAAAAATTACATAACTAACCCTTTACATGTTCTAGATTGGAATTCTTTATAGGTTATGGATCTTATGGTGGTCATGGTAGAACTAATCAGAGTAATTAACACTCAAAAACTTTATTTTCATAATAAATAAGTTTCAAAATGCAAGGTATTATGGGGCCACTACTCTAAGGATATTTCTACTTGGGAGGACTATGATGAGTTCTACAAGCTATTTTCATATTTGTTTGCCTAATTTAATACTTGATACCATGTTCTTATACTGTTAAAACTTGTTTGTTATTATGAACTATTATTTGAATAAGTGTCATCATGATGATGATTAGTTTTAAGGGGAATGATGTTACATCCCAATTTCAACCTAAGTTTTATAGCCTTTGAATCTATATATTATTATGGTTATCATTAGATTTTATTATTTTTATTTGAGATTTATGACATATAATGGTTATGAGATAGTGATATGATGATTTTTTTACATGATGTGACAAATGTACTTTCTTATTCTTTATAGTATGGATGTGTATTTTTAGTTATATGTCATTAGGTGATATATGTATATATGTATATATATATATATATTCCATCTTCTCTAATGATGTTCTCTCTCTATCATGATCTAAGGGAAGGATCAATCCTTCATCCACATCGTGACTTATTATTTACAGTATGGATGTGTATTTTTAGTTATATGTCATTAGGTGATATATATATATATATATATATATATATATTCCATATTCTCTAATGATGTTCTCTCTCTATCATGATGTAAGGGAAGGATCAATCCTTCATCCACATCGTGACAAGTAGGTAGTTAGTCCAAGTCATCATATATATATATATATATATATATATATATATATATATATATATATATATATATATATATATATGATGACTTAGACTAACTACCTACTTGTCACGATGTTCTCTCTCTATCATGATCTAAGGGAAAGATCAATCCTTCATCCACATCGTGACAAGTATGTAGTTAGTCCAAGTCATCATACATATATATATGATGATGACTTGGACTAACCACCTACTTATCATGATGTGGATGAAGGATTGATCCTTGCCATAGATCATGACAGAGAGAGAACATCATTAGAGAAGATGGAATATATGGGATTATTGAGAGATGAAAGAGGAGTTTCTAGTAACTCAACACACACACACACACAATATAGTAAAATAACTTATTTGACTCTTTATTTGATTTAGATAGTTAGTGCTAATATATTTTGCAATGATCATGTTTTGATTGATTCTTATGATGATCTAAATTGTGTGATATAATTTAGAAATATAGTGCATAGATATTATCATACATTTTTGTCTTATGATAAATATTGTCAATGATTACACTAAGCGGGATTGTCTAACATGGTTACAAGTTTAAATTATATTTGGTAAATATCATTGTCTTGGTTTGATGTATTTTTGTATAAGAGTATTAATAATTGTGTTAACCATAGTTAGAATATTAAAATACAAGTGGAATTATTTTTATGATATAAATTGGATTATTAATTAGTTTGGTTTATCTTTTATTGAGATAATTAATAGAATAAATTAAATTAAGAAAATATAAGTATAAGACAATGCATGAATTTATTGATAATTAAAGGTCTAAAATTAGACTTAAGTGAACTTTGTGAATAATTAGGCCTTGAACACAATTATTAAACATGGATGATTTAAGAAAATAAAAAGGAACTCAGGTTAAGTTATGGAATTAAATTTTGAACTATAACACTAAAGAGTGGGGATTTATTCATGAAAATAAAAGGAAATATAAAAAAGGAGATAATTATAATCCTCAATTATTACGGTAAATCAGAAAACTATTACATGTAAATGAAATCTTTAAAAATTGAGATTATATTAATAAGATGTAGGAGTACGGTTTAAGGGAGGAAAGAGGACAACAAAGTAAATTAGAAGATAAATTCATCAATTGAAAAGAACAGAGGATGGTGAAGTAAATAAAGGAGTACGATGAGGGATAGAGGAAGAGGATGAGTATGAGGGGAGAGGAGAGTAGAAAGAAGTTAAATAATTCTAGTCAGATTCAAATATTGAAAGGTTAGTTTGGTATTAATATTCTATTTTAAATGTTGGAAATTATTTGATCTTAATAAATTATGGTTTTATATTACCAGTCTATCATGTATAGTGATTAGATAAGTAATAAATTTCATATTAGAAATTGAATTATTCCTTATTCACACATGTATATCTATGCATGAATATATACAATTAAATAATATAAATATAAGTTGTATTTATACAAACTATACATTTTATAATGAATTAAATACATGTAAATTTGAACAAATAAAATCTTATACATTTGTGTTATTGAATATATAATTGAAAATATAAGACTAGATTTATGATAATTCATCTTAGATGGCATATGAGCAAATACATATGAGTATATAAGCCTGCATAAAGGGAAATAGAAGACATAATATTAATGTATTAAAATATCTTTGACTACATATAATTGATATATAGTTTGTATGATTATATAATTATATACAGATTAGCTTATAATCTATATAAGCTTGGATATGCTTTTAAGCATTTGAACTTAGGACTTTTGTAAAACAATGTTGACTGAATAGTTTTTGAAGGAAAAATAGCCAATGCTCTGTATACTCTATCAAATAAAGAAACAATAAATGTATGAAGGAAACTACATTTCCTCTTTACTACAAATCAAATTTTTGGTGGAACTTTATTTTGCCTTAAATTTTCATATTGTGTTTTGAAACATTGTTTATGTATAATAGGCATTGAGTGAATTACCTATTTTTAATGGTCTTAAAGTTTATTTTAACATTTTATTATCTTGTACATTTCTCATAATGAGGACTTAGAAGTGTTTACATTATTGGTTCATGAGGAAAGTCAAGATTAGATTATTAAAGAAAAGTGAAGACCCATATATTTTTGTTGATTATTAGTAACAAATGATTCAACTTTGTAAATTATTCTAGAAGCATAGAAAATTTGGTAAGTATGAAAACCTATAGTTATGAAAATTTGGATATTATTTATTTAAGTAAACATACACAGGTTCAATGATCCATTATTCATATTTAAATACATATAAAACTATGAGTCAAATCAATAAGGAATTATATGAGATCTAGATATATGTATTTTTGGGTATGAACAAATTTACTCCTTTGTAGATATATGAAAATTGTTTCCTTGTTATGACTAAAATTATTAAGTCAAAATGACTTTACACATAAATATATGTATGTGATCTACAAATAGAAACTCTATGATACTCTTCCAATTAATTGACATATTGGCATGGTATACATGGATATTATAACACTATACTTGAATTATTATTTTTAATATGAATTAGGAAACTTAAATAATTTATATAGTTGTATGTATCCTATATTATACTTAAGCTTTGGTTGTACAAGTTATGATATAGGCATACTTGTGATTAAATTTTCAATTTATTGTTGAGATGTGTATGTGTTTATGAACTTGGGATGATCTCTAGATATTAATTATTTATATTCATATCATTATGTGTGAAATTCTTAAATGACTTTCATAATAACTATATGGTATTTTTACTTGCTTGTCATTAGTTATTGTTTATGAGACAAATTATTAAATGAGGTTCAAATATATGTTTAATGGACTAAGTGTATACATAGTAATTATTTATAAAATTAGCATGTGTTTGTAATTGATTTTAGAATAATTTCAAAAACCTATTGGTTAATCTATGTGTTAACGAAATATGGAATTGATGATACTAGCTAAGCAGTGAGATAGACTTCTCTGGCTTAGTTAACTTCATTAATGTCAGAGGTAGATAATCCAATCTAGTGGTGTGTATGAAATTGACTGACCCTTGTGATCATATGTTATTTGAAAACTTTGGCCAAAGTAATTTTAAATAGACATTGTCATTTCATATGTTTTATTTAAGTGTTTGTGTGATATCATGTTAGAACATATTTTATTTATGATACACATCCTATAGTAAAAATATTAAAATACATAGGGTACTAACATGTCTCTCTAGATTCTTACATCATTACTATATACCTTTCCATTGAGGGCCATTCACTTATGGGGGATTATGAAAGGGATCGATGGTCCATGGTTGGTGTGTAAAAGTGCTTGGATGATGCTCTCTCTCCCTATTTCAATACTTACTTGGAGACTAGACTTGAGATTATCATAGATATATGATTTAGTTTGACTCAAAATCCATGGATCATATTATCTGTATATTGTATTAAGGATGAATACCTAATGTAAATGTAATTGTATTATTTTTTTATACTTCAATAGCATAAGCTATATTATTGTACCAACTATGGCTAGATTCTAATGTGATTACTTTCTTTACATTTATGATTTTTTCTATGGAATGTTAATGATTGGAACTTATTATTATATATATTTTTTTAGTCTATTTTTCTTGGCTAAGTATGTTAAAATCAATAACTATATTCTCATGTTGTAACCTAATGAAAGAATAAATGTTGAATAATTAGTTTTTTTTCAAAATACTACATTATTCTAGTACAATCCAAGAGGGGTTGTTCCAATCAAAGAATCAGCAAAAAAAATTACCAGAGCATGGGATTATGGATTAGGCTAAAACCAAACAAAAATACAAGAGATAAGTATCAACAAATGAATAAAATTGGTAATTCATAGTGTCTACTGCATCTAAGGCTAAAAATGAGAATAAGCTCACAAAATAGTGAGAGCATAAAAGGTCTATGACTTATAAAATGGAAAGAGCATAAATAACTAAAAAAATGGTGAAGATGTTTTCAGAGACAAACCTAGAGGAAGGAATGATCCAAGAGAATGGTGAATAAAATCAATCATTAAAACTAGTCAAGCAAACTGCATATACACTAGGTAATTGAATGCTACTTACATAGTCCCATGAACACAAGGTCCAATGTGAACTTCAAAATGAATGTATTTCTCCTAGGAATGGGATGAAATATTTTTAGGAAATGGAACAAGAAAGAGGAAATGGTCATGAAAAAATCCATATGAATTTTTTAGTTATACATGGCTACTAGGAGATGCACGTCCTGAGTGATGAGGATACAATATGAATGGTTGTCCATACATCCATGTTTTTGGATTTTTTTAGGAATTTCAACTCAATGTATAATTATGAGACATGAGATGGGTAAACTCATAAAATGGTGAGAGTGTTGATCAAATATATTTTTTAAATGATGAGATTGTTCAAACATAAATTACTCATAAAATGATGAGAGCGTGGATTAAAGATGTTCACAAAATGGTGAGAGCATTAAAAATAAAATTGATCACATAATGGTGAGATAATGGTGAAGGGGTGATTGATATGATGTCAACATGAATAGAGTGATGCCTACATAGTCAGAATGAGACCTCAAGTCACTATAATTCTACCTTATAATGGAAGAATCCAACTAAGTAACAACAAGCTCATGAATAGGTAAATGGAAAAATATATAGTAGTGATGTAGTAATGTGGATAAAATAGGGTTATTACTAATTTAATAAAAGGGTATTTATAATGAGAAAATAATGGCATGGGTTAGTGATACTAGTTTTCCAAAAGGTGGTTATAATCATTAACATGAAAAATGAGATAAAATGTGACGATAATGAATAATGAAATTTCTGAACCACTATCATACTTCTCCAAGATACTACCTTGTTCTAAAAATTATGCATTCAAAAAATTACCATACTAAATCAACTACTAAAATTCATCTAAATCAAATCTCTAAAAGTGCTAAAAGTACTAATGGATTAGAACCAAGGTCAAAAGGGGTGGGTAAGTGAGGGTAAACAAATTTGACTAATTAGGGAAGGTATGAAGGAATGATTTATGTTATGGTGTAATTAAGGTGATATTATAGTATTATATAAATGATCCTCATAGAGAATACCTTGGGTATCTAAAGTGAAATAATACTTGAGGTTTATTATGCTCATAGGTTCATCAATTTCATCTCATTTTTGTGTATCTAACCTATAAGATATGGAGCCATAGTTAGTAACAATGACATAGGGGCCTATCCAATTAGGCTTGAAATTGCCTTTCTTATTTTTATTGACAATGGTGTTCTTCTATTTTTATTTGAGGAAAAAATCACCAATATAGTATTATATATGCTTGAAATGATAGATATATTGGCCAAATAACTATTTTTGATATGATTTAATGATATTTATAATTACTATGAATTTTTTGTCCAATATCTGCAAATCTTACAGATGAAAAACTCTATAATCCTTATCATCAGGGATGTGCTTAAATGAGATACATAGAGAATTCAACTCAACCTTGATGGGAATAATGGAATAAATACCTTAGACAAGGGACTATGGTGTGGCTCCTATTGGAGTAAAATAATTAGTATGATAAGCCGAAAGGGTGAAAAATATTTGTAAGTGCCAATCTCAACTAGAATCATTGAAAATCTTCTTAAGAATATTGATAATGGTCTTATTGTATGCCTCTACTTGTCCATTACCTTGTGGGTAATATTCAATAGAAAAATGTTTTATTATTTTAAACTTAGCATAGATCATCTTAACATCCTTATTCTTAAACAATTTGCCATTATCAAATATAATGTCAAATGGAATACCATAGTGGAAAATGAGATGGTTGAAGATGAATTTACAATTTTGTTTTCCTATCACATAAGTGAGGGGTATAACTTCAAACCAATTAGTGAAGTACATATTATTATTAATGATATGTTTATAGCCATTTTAAGAGGTAGGGTTAATCTCCATGCTGAGATCAAGGCCACACATTAGACATGGACATGGTGTACTCATTGTTTTGAGTGTTTTATCCATAACATGAATCAAATTTACATGTGTTATGACATTGTTTACATCTTTTCATATAATAATTTTCATCTAATTTTATGGTGGATAATAATAACTAGTATGTAGTATTTTTCTGGTAAGGATGGACCCACTAGTATGAGCCCCATAAACCCCTTTGTGGACTTCTCTCACTGCTAATGTGATTTTTTCCAAATTCAAACAATAAATAAGAGTTTAATCAAAGCTTGTATGGTAAAGGGTTATGCCAAGTAGGTTATATCAAGAGGCTTGTTATGTGAAATATTTTTGTTGCTAATAAGAAAGGTTTGGTAGAAGGACTTGGTCATGTAGGGAATTATATAAGTCATAATACCAAATAGAATGGGGACCAAAGATATCATAGATCATTTAAATGGTTGAGGGTTCATGATCAATTAATAGAGGATGTTTAATAAGTAATTAATAGTCTCTTTCCTTATCGATGTTATGGATCAAAGAACCAATGGGAACCATAGCATATGTTATCCTATTATTGGCTAGAGTGTGTGTTTAAACTAAATGTGGGTAATCTACTACTTGATAATTTAAACCATGGAATTATACATTACCAAATTATCATATTTGGTCTAAAAATAGTTTGTAACCTGAGTAATGATAACTTGGGAATCTCCATGAACTAGTAAATTTTGAATGTTTCATTGTATTTCTAAATGAAGCCCTATAATGAGTGCTTCATATTTATCCATGTTTTGGTAAAAATAAAGATAATATAAAAATGATTTGGGAATGAGATACCCATATGGTATAATTAATAATATTCTTAATCCTAATCCATAAGATTTGAATGACCCATCAAAATATAGCTTCCATTATTACTCCTCGGTAGTTATTTCTATGGTTGCCATGATGGATTCATTAAGGAATGTAAAAGTAAGTGTTTGAGTATCTAAAAGGGTATATTTAGAAAGATGATCTATAATTACTTGTCCCTTAATGGCATTTTTATTGACATATTTAATAATAAACTCATTCAAAAGCATAATCCACTTAGCCATGTAGCCTTGTAAATCTAGTTTTGATAGTAGATACTTGAGTGGTTCTAATTTGGTAAATACTATGGCTTTTTTATTAATCATGCAATGACAAAGTTTATAGTCTATAAAGACCATGGCTAAACAATATTTTTCTATTAGTGTATAGCTATGTTAATACATTACTAGTATATGATTTAGATAGTACATGTCATTTTATTTCCCATGTTCAACATGTTGGGATAAAAGTGCCCCTAAGTAATTGTCAATGACATATAGGTATAATATAAATGCCTCCCCTGGAATTGGTGGTAACAAAATAGATAGATTGGCTAAGTATTCCTTTAGAATCTCAAAGGCTTAATAACATTCTACATAAAAAATAAATGTAATAAATTTATTCAATAAATGAGTGAAAGGATGGCATTTATTGTCCAACTATGAATTAAAGCATCTAATCGACTAAATTTCACCCTAAAAACTATAGAGTTGATTCAAAGTGAAAGGTGGTGACATCTCAGTAATGGCTTGAACCTTGGCATGATCAACTTCAATGCCTCAAATATAAATAATAAATCCTTAAAATTTGCCTAAAGTGACACTAAAAATTCACTTCTTGGGATTAATTCAAACCTTGTACTCATGAAGACTTTAAAATATCCTTCATAGTATGGTTGGATGTTCTACACAAGTTTTATACTTACCCAATATATCATCCAAAATATCATGCATCATGTCATGGAATATAAATGTCATAGATCCTTGGTATATTTTACCAACATTCTTGAGGCTGAACAACATGACCTAATAAAAAAAAATTCCACAAGTGGTGAATGTTATTTTGTTTTTGTCCTTTGGAATGATCCTAATCTAATTATATCCTAAAAATCCATCCATGAGGGAAAGCATTTCTTACCTGGCTATGAGGTCAACTATCATGTCAATATTTGGTAGAGGAAAGTTATTTTTAGTAAGGCCTTATTTATGTCTTTAAAATAAGTACAAATATTGATCCCTTCTATATTTTTATTGATAGGCATTATGTTGGAGATACACTCTAAACTATTGATCAATATGATCCATCTTTCTTCCAATATTTTTTTCCAACTCTTTCTTAACTAACACAAAAATATGAGGATATATGTTATATATTTTTTACATCATGTGTTTGGCATAAAGATGTACAATGAGAAGGTGTAAACTTAAGGTAGGGTCCAAATATGGCATGTTTGAATAATCCCATGCAAATATGTGAACAAACTCCTTTAAAAAGGATGTAAAAACTTCACTTTCCTCAATGAAAGATGTGCCTAGTTTGATCCACTCCAACTTTTATATAGTCCCAATGTTGAATTATATAGTATCGTATATAAGAAGAGTTGAACTATCTTCCAAAATAGTTGTAAAATATGTAAATTGGCTAGAAATGACAAAGTCCTATAGTTAGATAGGGTCTTCAATTTTTCCTAAGCAGGATGAATCTGAATCTCATAATGGAGCAATGGTCATGTAACAAACACTTTAGGACATTATCAGATAATTTGATCAAAGGCATGGTGTTCCTTTGTAATGATCTCACACCCAAAATAAATTTCATTATTTTTGGTCTCCTACGTTTTATTTTAATAAGGGTAAACATCCCCATCTAGTGGTACCTAAAGTAGGCTTTCATCAAGAGACTAACCTTTTTATTTGCTTTTACCCTAGTCTAAAATCACCTCAAATAGGTTTTGAATTTATAACCTCAATGTTTTATTCTTTTATTTCTAGATAAGGGTGTTCAACCACTCTCTAAAATAGTATGAAGGATCCATTTTGATAGATAACCCTTATTTGTGGTCTCTCAACAAAACATTATCCCTTAGGGCCAAAAGATCATAAAGGGCCTCATCATTCTCAAAATCATTTAGAGGTACTATGGATTCTTATTAGTCCCAGTCTATAAGTTGATGATGATAAAGGGTAAAAATGGAATGTCAAATTTACTATCATGATGTTGTAAATGGTATATGGGTCAAATGAGCTATAACTGGTAAGGTTTTTGTATATGTTATGATCAGAATCTACTTCATTGACAACATCATCATCCCTAGTCATTAGTGTTGAAACATGAATAAGATATGTGGGGTCACCCTCAAATAGTTTAAACCTAAGACCACTAGTTACTTTATATTTGGTCATAGAAAAAGGCTCAATAGTACCCTACTAATTTGCACCCACACTTTTAATTTCATAGGTTTAGTTATCCATGATCCTATTATGGATGGGATACCTTGTAATTTGGTATAAGTCAACCAATTTTTCATTTTATAACTATGCATCATATTTGACAATTGCATCCTATTCTTGGCTAGTGGTTAGTGTTAAAATAATAGGGACTGGGATATGAATCTTTCCTTTTACCATTCATCACCATTCCATACAAATTGGCTTAGTTTTGGGCCTTCCATAGGACTTGGGGTTATAAAAAATCTTGGATATATGGAATGTATAATGGGAAAAATACTCTCATGGACCATTTTTTGAAATGGTAAAATGATTAGACATTTGAATAGGAGGTGTATGTGAAGTTGACACAAGGCTATCAAGGTCTATGTAATTGGTCTCTATAAATTCAAAAAGTATCTATTTATTTTATATTCATCCTCTAAATGATTACAATGTTCATATGGCTATAAATCTCCATGGATAGTTACCTCCATCTTAGAGTGGGGAAACTTGATACATTGGTGAAAGGTAGAAGGTATTGCATGGATTTTTTATATCCAAAGTCTACTCAGAAGTAAATTATATGATAAATCTAGGTATATCACATGGAAAAGTATATTGTGTGTCAAAGGCCTAATGATCATTGAAAAATAAATGGTTCCTTTTGATTCCCAATATTCAATGTCATAGGATTTTATAGTAATGTTATATGGCTAAAGGTCATCTTTAGTATATTCCAAACGTTTGATTAACTTCAGAGACATAATATTTAGGCCTGATCCATTATTTATGAGGGCATGTTTAAATTTTTTCCATGTTATAACAACATAAATGTAAAATGGTTTATTATGGAGAGGGCTAAGGTATGACATATCACATTGGTCAAGGGTCAACTATTGGCCGGTGGCTAGGTGTCCATCCAAATATTGAAATTTGTCTAGCATAATGTCATTGGGCACTTAGGATTGGACTAGGAGTTTGTAATGATACTATTTTATATGGTATATGTATGAGAAAAATACATAATAGATATTTTTTCAAGTGTCTTTTATATTTATTATGTAATATCATATGTTATTTCCTTAACAGTGTTAATTGGCTTACTCTTAATTGACATAGTGGGTTGGATTGGATCATTGGTAAGGGGTTTCAAGCCTAGGATGATGATTTTATATCACTAATTTATGATTATAGAATCCATTTGTTATATGACTATCATAAATATAAAATTATGGAGATGGGTCAAATACAGTAATTCTTGATTATTAGTGTGCTGAACAGTGGTCAAAGTAATCAAGGGTCACCAACATAAGGACCTAAGATGGTAATCCTTAGTTGTTATTTTTGGTTATGGTCATAGGTCGATGAAGTATTATAGGCATTGGTAGGTTTACTGGCATTATTAGGTAAAAATATTGGTTTATTTTTATTCAGTCCAAGATTTATGGTAATGATAAAAACATGACCACCATCAATATGACCTAAAAAATTATTATAATTGTCTGAAATTATGTGATAGGTCTTCTAGTTATTGTGGTTAGTCTAGCCTTAGTTCCATCCATTTTGTGGTTGATTTTGTTTTTACTACTATTTTTTTTATTGTTGTTGTTGTGGTTATGATCTTCATTATTGATATTTTTAATTGGTATTGTTATGTTGTGGAAAAATATTTTGACAGATACCCAAGTTTTGATTGGAAGTAGATACTATATTATCCAACTAAATCTCTCCATTTTATAACATATTCTCAATTAGGTGCTTCAAATACACATAATAACATATATAATTTCCATGAACATGATGGTATTTGTATAACTCATGTTCTTTATACCAATCTAGATAAGGTACTCTACTAATTTCTTTTAGAATTGGATAACTAGTTATATTGGTCATGGATAATTTAAGAAACACTACTTAAATAGGCTCACCAAGGTGAATAAAAACTCTAGGAGAGGTATTATTTCTTGGAGAAAGGGTTTTTTAAGTTGTTGGTTATAGCATTTGAGGAGTTATCCCATGTTAAGGCATAGACTATGCTTATTTGATAGGCTATAGTTATGAAATAAGTTATATTTATGGGATAGCCTAAGAAAATGGTATTTTTACCATTTGAACATGATGTAACTCAATTAATCCATTATTTATAGCTTTTTTTTAGTGTTTATATTGATAATGTTTTTCATTTTTATTAGCCTAAGTAGGTGGAGATACTTGCATTTAGACTAGGCTAGGGTTCCAACTTCATCCTAAATTTTGGTTTTAGATGTAGTTTTGGTTTGAATAGTTTAATTTAATAATCCATTTATTAATAAGGGAATTTTAAATCTAGATACATTTCTCAATGATCTCTTTGAATGTGTGAGCACTCTAAAGCTCCAAGTGATAAGATCTTTCAATGTGTAATTTGTTGGTAAACATAGTTACCAATTATTTATCTGGTAGATTATGGGTAAAGAAAATTTTAAGCACTATCCATCATTGTAAGTAACTTGCAAATGTCTTACAAAACTTATGCTTTCCTTATCTTAAATCAACTAAATAAATATCATGTTTGATATTCTAAGAGAAATGTTGTACAAACTTATTCAAAAGATCATCAAAGTTAGATATTGGTTTCTTTGGCAACTTAAGAAACCACTGCAAAGATTGTTTAATTAGACTTTGAGGAAAATGAAGAAGTGAGTATATGTAACTATAGGCTAATGGATATCAAGTGACAAAAATGCTTTTAAATGATATATAGGGTCTCCTTTACCCTTATATTTGTCAAATTTTAGTGGCTCATAACTTAGAGTAAATGGTAGCTAGAGATACTCCATGTTAAATATATATGAACACATATCATCCAATTTTAATTTATTGGTATGCTTTCTTATTTGAATGGATACAATTTCATCCTTCATCTATTAAAATATTTGGGCTAATAATCTTGATGTCATAGTTGGTTGTAGTTGTGGCTGGGTGGTCAAAGATGGATTACCTTTATTGGGTTATGGTGGGGGAATGGAGTATTGTGGAATGTTGGTTTGATGAATCAATTGAATAGAAATATGCATTTGTGCATTGTGATTAGGCTATTGATACTACATGCATTATTGGTAAATATTCTAGTTTAGATTCATAATATGGGCTTTGGTTTGAGGTAATTGAGGTTGTGATTGAAGTATGTGGCCTTGTGGAAGGTGTTATGCCTATTGAGTTTGAATAAGAACTTGCTATTGACTAGTTAAAATTGTCAATATAAATATTACTTATTGTTAACTAAGGCAATGCCTTCGAATATATGGCACACGATGGGTAAAATGAAATTATTTCCTAATAGATATTTGATGGATGTTGGAACCTATTTTTTAAACAAATATATATTATAAACTAAACACTTGTTGTGTGTGTTTGGTATTTGTCATTAACCAATAGGAATGCATTGTTGACTAGACAACATCTATGATTATTAAAGTATATTAGTTTGTATATATTATGGTGGAACATTTGTTGCTTCTTATTGAGTCACATAGTGTTCTACCTTTGTTGAGGTGGTAAATTGGTCTATATTTGTGGCCATGGAATATTATTCCTTAAATATTGAGGTAGGGTAACATTCACCATTTATTGGGGTAAAACATTGGGTAGTGCCTGATTACATACTTGAGCTTGAAGAAGCAGCTAATTAAGGAGTTGGAATAACTTGTTATGGTTAGAAACTAGGCATTCCTTCCCAATGTTGTTTTAAACCACTCATAGTTTTAGAAAGTGGTACTTATTATTGTGGATTATTTTGTGGTGAATTTAACCCACCTTCACCTAAATTAGGAGACACTTGCATGTTCTCTATTGCATATGACACATGGTCCTAAGTAGAAGCCATAGTCACTTCCTCAATGAATGGGAGATTAAACATGTCAACAAATGAATCACTTTGTAAAAATGTGTCCACATTCTAATTAATATGGCCTGATGAATCAGCTATAACTCTTGTTGAAGAAGTTAGATCTATAAGCATAGTATTCAATATTGCCATAGCATTGAAATTTTACACTAGATTAAGACAAGTTTGATAAGATTTCTACATAGTCATTATTTTTTTCACCATGGCACATCTTCCATTTACAAACATATTTGGATCTTTGTTTGACATTAGCATGAGGTCCTAGTGGTAACTAGTAGAGGCATGCTTGATAGTTCTGGCATAAGGTATTTTATGAGACACTCTAATTATACTATGTATATTTCCATTGGGAAAGTGATGCAGGAGCATCCACATACATCTTGGCAAGACATGGTCATGATTAAATTCAAATTCAATTTATTGTATTTTGCCTCTAATATACTGTTAATAAGGAGTAATTGTAAAAAAATAAAAAATAAATAAAGGTAAAAAGTAAATTGTTGGGGCTGTTGAGGAAATAAAGGAGGAGTGGTTGAAAATATTTCAACCTTAGTATATTGTTGAAGATTAAAAACTGTATTTGTTTTGACTTAAGCTAAATTGGACGAGGAGGTTAGAGAAGAGGCTCTTGAAAAGAGCAAAATAAAATTAATTGAGGATGAGAGGTACGTAGAAGAAGAAGAAATAAAAAAGGAGGATCTCCTCTAGAGAGAGGAGGAGTCATGAAGGCCATTCAACCTATATTATGCAATAAAAATATTATGAAGGGAGCCAATGAAGGCTATTGGATGGCATCAAGAATTTGGCTTTGGAAGCCGTTGATCTAGATCATATATTGAACTGTAAGTATCTTTGTTTGTTTAAGAAAGATGGATGTTAATTTTCATGGTAATGATTATGCAATAAAGATTTTATTGGTAGAATTCTGGTTGTATAGTATAGAGCCTTGTGCGTGTTCTCTTTAGAGCTTAAGGAGATAGATCACCAATTTTAATCCTTGAGGTTATAGTGAAGATGGATGAATTAGCATTGGATGTGTTTGTCATTGGTTCTGCTCTATGTAATTTCTGCTCTGTGTCATATTTAGTCATAATCCTTTATTTCCTAAATTATTCTAATGATTCTAAGTAGAAACAAATACACTGTCTGCTAATCTTTTGTGGAGAACGTGAATAGAAATAAAGTTTCACTAGTTGCATGTTATGTGAAGGAAATTAGAATTAATAAGTTAGAGCTTCATCAAGCAAATTAGTGGGAGAAGGTAAGTGGATGACTAAGCAAAATTTTTGTGGAAACAAGAGTGCATGCTAAGTATAGTTCAAATACTTTCAATTAAAAGGCTAAAAAAAAACCCATGTTATTTTGCATACAAGAAAGACAAACGTGAGTTCAAAATGTGACTAAGAAATTTTGAGGGAATGATGATAAGTGATTGGATAATCAATTCAAAACTATATCAATCAAGCTATTTTGGTGGCAAAAGACTGATGAATCCCTATTTGGTAATTAAATAATTGTGCCTATTTGTATCACATGCAGTGAGTAATCATTTTGATAAATGATGGAATGAATGTGTGATAGTCAATTGACTTCTGCTTGAGTTGAAAGGTTTCCTATTGGGTTGGTTGATGTGGATGAAGAAAAAATGCATGGACAGAGAAGAGAAAGTTTAATCATGTTTGTGTATTAATATATAGTACACCAATTCCTCAAAGCTTTCCAGATTCTACGAACTCTGTAGGCTCATAACTATAGATTCCACAGGGTCACCAATTATGATTCTGTGTTGTGGATGATTGTTGAAGTTTCTATCATGGCATGTGATATTCTAGAAGTGATTGGAATAGCTTTTGCCCTAAATATGTTTTTCAGCATCCCTATATGGTGTGGAGTTCTTCTTACAGGATTGAGTACATTGTTTCTTCTTGCTTTGCTGCAATATGGGGTGCGTAAGGTCATTGGCCATAGGTTCATAACTATGGACTCTATAGGTTCATAACTACAGACTCTGTAGGGTCATTTTTATGATTATGTATGTCAGTTTGAGGACAACACATCAATTTTGGTGTCAGTATTCTAAAATCTTGGCTCCCACCTCTACAGAACCAAAACCTCATCCTTATTTTCAATAAAGTGACAATCAAAAAAGTATGGGTCATAATTTGATGGCATGGTATTGTAGTAATGTTGTTTTTTGACTTGTTAGATATTATATGGAACATTATCAAGGTATTGAGCTATCTATTCTTATTCTTGCTCTAGATAGAGAGGTGTACTAACTAGGTATTGTGCTAATATACCTTGGACTTGTTCCACATATTGAGTAGTATCATGGGGATATAGATATATCTCACAAACTATGTCATCTCCATATGGGTCTTGAATAACAACATCCCTCATGACTACATTCTCATAATCTATATTTTACATGGTCCCACTACATGTGTAGTGAGGCATATTTGAATCCACAATTAATGTATCACAAAGAAAAGGTCTAAAGCTCAAAAATTATTGAAACATGGTCTAGAATATTTTTTGATGTTTGGTACATATTAAAATTTAGTCTAGATGGAAAACTTAGTTTATTTCTATGAATGGTTTAAAATTATCCTGTAATTGACCTAATCTAAAAAATGATCAATGATAAATTTGATCTCAAATGTCTCCAACATTCTAAGGTCTGTCACACAAATGGAGAAATAAAATTCAAATGCAAATCTTGGTCTTGAAAAATCATTTTGAACAAATCTAAACTAGATCTAAAAATAAAAGGTGTTAGGTATTTGGTAAAAAGTCACAAAGCTAGACTTTAAAACAAACTAGGTTGAGGTAAAAACTTTAATTGATCTAAATTTAAGGTAAATAATTTGAAAAACTTTAACTCAGTCTTGAAACATTATAAAACAAACTTGACCTTGGTATAGTACATTCACATAAGAACATGCCCAAAGTAATTGGGAAAGTTAACCTTAAGCAATGAAAATAAGAGAAATTAGTAAAACATTCAATCCCATGTGATATGCAAGGCTTCAATTTAAAATACTTGTGATTATATTTATAATTAAAAAGTGAGTTTTGATCTTAGTTCAAATAAAAAAAATTGACTTGAGGCACATGGAAATAAACCACTTCCTAGGTCTAGGAAAAAGTTTCCTTAAAGCAAGGAAGAAATTAGTCGAAGTTGCACAATTCAAAATTAATCAAGACCAAGGTGTAGTCCAATCAATTTTGAATCTTAAATTCATAAGAAAAATTATGAAATTGGTTTAAAAGAGTTGTATTTTTCAAATGGATAACATCCTAGACCCAAATGGATAATATAACCACACCATTATAGACAAAAGGTACACAAGATTTAGAATTTAGTTTGAAATAAGGTAATGTTTTTGGAATAACATGGGTAGCATAATGATGCTACCTTAACAAAATAGCATGATGATGCATTTTTATTCAAAATCTAAAGGCATAAGTTTAGGATGAAATGATTAGCATAATGATGACCCATTTAAATAAGTGAAACACACAAATGTTTTGGGATAAAAAGTCTAAGCCAAAAGTGTGACACCAAATGGATAAATAAAAACTCTTACATTAAATTGGGATGAAAACATGTGATGGATATGACCCATTTAAACTTGTGACTAAAAATAATATTAGTCTCAAAACACATATGTAAATCAAAGAAAATAGAAATAAAATAAATGGCTCATCCTATCCCTTTTACTTACATGGGTGTATGTAGCTTCTACCAAAGTTTACACTAATATACCAATGACTATGAGGAATTAAGTGTTATTCAAAAATTTAAATAATAGGTGTAGGTATAATTTTTACACCCCCTCTATCTCTTAAGTATCAGTACATGGCATGAACTTAGAGTGAGGAACACTCGACATTTGGCATGACATTCTATAACAAGTTGGGTTGATAAAAAATATATAAGTTTTAAATTCACTAGATGGTCCCAAGTTTGGATAACAGACAGGTTCAATCACATCAATTGGGTTCATACCTAATAACTTACTATGCAACAGTCTATTCCTTTACATAATGACTCCAACCATGTATTGCTTAGTTGAGTCTAATGTTTAGTAAGACCTAACCTAGGTTTTTTAAAGGATTAGAGGGTCTTTCCATTTATTCCCCTATAAATCCCAATATGACATGCCCTAATTTATATACCCCATCATGGAATGGGGTTGGTATGATGCTAGGAAATTAACATTTAGGTCAATGCACCACTAAAAATGTGTAGGGAGGTGATGAAATCTTACCCACAAGCCAAATGCATAAAAAAATAAATGAAAATTCAAAGACATTAGAGGTCACTTTTGAATCGCCTAAGTCACTTAGATCTTGGGAAGAGAAAACACAATTTTTTTTTCAAAAATACTTAACAAACAATGGCAATAAACCAAGAACTTTTGGTCATTCCAATCCCCTAAAGGGGGTAGGGGAGAACATACATGTTATAGTTTCTATTTTCCAAAATAAAAGAATTTGATCTAAATAATTGAAATTATTTAAAGAAAAAATAAAAAAATGAAAAATATCTTAAGATATCTAATTAAAATGGAGGTTCTTTTTAATAGCACCAACTTGAAATGTGTTTGATGTTTGGCCTTTTCAAAAACCTTAAATAATAAAATGGAAATTATTTTGTTAAATTTTTAAAAAACACCAAAATAAATGTGAAATGAGTATGAATGAATGTTGGTATGCAATATTATTTCTCTTAGCATGATAAAACCTGAAAACAAAACTTGTTAGAAGTTTTTTAAGACCAAAAGAGAAAAGGCAACATGCAAAATCAATGTTAAGAATAAAATCAAACATACATAAATATAAAAAGTAGTAGTCAATGTTTTAACCATAACTTATAAAATATACATAAATTATTCACAAAATGTTTAGAGATTGTTCATAGGTCTTGTCATAACATATATATACAAAACTTAATATTAAAATAGTGAATATAAAAATGTTTCTGATTAGTTTAGTAGGAACAAGGGTCCTAAAACCTATACAAAGCATCCCCTAGGGCAAAAAGGCCTTAAGCATACCAAAAAAACACATTAATAACACATAAACAATATACAAAAAATGAGAAAAAAACCAAACATAGAAACTAATAGAACCACTAAGGACTATTATTCATCCCATACTTAGCCAAGAACTTGACCATATCCTTATAATCTCAGAGGCTATCCACCCCCACATCTCTGACCTTGTCATTAAAATACTTAACAACAACAAACATTGAAGGCTCGTGATAGAGAGCCTTGGTAGAAAATTTAGCCATAACCCTCCATTTCTTCTACATCTTGTCCATCTTAGCTTTAAACAACATGAGATCATCAGTAGTTTTGACACACAATGAGTAGCTTCCCTTATTTTGACCCTGGGATTCCTTAGTAGTCTCCTCCATTTCCTCTAAGTTAGGCTTGTTTAATTTAGCAAAGTGGCTCACTCCTTCATCTTCATGAACATATTCGATGGGTATTTCATCTTATCCCTCCCTAGTGGTATCCTTAACAAACTCATAATCATAAAAAATTTCAATGCCTTGGGTGTTAGTGGATAGGATTCTTACAATACGACTAGACCTATGAACTCTTTGAGCCTCATACTTGTTAGCTCCACCCCCATCATCATTCCCCACCTATTTAGGTCTCAAGACTAAATATATGCCTTTCACAAAATTGACAACCTTACTAAAGTCCTATTTCCCAATTTTAGCCTTCTTAGACTACACATTTCCCTTATCCTCCATAGTTTTTTGGTCCCTTTTAGTAGATACCATTGGAGCCTTCTCAGTCTCTCAGTTAGGGATGTCAAGTCTACCACTAGCTTTCTTAGGAGATTTAATTTTGGAATCAAGGATAGGGATCCTAATAGGGGTAATACTATATTTTATTTTGGGACTCCCTTTAAATTTTTAGGGGAGATTTTGGGGGTCCTCATAGTTTTCTTGTCTTTACCCTTAACAACACAAGATAGGGTCAATGGGGTATCCTCAAGTAAGCTAACATTAATTAGTTTCAATGGATGAAAGGCCAAATGAAAATGGTACAACACTAGAATGAGGCCTTGGTGAATGGGTATGAGAGGGTAATTAGTATTTTTAACATTAATTTCCTTGGCTAACTTAATAAAGTTCTCTAAAGAAGGCAATAGGAAAAATTGGAATCTAATTTCCATCCTATTCCTGAAATGGTTAAGCAAATCAAAGTGGTAGTGGTAAAATACCTTGAATTTACATTTTAGAGTGAATTAAATCATGACCATGAGGAAAATTTCCCCCCATAGTTTTGATAGATTCTCCCTTTCAAAGCCCACCTTGAATTTCACAACAACCTTTCCTTACCTAAAAAAATCCCTATATTTTTTGGGTTTGACACCCTGCTAAATTGACTATGTTTTCTACCTTTGATGAGGATCCCTGTGGCTTTTCCAATCACCTCCTTAGATACCTCAAAACTAATTCCCCCCATAGAAACTTGCATTTAATCCTCATCCCATGACTCCACAAATTTATGAGATATATGGTCATCATGGCAAATCATCCCATTAAGGAATGGAGCCACATCCCCTCCCATATAATGTTCCAAACCATAGGGTCCTATCAAAATTACTTGGGAGAGGTCAGATCAATCTTAACAATGTTACCACCCATATTTAAATCCTATAAACCTCATATCTAGAGAGAATGTTCAAGGCAAAGAACAAAGGAATGCTTAGCATGATAACCTCTGATGTAGATAAGCCCTTATGTGTACTTCCTTCAATTCAAAGACCACAAGAATCATGTAATAATAATGACATAATAATTTTGGAGATCTGCATTACCTTTTCCATGTTGGTTTTCTTCCTCAATAAAGACCCACATCTACCACTTCATGTGATAATGAAAATCACTAGAGATGGGGATTAAAGGTAAATTATTAATATTGAGCCATCTTAACCTTTGATCATCTCACAATCCCATCATTTTCCATCTTAGTTTTCTTCTAGGCTATCCTACCATTGCAATAACCCACTTTACCATCATTTTCCTCCTCAAGATCCTTTTAATCTAGCCTGTCATCCAGTCTACTTGTCCACCCAAAACTTGCCTCAGTTTCCTAATATGCCAATCAATTATCCAAATTTTTATCACACCTCTTACATGCCATGTTGGCATCTTTATAGGTCTCCTAGTCATCTCTTTTAGTTTCTTATTAGTAATTTCACTCCTACAAAATTGAGAAATAATAACTCCTTTCCCATCACTCTGAGTTTGAAACCCAATAACTCTAAAATCCTTTATAGTCTTAATGCCTTTCAAACAAAATAAACCTCTCTACATAACCAAAGAATTAAAATGCTGAAGATCTCATAGCACCTAATCTATTTTTCTACTTCCATCCTTTTTAATGATAGTTTGTACTTTGTTGGGCAACCTAGATAAAAGCCTCCAATATTGCCAACCATTCCTATTACTACCTAGGTCTACCACAACATCTACAATAGCATTACCCTCTATATATATATGAGAAACCTTATATTCCTCAATAACCTTGAGAATAAATCATATATCACCAATAATTTCTTCAAAATTCTAACCTATACCCATTGATCTAAGGGAAACATTCATAATTAGTTATGAATCCCCTTCCACATGAAGGTGTCAAATTTTAAGGAGATAGAAAGTTTGATACCCCATAACATGGCTAATATGTAGCCTCATTATTAAATTTAATGCCAATTCCCCCATTGTAAGTAGCCACAAACATTCTTGAATCTACTCTGATTATGCCTCCCTCACTAGCCATCCCTAGGTTCCCTTTAGCTACCCCATCAAAGTTAAGATTAAACCATCCTTTTTGAGGCAAGGTCCATTTAGTTTTAGCCCTACCTATATTTTTAGAATTATAAATTTGATAGATATTTGGGATAACAGTCCATTATTATAATAACATTTATTCTTCCTATCTTGGGGGGTTCTCAACATCTTTAATTTTGTAGGAATTAATGTTCTCTACCAATAATTTGGAGAAGGTCTAAAAAACCCCTAGGGGGTTTTATAATTTTCCCTAAAACTTATATTGTTACGCTCTTTCCAAAAGTTCCATGTAAGGTGAGGGGGAATTTATAGACACATCAATGTGATAATTGGAAATGTATAGCAATGTGGGGTCTTCCAATCTCTAATTAGGTCCACCACCTTGTCATTGAAAACTCAACATAGGTTCAACCTCTACATGATAAGACTCCAAACCTCCCAAGAAAAGTTATAGTGTATAAGGAGGTGAGTGGTTATTTCTTCCTCTTTACCAAAAATAACACACTTATTTAATATTTGAAAGCTTATCTTCTTCAAGTTATCAAGAGTCAGGATTTTGTTATGCATTAGGGTCTACCAGAAGAAGTTGGTTTTAAGTAAAATTTTAGGAAGCCAAACTTTTCCCCATAGTCTATCCTCTCCAAGTTCTAACAATAGTGCATAGGAAATTTTTATAGTAAAAATTCCCTTGTTATCCTTATAGATTATTATGGAATCCAAAAGGGAGTCATTACTCCCCATAGGGTCACTTACATGATGAGCAGCCAAAAGAGACTCAAATTAATTGGAAGCCAATATCCTTATTTCTAAATCATCCTCCAGTACATTCCCATTCTCATCCTTAAGTTTAGTAATAGAGTTTTTATTATTGTGCCTTAGCATATACTTATGGAAGAAGGATGTGTTCCTATCTCCCTCTTTCAGCCATTGGACATTGGATTTTTGTTTCCAATAGACCTCCTCCTTTAGTATCAACACCCAATATTTGTATAAATAGTTATCCAAAGCCTGTAACTCCTCCAATGAGTCTCCTTGCTCCATTCTAGATTGAACTTCCAATATTTTACCCATAATGTTATTTTTACTAACCAATACATTCCAAAAATTATATTTGTTCCATCCCTTAACTTTGTTCCTAACATTGGCCAATTTTTGAGACAAATTATACATTTCCAACCTCTAGACAAGAATGTTCCACCACCTAGCTAGATAGTGTCTAAAATATAGATGGATCACCCACATCATTTAAAATCTAAAGGGGAATGGGCCTTTAACATACCTTTCTTGACAATTTAGCATTCAAGGGTTGTGATTAGAGCCCACCTAATAGAGAGATACCAAACTAACAAGGTTGGCTATGGTCCAATTAAAATATATTAAATATCTATCAATATTAACTTGTATACGATTATTCCCTTGTCTTTTGTTTGACCAGGTAAAAGATTGTCCCTCTAGATCAATATCCAGAAGGCTAGTATTACATAAAAAACTCTGTCAAGTCTACCATACTATCAAAATAGTTTGTCAGACCCCTAATTTTATTATATGGATAGAGGGTAAAGTTCAGGTCCCCCATAACCAACCAGTTACTTCTCTTAGAATTTTTAATATTGATTAACAAATTATCCTAGACCTCATTTCTCCCAATGTGTGTATTCATTACTTTGACATTGATCAAGGTCCACTAAGTAAAGCTACATTAAAAAGAGATTTCAATATAATTCCTAAAACATAACACCACCCTACCTTGAAAATTATGGTTCTATAAGGTGTTTATACCTCTCAAAGCTCCTTAGGCACCAGTAATGGTATATCTAGCATTGGGCCAAATGTTTTTGAGCACCATGCTGAAATTTTCCTTAGTCATCTTGACTTATTTAAGTAAGAAAATATCTACTTTGTTGCTAGGAATTTAGTTCCTAGCAAGTAACTACTTTTGAGGGTTGTTAATCCCTCAGATATTCCATGAGACTATCTTCATTTTTTGGTTCTTCTAGGGGGAACCACCAAGGTGGTCTGCCTACCCATAGAAATTTCCTTCTCCATTTTACTCTACCTTATTTGCATGAGTGAAGGTTTGCCCTTGCTATTCCCGCCCCCCCACATCTACAGTCTTTTTACTATTGCCCTTTCCTTTCTTCTTCACTGTGGACTAGTCCTCTAATTCCTCTCTATTCTTGCTAGTGCTCACACTTGGGGATGGGGAGAAACTTTTCTCCAAAGTTCTTATCACCAAATTGAATCCCTCCATTTTTAATTTAGGACTATAAACATCCTAATTAGTTTCATTTAGAGCCTTTTCAACCATTTGAGATCCAAAAAATTAGAATATTTCACCCTCCTCCCTCTCTTCATTACTACCACTCAAGTCTTCCACTTGATTATTAGGGCATTCCTTAACCACCCTCTCTCCTGAGACTTGGTCCTCCCCATTGGAAACCAATCATGGTCCTCTCTTAAGGGTAACGCAACCTCCTTCTCTGAGCGTCCTTGGTGGGCTTCTTCGGCTAACCCAACCATCTCAAATATTTTTGATGTAGAGACTAGAGGGGAAGCAAAAAGTTTTGAGATGTCCTTTTTAAAGGGATAATATTTTGTAATCCCACTAATATCCACCCACATCTCTTTTTGAGGTGGGGAGCATTTGCGGGTTTTTCAATGAGTGAATACATGACCTAGTTTCATGTAGTTTTGATAAAAAAAACTCTAGAGTTCTCATAATGAATACTCTAATTCCACTTTCTAAATTTGGATTCTATAATGATGGAGGTGGAAAGTGTTTTTAGGATGTCAATATTAACACAAAATCAAGCTTAGAACAACCTTGCCTTTGCCATAGTGACTTTGTCTACAGTCACATAATCCTTAAAGGTATTACCAATCCAAATGAATATTTCCTCATCCTAATATTCTAATGGGATACCCTATAACCTAACCTAGATAGGATTTGATTGGTTAAGGTATACTTTAGGATCAAATCTAGGTTTCCATTTACATAGAGAGAGTGAGTTCTTCTTTTATAGGCATGGGCCTCCGTCCAAGATTGACATCATATCCTCTAAAAATTAAATTTAAATAGGAACAATCCACCTACCATAGTGATAGTTGAGATTCTCCCATTGAGAACCCACTTGGTAGTCACCCATCTTTTCACAAAATCAATATTAGGTCTAAAAGAAAAGAACTTTCCCATGAGCATATTAGCCATGGACGTCACCACCCTTATGATGTTCTAATCTAATAATTTGAGAGCCTTATCACCTTGGCACTTAAACAAAATTAGGACACTCATTGACAATAAACCACCACTATATATAGCACCCATAATATTCCCCTTCCATCAATTCGATCTTGGATATTGGACCAAAGTGATGGAAAGAGGCCTTTGTGGGTGCTATGCATAGTGGTAGTTTATATTTGATGAGTGCCATGATATTGTCTAAGTGTGAGGGTGTTAAGGCTCTCAAACTACTAGATCAGACCATCTTAAGGGTAATGAAATACATGGATAATACACTCATGGGGAATTTATTTACTTTAAAACCCAATATTGGTTTAATGAGAATATGGGTGGATACCAAGTGGTTTCTCAAGGAGAGCATCTCGACTAGCACTATGGTGTGTGGGTTCTTAAGGGAAGCATTTTGATGAGAAATATAGTGGGTGTATCTAAGAGGTATGACTTCATGAATAAATCCATAGTGGGTGTTAGATTCCTTTCCTTATGGGTAATTTGATCCCTCAGTTGTAGGCTTATGATATTGCTAAGGGTGTAAGTGGTGTCATGCATGAGCATCATGTATAAAAAAGATACCCAATCTAAATTGAAAAAATGTATTTTAGGAATATGATATAATATATTAATGATCACCATGCCTATGTGGATCCCCATCCTAAATATATCAATTGGGATGGGCCCCTTTGGCTTCTTCTTTTTTCCATGTGATAGTTGGTCTTGGAGGAGCCATGATGATAGCAACTTCTCCATCAAAGTATCTATGTTGAATTTCAACAAGGTGTGTTTGTTGAATTAGATGTCATGGTCTAAAAATCTATCCCTAAGATGCAATCAACCACTATGTTTTTTCTATAGTGATACATGAATGCATCCTATGATACCTTACTAGAGAAGAATAAATCAGTCAAGAGGTCAATGTAGGACATCAATTCTAGATTTTTTATATAAAAGTGTAGTATCTGGCATTTAAATGTCAAAAATTCATTTAAAAATAATCTATTTACCAATGGCATATCATCTTAAAGTGAAGACAAGTCCACTAAATAAATAATTTCCCATAGCACTAAATAATTATTATATTTATCTCTGAACACCATGGCATCAAAAAATGTATCAGTGAATTATATAGTCTTTGATTGATTATAGAGATGTTAAATTTGTACCTTTAAATTTTCTATATTTGGATGCCATTACTATGTGTTCTATGATTCTCCTATGTGTTATGTGTTACATGATATATATACATGTATGCTAGTGTAAATAACTCAGTTCTAGGTCGATTGTTGTTTATTATATACTCTTAAAATAAGGATTAGGGATCGTCATTGATACAATATAACATAATATTTTGAATACAAGTTATCTTAAATTAAAATGATTGCTTTCAATTGTACCATATCACCTATATAGAATCCTACATTGAATACAAATTCATGTGACATAAATGTGCAATGTTCACCTTAGCATTCTTTTCATGTATAATTCAAATTTATTATCTCAAGTTGGTGGGGGTGTTTACAATAGTAATAGTAAGTATTTTTGATTTTATATTGTCTAATCATGATGATACTTAGTAGTATTCTTAGTAATAAAGAGCTTAGGGTGTACATTAGAAAAGTTCTTTTGGGTCAATACCTATAGACTAATTCTTTTAGGGGATTTGTTTTGAACAAAATGTTTACAATAATTTATCCAAATGATTCATTAGGGTGAAATCCCAAATCAAATATCTTGAAGGGATATTTCATAGGTCTGGAAGGTTCTTTCAATTTCCTCAAAGGGTAATTTTGATTTGAAGGGTCTACTTCATAGGGCACTTTATCCTTGACAAAAGTCCTAAAGGGTCTACATTGTGAATGTCAAAGGTCACTTTGGTTTATTTAAGGGTACTTTCATATAAATAAGGGGTTATTTAAAAAATCTTGAAGGGTAGGTTTACACAAAGCTCAAAGGGAATGTGGCTTGGGTCTGAAGGGTCTATATTCTTTTAGACAAAATGTCCAAAGGAATTGGCTAAGGGAAAAAGGTCTAGGACAAAAGTCCCAAAGGGTATGTCTGAGAGGGAAAAGGAATTTGAAAACTTTAAAAATGCCAAAAATTTCCTTTTTCAAAATATCCATAGGGTGAGTGGACACTTTGGAAAGGATTAAAGGTTTTGGGATAAAAGTCCTGAAGGGTATTTCCATGGACAAAAAAAAGAGGTACAAAACACAAATGCTGAAGGGAACTTTTTATGGGGTAAAGGGATCAAAATAAACATCTAAAGGATAAGTCTCATATGGTAATAGGTTTGGAACAAAATTTTCAAAGGGTCTATCACATAAAACCCAAAGGGTATGTGCCCCAAATGAAGTGATTGAAAAGGGGTTAGTGATCAGTTCTAGAAAGGTCAAAGGTCTAGTTCAGTAGGATAAATGACATTTTTAAAAAGGTGAAAGAGCTAGTTTGAAATGTCTCAAAGGGTATATGGATACTTTGAAGGGTCTAATTTGGGGCAAAATATTATCCAAAGGGTCTACTTTATGAAGGTTGAAAGACATTTTTGAACATCTCAAAAGGTACTTCCATATGACTAGGGGTCATTTCAAAAGTTATAAAGGTCATGTGGGATAGGATTTAAGGTATAATTTATTAGGGATTTATTTTTGGGAAAATTTCTATAGTCTAGCATTCTAAAAGGTAAAGAGTTCATAGGATAAATTCCTTCAGGAGAATTGTTTCAAACAAGATGTCTACAACAATTTCCTTAGAAACATAAGGACTCCCAAGAAATAAGATTGAAAGAAAATAGGGTTGAGAAGAATCAAAACATAACATCCAAAAATATATGTTGCATAAAGGCCAAAATAATTATCTTAAAGAATTTAAACTTGAATGATTCATCTCTGTAATACACAAGTTAGTCTCATTAAACACAATGCCGATATCATCCTATCAAAAAGTGAAATGCCTTAAATTTTCCATATTTTTCATAATCATATGAAAAATAATGAATATTAAGATCATATTTTTAAAAAATTGGGTCCCCATTTCCTTTTATAGAAAATGGGGATGTTGGGTACAAAAAATGGTGACTTACATGGGGAATACTCTTGAGTATTCAAGAACCCAAAACTCTGATCTCATAACCACAAATCAATATTAAAGTATGTCACAAAAAAAAAACTTAAATAAAAAACCTGAAATGGGTTCAAAGTTTAATTCACACAACATACTTTCCTCCTAATTCCTTAGATCTATGTGTGTTAAACATGTATTTTATGTAGCCCTTGTTGTGATGAGTTTTTTAAAAGGTTTTGATGAAGTTGTATTTTTTGTTTCATTATCTATTATATCTCACTAAATCAAAGGAAGCTCAAGAATTTATATATTTATAACTAAGCATCCATATCCACAATAAAAATATCTTAGGTTCCTTCTCCATTCCCTCCATTGTCTTTTGATAACCATTATGCATGGTAGATTGAACTTATTTCATCATGTGAGATCTTTTAATTTTATTTAAATTTTATTTTGATCTTTTGAACTCATTGATTCCTTTGTCTCCTTTTATTTTATTTTCTTAAGTTTATATAAATGGGAAAGAAAGGAGGTGAAACCCCTGTGAGCTATTATAATTATAAAATAAATCATTACTAGAATGTCCCTGCCAACCAAATCTTCACCCAAAATTGTCACTTCCAACATGTTTTTTAACATGAAGAGTGCATTTGATCCAATAAAATAAGAAAAAATTCTAAATTTTTATGAAGTAATCCAAGAACAACTTCCATATGCTAGGTAAAAGTATTCAACTATGACATAATTCAAAATAATCATGTGATTACTTCCATTCATCCCAAAGTCTCAAAACACAAAAATGCATTCAATCTATAAAGTAGTCCCCAATGTGTCAAGATAAATTTTCCCATTTTCTAAAAGACTTAAATTTAGTTATCCTAGATTTTATCTTGGTAATAACTAGAGAAAACACAACCTCAAAATCCAAAGAATAAAATAAAGACAACTAATCTAGAATGTAGAAAACACCTCTATAAAGCACGAAAATCTAATCTAAAAAAACCAAATACTAAAAAGTAGAATGACTAAACTACAAAGTGAAAAAATAAACTAGAAAGTAGGTAAATCTAATCTAGTCCTAAGTCTAAAATTATTTGAATCCTTTGAATCATTAATGTTCACAGATGGAAAAACTCTAAAGTAATGCTTCAATAATTATCCATTGACTACATATGTAAGCTCATTGCCTTGGAGGTCTTCCAAATGAAAAAAATTATTTCCCATGATCTTTGAAATCTGATGGGGTCCAATCCATAATGGGGAAAACTTATCATGTTTTCCTTCTTTTCATGGGATTTATCCCATAGTAACACTAGATCTAAAATTTTGAATGCTTTGACTTTTGCTCTTTTATCAACCACCTCTTGACTACATCGTGGTGTTTTCTAAATGTTTGAAATACTTCAATCCTTAAATCCTCCATCTCCATTACATCAATCAACCTTAATTAAAATTTTTCATTGAGTTCCATGTTTCCTTGAATGAACTTATTGGTGGTCAATTTCAATGTGATGGGGAAAATTGGTCTATACCCTTATACTAGTATATATGATGAAGCTTTTAGAGTTTGGTTGTATCTCATCCAGTCTACCTAAAGAGCATACTTTAGTAGATTGTGTTAGTCTCTACCTTGTCCCCTATTTATTTCTTGATTGGATCAACAAAATTCTTATTTTTTGACTCTGCTAATCCATTTCACTAAGGATAGTGGTTACAAGATGATATGATTATGAACCGATTATTGTGTGCCCATTCAACAAATTCTGCATATATAAAATTTATTCCATTATCACAAACTAAAGAGATAAGCATGCCAAACCTAGTTATTATTTGTTCCTATAAAAATTGAATCACATCTTGTGTTCTACTATTTTTGGTGGAAACTAAATTCATCCATCTAGTACAATAGTCTATAGCTATATCACAAATTTATGGCCTGCTAAGGAATTTGGGTTGATTAAACCAATGAAGTCTAAAACCCACTATACAAATGGCCTTCCTTCAACAACCGGATATAAAGGCATTTATGCATGTAATTTTATCTTGGATAATACTTGACATTCATGGTAGTTATTAACATGCATATGTGCATCCTTAAGGATGGTTGGCTAATAGTAACCCAAACTCAAAATATATTGGGTTGTGGTATTCCTAACAGGGTGACCACTACCTATATTTTGATGCAAGTTCTATAGAATATATTTAGCCTCCTCTATAGACACACATCTAAGATAAATACCTTCATATTATTTTATATAGAGGACTCCCTTATTTGTCATTAAATGAGCACCCTTGATCCTCAAATCTCTCCTTTCTCTACTAAGCTCTGGGGGCAATTCACTATAAGTAAATAATGGATTATATCTAAATACCATTCCCATTTATAAAATTGTTCCACACATACCTCTTCAATGGTGATTTAAGGATTAGGCTTAGTCATGAGATACATAATTCCCTAACCTTAGATAATCATTATGGGCCTAATATCTATGTCAAATTCTTGGAGCTTGGCCATCCATTTCCCTTGATGTTCTCCAAACTCATTATGTGATAGGGTGAGATTGATATTAGGATTATGTAAAATAGCAATGGTTTTGTTCCTCAAGATGTAATGCCAAAATTTATTCACTACTTTGACCAAAGCAAAAATATTATTATCGATCATTGAATACTTGAGCTCTGCATCCTTAAGATTTGTGCTCATGAAGGAAATCAAATGCTCAGTTATATCCTTCTTTTGTGTTATAAACATAAAAATTATGTGTTTTAAAGTAAATAAATATAGGTATAAATATTTTGTGAAGTCTAGACTGATCAATATTGGGACCTAAGATATAACATATGTTATGTCTTGAAAAGACTTTTTGGCTTTAGTTGTCCACTCTATTTTAGCATCTTTCTTGAGCATGGCATTTAGAGGCTTGATGATTTATACAAACCTTGAGATAAACTTCCTCACGAAGTTGATTTTCTTGAAAAATGACTTGATTTCTTTCTTGTGATTTGGCCACTAAATTTTTGAGATTGCCTTGATTCCTTCTAGACTAATGGTGATCCTATATTTTTGATAATCATCCATATAGATTATTATGCATTTTAATTTTATCCCCTTGAAGGCATGATCCATGGTGCATTGATAGGTAGCTATTATATTTATTAGGCCAAATTACATCCTTTTGTATGCATAAGTACCCCATTTCATTGTAAATTCCATCTTCATTATGTATTTAGGATATACTATTAAATGATTATAGCCTAAAAATCCATCTAAAAATGACATCATTTTAGAACCACTCACTATCTATATTACCTCATCTAGAAAAGGCAAAGGATAATTGGCTTTCTCAAAATCCATGTTTAGGTTTATGGAATCCATAAATAATTTGATCTCACCACTCTTCTTTCTAATGAAGACCAAATTGGGCACCTAAGTAGAATGTCATATTGGGAATATGATTTTGGCACTTAGTAACTTCTCCACTTCCTTCTAAATAAGAGGCTCCAAAATAAGATTTACTGGCTTTTACCTCTATTTAAATGATTTATGGTCCTGCTTTAGGGGAATCATGTGAGTGATGACCTATGGATCATACACCTTCAGATCTTCATAAGTCCAAGAGATAACAATATTTTATTTATAAATAAAATGTTTGGCTTGCTATCTTTTCTTCATAGTGCAGTTGAGGCCAATGTTAACATAACGTGGGTTATGGTCATCTCCTAGGTTTTCTCTCTTGAAGTTTGATTCATCAACCTTGGACTAATTGAGCTAAAGCACCTAAGGGTCTAAACAAAATGGTCTTTCCAAGGAAACTAAGTTAGGTAGAATTTTATTTTCTTTGAGCTAGAGAATGCCCTCTTTATCTATTTCATCTTGATAGAAGTGGTTGATGCCATTGTCATCGATGATTTAGAACTTGAAATCACCTATATTAGTTAAGAATTGAATAATATAGTGATCATCATTGAATAAATATAAGTTTTATACATTATCTATGATAGAGGGAAAAATAACCAATTCAATAAAAAATCTTTTTACCTCAGACTTCTTTCATAGCTCAAGATTGGCAATAGCAACATCTAGTGAATCAATGGCCTAATTTTGCTCTCTCAGGAGTGCTATTATGTTGAAAGATTTAAATATCTCAATTAAATCCCACATTATATGATTATATATATTCAAATAAGAAAAATTTTATTTGTATTTTTTTCTTACATGGTAAACTACCAACTTTGAGTCATTGAATACCTTTACCTTCTTTATATTATTCTTTAGCACAAACTGTAATCCTATAATTAGAGCTTCATACTCATATATGTTATTAGTACATGGAAAATATAATATATAAGATAACAATAACTTCTTACCTTAAGGATAAATTAGCTCAATTCCAATACTCGATCCTTAATTAGACTGGGATCCATCAAAATGCATAGTCTATAGTTGATTTAAACCTTTAGGTTCTGGGTTTTATGCTAGATTATGAGTGTTAAAAGTATAAATTCCCAAAGTGGGAGAGTCATACTTTACCTCTTCATTTTTTACATTACATTATGTGATTATACATCTAGTTTTTATCTCTTTTATCAGTTATAATCTATTTTTTAACTCCTTTCCATGGTAGCCATATATGTGAGAAGTCTATGGAAAGATACCCATTAAGTGTTTTAGACAAGTCTCTACTTATAAATAATCTATAGCCTTATAGTATTTCCACTACCATGATATCTATAGTCATCTATAATATTAGTTTTGATGCTACTTGAATTTGTACATTATTCAATTCTCCTACTACTAGTACTACTATTTTGTCCAATTGAGAGATTGATATCTTTGAAAGGCTAGGAGTGAGACTAAGATTTTTACATATAGAAGTAGGAATAACAATTGTAGATGCGAGAGAATCAACTAAATAGTTATTAATGTTCTTAATAAATTCTCTAATGTTTAACAAAAATGGTGTCACCTTGGGCTTACTCTTGTAAATAACATTAGTATCTGCAAACTTTGCTTTATCTATAGCTACTATAGTTATTTCCATAAGGGTCTTTGTAGTAATGGACTTCCACAATATCTCATTTTGCTTAATGATTTGGACTAACTCATGGAGAGTTATATTTTCCTTAATACTCTTCATATCTTCCATGATGTTGTATCCTCCTTTACTTGGTTCTTCCTTATTTGGTGGCTAATCATTCCCTTTTGGAGGGGGTGGATTATTGTCCACTTTAGGATTTAGAGGAATTGTCATGGTGTTTGGAGGAGTTGAGGTGGTAAGTGGTTATTTATTTATTAAGTTATACACATCTCTCTATAACTACTACAAAACATGAAATTCTTTTATATTATCTTATGGTTCATTATCATCTTCACCTGGAAAGGGAAACTCATGAGTTTTAAAGAACATGGCTATTTTATAAGACCTAAGATCTTGATGAGATTATAGTGGATTATTCATTTTATCATGTCTAGTTAATTCCCTCTAAAAGATATTTAATGTTGTATAGAACTCAATATAATTGAGCTCACCATGTTGGGGTGTATTATGTATCCTACACCAATTGGGAGAGTCATATCAGATATGTTGATTTCTAAGAGCTTGCTAGATTGCTCCATGTTATTTAAAATATTATGAATGGTTTTTTATATCTTTGGAACCCAATGTTTTGATTTCCATTTGGGGCATTAGCATTTACCATATTTCATTTCATATTCAAACAATCACTACTCAACTTCTAAACCATCTTTTAAATAAAATCTAATTTAGCTTTTATGGAATCTAAACCTTATATAATAATCATAAGAAGTGGAGATTCATGTTTATTCTATTGACAACTATTGCCTATTACATGATTGTTCATTTACCCAAAAATAACTTTCATCATTTGTGTCAGTGGAGGTAGTGTGTATAGTTGATTCTAATTATATGGTGGAACAATCTTCTTTACATGTGGTATCATATTGAGCACTAGAAATACATTATTGATGTTAGTTACCCTTGGTGTTTATGGGTTGAGATATATATTAATTCTAATAGCCTCCTATAATGGTGATGCTAAAGTATTGGTAGTAGGTGCTCTCCTTACGAACATGATGGTGATAGGGTCCAAGGCATTTTATACATCTCTAATGCTAATGTTGGTTCTAGTTTATACCTTGGAGTCAAAAAATTGTACATATTCTACCATCTTTCACTAGAAACATATATGGACTCATTATGATCCTTCTGCATACTAGTGAATTATTGATATACCAATCTAGGATTGGTGACCTATCCAAACTATGCAAGAAAAGTCATCTAACATTCCTCCCAATTGGTAATGGAGTTTTCAATTAGATTCAAATACCAATCATAAAAAACATCCATTAAAGTAAAAGGGAATAATCAACATGTAATCTTCATCAACTAAATTCATTAACCTTAAAGTAACTTTAATATATTTTGATATGCTCTTCTATTGTCCTGGGCCCTAAGGGAGAAAAGGAGGGTAAATACATTTCAATATTATAAGGTAAATCATGTACATCCCCTAAGATGGAAATACAATATCTAGAAAACTAGGGGTTTTATTAAGTCATTGGTTGATTAATAGGAAAATGGTTCCTTACAAGTAAAGGGTGCCCTAGTGGAGGTGGTGTAATTTTCTAAACTAGAGCCATTGGCATAAAACTAGGTCTCTTATAGATTTTCAAGGGTGATGTTAATAAACTAGCCTAGGAATTGGATCTAGTCACTCTCTTGGGTGAGTCTAATGTAAATCTACACAAATAATAACCTATATTTTTTGGAGGTTCATGGTCCTCCTTTTAGCACTAGTGGAGTACCAATAATTTGGGTTTTATGCACACTAAAGTTGAAAAAGGTAGCCTCTAATGTTTTAGGATCTCAATAGAGGTGAACTCCACTCTAGGGCATGAGTTATAGGTATGCAGTGTATTTTAGCCTATTGATGGATTAGGGGCAGGGCATGCAAGTTTTTAACATGGATTTATGGATGGAGGTGTGGCCTTTTAATAGAGTGAATTTATACATGAGTTGGATAGGTGGTTGGTTTCTAGTCTAAAGTGGGTAGGTCTTAATAACAAACTCAAAAAAGGGTAAGGTAGGGTAGAGAAGAAGGATTGAATATTCTTGGAAATTAATTCCCTAGTTTGTTTCTGAATAAACCTATGCCTTCTCAAACCTATGTTTATTGCTAGCAACAATATCAAACATGAAATTAGACATGGTTAATAATTCTAAGGAAACATAGATGTAGGAATTTCACACACCTCAAACAAAGGTTTCTCATTTTAGGCTAGCTATTCAAAACCCTTAATAATTAACTTATGGCTCAAATAAGTGAATTATTTAGGGTATGTGTTGCACACACAAAAACTACACCAAAGAAAGCATAAATACATCTTCAAAAATAAAATTTAATCAACTTAACCAATTCAATTGATATATATACTAATCCTTTATTTTATTTTATTGATATTTCTAATTTAATAATTTATTTTATTGATAAACCTTGCAAGCTCTATTTAAATTCATTAGTTGCCTTCTCTATAAGCTTGTAAAAATTGAGCCTATTGATTAGATTAACATTGGATTCTTTCACATTTGATAACTTTAACTCATGAAAAATTTGGAGGATATAAGCCTCATGTGCTTGATATTTGGGAACCAAATCCCTAATGTTTTATAACCAATCTTTTGCCTCCTCTTGCCAAATGACTACTAGATTCAAGGCATTAGATGCATCTAGTATAGTCATTAAGTTGAGATGACTGTAGAGTGAGTTACCCATGTAGACCATAAGCATATTAAAATTGGCACTATCATTCTCATAGAGTTATATAGTTTATTATCCTATCTCACATGAGGGGTCATCTCAACTCACATAAACTCCATTTCTTCTAGGGAGTTGTAGTATCTTGAAGCTACCTCCTAGACTTTAGCCTCAATGCAAGTAGGAATGTCCACTATCTTGAATTTTTATTTAAGTTATTCCACTTATTTTTCCAACACTTGCACCTCTACCTCTAACTCCTATCGAGCTAGATTTATGCCCTCATGGATCATAACTATGACATCTTTGTGTACCTGAGCTAGGTCTGCTAGATTTTATTTGTTTAAGGATTGTACTAGATACATATTCTACCTTTTATCAAGGGAAAACACCTCTTATCTTTCCTCCAAGTTGATTTGTGTTCCCTTGTCATATTATAATTTTATCTTCTTGACCCTTTGGATGTTATTAGTTTGAGGATCAAATAATGTGGAAAAATATAAGATTTTTGTGATCATAAAATTTGGTATTTGATAAACTTTACTCCTCAAATCTACTATGTAGGGAGGAATATCAAGTAGTGATACATCAAAGGTTATTATAAAAATATCTTATTTTATATCTTCTTGTGTTTTTTATTACTTCCTAGAGGCCTTGGTGAAGACATATGGAAGGGAAGGCCATATGATTTTAGACCAATCCACTGTTCCAAAATAATGAAGTGGATAGACCATGACTATTTAAGGTTTGGCCTTCCTCCCCTATCAATAATCATCATAATGGTCTCTTCTATGAAAGTGGTAGTTCAAAGTGTAAGGGTGATTTCAATGGATTGAACATGGAGTTGGGAGGTCGTAAAGGCTATTTGTGCCCTCTTAGAAACCTTATATTTCTTGAGGTCTCTAACCATGGAGGAGCTAGTAGGAACAAAAGGGATTAGTATGGTCAATGAGATGGATTTTGAGAATGAATGAGCAATATTAGTAGTGGAGGTGGAAGGAATGGATGTGGGGACTTCCATAGAGGTATCCTTCTCAAAAATGTGAATAGAAGATAAGGAAAAACTAGCAAAATATTGGGTAACTTGATAAGAGAGATCCACATGATTTACTTAGAATCTCATAGCCTTAGTTATTTCCAACTCAACTTCTTCATCTAAATCATCTTCAATGTCCTTAATAATCACTACATCTACCCTAGTTGGTTTCGAATGTGGAGGCTAAGTGGATAAGCCCTATGATGCCTCTACTATGGGACTACTCATGGGATTCCTAGGTTTCCTCCTATAAACTTAGGGGGTATTTTCTTTAGTGGAGGATTCTAGTGGTTATGATGATATTGCTCCTAGATTTGCTACCGTAATGTATATAACAATGTGTATATAGGGGGTAGTAGTTGGCACTTGGGTAGAACTTAAAATAGGATCATCTTGTGCTCTCTCCTCCTCATCAAAGTCAAGGTTGATGGGGTCTCCCACTTGTACTCCTCTCATTGAAATAGTCTTGAATAACCTAGCATCCTTCTTAATCACTTTTAATTATAACTTTAGAGGTAGTCCCTAGGAGGAAGAGGTAGCCTAGTCCTTATATTTCTCCTCAAATATCCTCTTTAAAAGTTTAAATGCTACCATCCCTTAAAGAGAGTCTTCTTGATATATAAATCCTTGGTGGAGATAGAAGGATCATCCTTGATCATCTTTAATTGGTCCTCCTACAAACCAATAATCTATGCTCATTCCATCACCTCTTCATCTGACTTAGCATTCAAAAATATAAAATCATAGTCATAAGGCTCATGACTATATGGAATATTTAACCCATACCATGATGATAGTAAAATTAGTGTAAATAAAGTAATCCCCCTTCCCATCCAATTTATTCATAATGTTATGCCCAATTTGAGACATGGGTGATCCATGAATAAATTTTTAAATATGAGGATAGACATCCTTGAATATCCTTACCATGCATTTGGTGTAGCAATAGATGTACATGAACTAGTAGTGATCACATATTCTATTATTTTTTTAGTTAGTGGCCAGATCCCATAACACACTAAGGTCCCTATAATAAGTCCCCATGATTGTATGTAATAAATATGACATCATGAAAAAATTCCCAATGGGTGTAGGATGCCTATCCTTATGGATAATTTGTTCCTTTAGATGTTAGATTATGATCTTGTCAAGTATGTAAGTCGAATCATGCATGATAATCATGTAAAATAATGGTATCCAATGCAAATTTAAAAATTAGATGCTAGGCATACCATATAATCTATTGAGATGTACCATGATTATGTGGATGCTCATCCTAAATCTGTCAATTGGGATGTCCCCCTTCAGCTTCTTCCCTTTCCATGTGATAGTCACCTTCTCCATTAATGTCATTACATTGAATTTCACCAAGGTGTGTGTATAAAATTAGACATCATGGATTCTCAATGAAAAATATCTCTAAAAATATATCCCTAAGATGTAAGTGACCATTGTGTTGTTGCTAGAGTGATGCAGGAACATATCCTATGATACCTTAACAGAGAAGAACAAATCTCTCAAGAGGTTGATGCATGGTATCACTTATGAATTTATTATAGAAAATTTTAGTCTCTCAAATTTAAATGCCAATAATTCCTTTACAAATAATCTATCTACCAATGTCATATCATCTTCAAGTAAAATCAAGTATACTCAATCAATAACATCTCATACCACTAAATAATTCATGTATTTATCTTCAAATAATATGGCATCAAAGATTATATTAGTGTCTTTGATCAAGTATGGATATTTTATATTGGTACATCAATTTTTTTTGGATGTGGATGATGTTACTATGTGTTTTATGATTCTCCTATGTGCTATGCACTACATGCTATATATGCCTGTATACTAGTGAAAATAACTTGGCTCTAGCTTGATTTTTGTTCACTATATACTCTAAAAGTAGTGACTAGGGATTTTCATCACTAAAAGATATCAAAAGAATTCTAATATAAGTTAGCCTAAATATAAATCATGGCTTTCAATTTTATTATATCACCTATGTACAATCCTATGTTGAATACTAGTTTGTGCGACATAAATGTACAATGTTCACCTTGGCTTTCATTTCATGTATAATTCAAATTTGTTAGCTCAAGTTGGTGTGGGTCTTTAAAATATTAATATGAAGTATTTTTAGTTTTATATTGGCTAAACATGATGAGACTTAGTAGTATTCCCAGTAATAAAGTGCTTAGGGTGTACATTATAAAAGTTCTTTTGGGTCAGTGCCTATATACTAATTCTTTTGGGGGATTTGTTTTGGATAAAATGACCATAATAATTTCTTTGAAGGATTAATCCAAGTGAAAGTCTTGAAGTAATTATCTCAAAGTGCTATTTTTTAGGTTTGGAAGGCACTTTCAATTTCCCTATAGGGTACTTTTGATCTGAAGGGTCCACTTTGTAAGGAAATTTATCCATGACAAAAGTCATAAACGGTCTACTTGGTGAATGTCTAAGGAACTTTTGGTTTTTTGAAGGGTAATTTCATACAACTAAGGGGTTATTTCCAAATTCCCAAAGGGTAGGTTTACACAAATCGTAAAGGGCATGTGGCTTAGGTCTACAGGGTTTATATTCCTTTTGAAAAAAAAATCGAAGGAAATGGCTAAGGGAAAAAAGGTCTAAGATAAAAGTCCCAAAGGTTATTTCTGATGAGGGAGTGGTAATATAGACATTCTAAAAAGTCTGAAAATGTTCCTTTCAAAATATATGTAGGGTAAGTGGCCATTTCAAAAAGGGTAAAAGGTTTTGGGATGGAAGTCCCAAAGGGCATGTCTATGAAAAAAAAGAGGTCCAAAACATAAAGGTTGAAGGGTACTTTTCATGGGGAAAATGGATTAAAATAAATATCTAAAGGATAATTCCCATAGGGTATGGGGTTTAGAACAATTTTTTTGAAGGGTTTATCACACAAAACCCAAAGCGTATGTGTCCTAAAATAAGTGGTTAGAAAAGGGGTTAAGTGGTCAATTTGGGAAACGCTAAAGGGCTAGTTCAAAAAGATAAAATACACTTTCAAAAAGGCCAAAGGGATAGTTAAAAATGTATTGATAGGTATATGGATGATTCAAAGGGTCTACTTTAGGGCAAAATCTTACTTGAAGGGTCTACTCAATGAAGGTTGAAAGGCACTTTTAAACTTCCCAAAAGGTACTTCCATATTGGTAAGGGTGATTTCAAAAGTTATAAAGAGCATGTTGGATAGGGTGAAATGGATAATCTATCAAGGAATTTATTTTAGGGAAAATGTATGTGGTCCAACATACTGTAAGGCAAAGATCCCACAAGCCAAATTCCTTTAGGAGAATTATTTTGGACAAAATGATCACAACAGTTTCCTTGATAAAATAAGGCTTATTGATAAATAAGCCTAAAATAAAATAAGGATTATAATACCTAAAAAATAACATCCAAAAATATAACTTTCACAAAGGTTGAAATAATTATCCCAAAGAATATAAAATTGAAAAATTCATATCTGCAATACACAAGTTAGCCTCATAAAACACAATTCCAATATCATCCTATCAAAAAGTGAAATGCCTTAGATTTTAAATATTTTGCATAAACATATGAAAAGGAATGCATATTAAGACCATATTTAAAAAAATCTAGGTCTGCATTTCCTTCTAGAGAAAAGGGGGATGCTCGGTACAATAGGTGGTAATCTTGGTAATTCTTCTGTAATGCACTCTTGGAGTTCTAGGTCCTTGTAAAAATTGGATTTTATTATATCAAATAAAAAATCTTGGTCATTCTTCTAGAAACACATCATTGAAGTTTATTAGAAAAGGGTAATATTTGATGGATGGTTATTTTGACTCCTTGATATCATTTATCGTAATGATAAATTCCTAACATCACCATTTGATCTTTCTTGAATTGAATTTTAGAAGTCTACCCTAGCTTCAACTCCCTTTTCTCACCCTAAAGTTGTGTCTAATTTTTGAAATCATCTTGATAGTTAACCTTCTTCAAATAATAATTATCCATGACTTTATGATTTGCAATCTAATTGACTCCTAGGATTACATCATATGACCCTAATGGCATTACAAAATTATCTACTACTATAGTGAATTCTGGAAACCTAATATTCACTTCAACTAGAAACTTATTAAATTTGACCTTTGACTCATTCCCATACTAAAATAACTATTCGTTTGACATAACTACATAATTTATTAAGCATTATAGGAGTATAGAAACATTATGTAGATCATCTATCAATCAAAATAGAAACTAGATGATCTAACAAAATAATTGATACTTCAGTGGGTGAATCTTGAAATTTATCCTGATGATTATCAACAACTACATGAATCCACTATTGGAACATACCTTGATTAGAAGCATAACCCTTGTTCTTTGACTTGTCTTGAAGACATTCTCAAACATAATCATCACTTCCACATATGAATCAACCTCCATCTGGTCCTTTCTTTTCAAACTATTGGCTTCTATTGAAACCACCTCTAAAACCATTACTAGGTTTCATATTCTTTGAAGCAATGATAAAATTGGAATTCTAGTTCTGTAATTGAATGTCGGAGTCTCCACTTCTCTACTTCAATTTATTCTTCTTGAAAGGTATTTTAGAACTTCCAAACTTCTTTTCAAAATTATCTCTAACTTGGGCAAGAGAATTCAATTTGTATTCTTCATTGACTACCTTCTTGAACACCTAATATATGGTACATGGACCATGCACATCTACTTCCCAAATAATTTGAGTTTTTAATCCCATGATGAATTTTTAAATATTAAACCTCTCATATACTTGATATTGAAGTACATACTTAAGGAGTTTGGTGAATTGCTCCCAATATTCATTCACCAATAAATCCCCTTGCTTAAGATTCTAAAAATCCATATATTTTTGATCTACGTACAATTGTGGAAGCCATCATGACCAAAAAATTTCAACAAACTATCCCCATGTGATGGTGGTTGAGTCGAGGTTCATCTTGAGTTTCTTGTTTTCCCACCAAGTTGCTACTTCACCAACAAGTTGATAAGTTCCCTAAACTACGTTCATGACTTTAGAATAATTTTGAATCTTGAAATATTTCTCCATTTTTATTATCAATGATTCAACTCCATCTCCTAATATAGTTTTATTGAATTTGGATGAATTTAACTATTTCATATCCTATGCCAACTCTACATATACTTGAGCTCTTGCATCCTTTGGTGATTCATCTTGCCTCTACTCTTAAGGATGTTATTTCTCATTAGGATTTTCCTTAGGTTCCTCCTAAGAAATATCTTATTTATGTCCATACATTCCTATTCTAAGGTCATGATTTGGTCCCTAGTATCTTGCATGGTTGTGAGGATTTGGTCAAACTTTGCAACTTAATAGGTGAAAAATTGATTTGGATCAAAAATGGATTTGGTATTCAAAGTAAACTCATATCCTACTCTATCACATACCATTATTCATCCTATATATTATGAGATTGAGCTTGAATTAGTGTAAAATTATGTCAAAGAGTTTGAGCCTTAGCTATGATACCATAATGTAACAACCCCACTAGGTTTTACTAGAATATAGTAAAAAAATAAAAAATAATAATCACATATATTCATTGTACATATTTCACCATACGAAATATAATTAGTGATTTTTAACCAAATACATTCATTTAGTTAACTGTAAGATTTATAGCTAATCCACTTAGCTAAGGATCACCATGAACATATATAACAATCATGAATAATACTAAATAAAAAATAATTAGTTCATCTAAACCATTAATGAAATAGTTTAAATCCAACCACAATTGATAAAACATTAAAAAAATAGTTTAAAAATTATAATGAATTAATATTTTAGTTCTCAACAATAAATAATATCTCAAATACTAATATATGATACAAATCTCCATGGAGCATGAGTCTTCATGACTCAAGTATCAATCTATAATCTCAAGTGTATTCTCTAGTGTACTAATCTAACTAAGAGGTAGATCATCATCTAAATTATTTTCCACACAAACCATAGACCATAGATCCCATACAATAGATCTAACAATTAAATAGCCCTCCCTTTATAAATGGTTAGATAATAACAGTGTGGTAATCTATAGTGACAAACTAGAACTCATGTGTTGTAGATATCTAATACATAATGTGTATCATAAATAAATTCATTCCAACATGATATCACACATAGATGCAAATTATATCAAAAAATTAGATGATAATGTTTAATTATAACTTTAATTTTGGCTAAATCTTTCAATAATTAATGATCTCTAGGATTAGTCAATTTTATAGACACCAATCAATTGGATTACATATCATCTTGTAATGATGGTGATAATTAAGCTAGTGGAATATATCCACTACTTATTTAGAGTAATAAGTGTCAGATTTGGTTAAAATATATATTAATATGGAAATTAATAGATCCATTCAAAGTATTTCCTTTTAGTTGATAAAGTATTATAAGTATATAAATATCAAATACACACATTTATCATATCAAATGTAATGCAATGAATATATAACATATAGTTTATTAAAAAATAATAATAATAATAAAAATAATCCTTAATATCACATACCATCTAGGTAGAAATTTTAATCAAGGAGTGGGTGGGAAGCCATAGGTGACGATAGAGGAGTTGGAGATGATGAGGAGGATGACAACTAGGGTCGTAGGGGATAGTGAAGAGAACATAAATTGGAAACAGGTTTTTGGTGATGGCTCAAGAGACTCTAGATCAGAGACAAAGGTAGAATATGATCAAAAACAAATTCATAATTGGAGGTGAATGATAGGATTCTAAACGCAGTCACTCTTATGCCAAAGGTAGCAGCTAGGATATGGGAAAGGAATTTGTATTTTCTTTGATCCTCTATAGGATGGAAGAGCATATGGTGTTATCTAAGATTTGTATATAGCCAAGAAAGAATCTTGTATGTAAATTCATTGACATTTATCTAGAGAGTGCACCTTGGAAAGTTTACTTTGATTGTGGCATGAACCAAATGGTCTAGAGGATGAAAGGTGCATACCTTCATATTCCATGGTTTTTTAGACTTCTTAAGGACCTAACCCATTACATTGACTTGATTTTTTTATAGAATTTTGGCATAAGTGTTAATTTTTTCAATTGTAATAGGTTTGTAATTTTGTTTGGGCATGAGAACAAATAGAATAGGTGATGTCATATGCCTTCCCGTTGTTTATTAGTTATATCTAGAATGACCACTCTTAAATGGTTCTTCTATGTGGTGAATGTTGGAGGATCCCACCCCATTATTAATTTTTAGGGAAAGATGGGTGTTAGAGGAACCCACTCCCCTAGTTTACTGAGTAGCATGTCTATTAGTGGACACCATGTGTTAACCTCATCTGACCACTTGGATAATGGAAAAATCCATTTATCTCATCTAATCACTGTAAGTATTTTGGCCTATTTGAAAGTGCTCAATTATATTGAAAGCTAGTTTTTAGGTTAAAGAGGAATCTACTTTAATGCAACCTTCTTTTTTATTTAAGATTGGATGACAGAGGAGTTCACCCTTGATTCCTTCAAGTTTCAAGATTTCAATTAATCATTATATGAATTTATGGAATCAAATCTAATTTAGACAAAGCCTCCTCTAGGGATGTGACTTTATTTAGTCTTTTTTTCACTCTTAAATTATGAAATTTTGATGGAGGAAGGGAGAAATCTACATGGAAGTTCAAATATGGAGAGGACCCTACTTAGTTCAAGTCAGTTTTGCTTGGGATAAATATAAGATTCCCAACCAAATCCTATCCTTATATAATGGATGATAGAGGAATCCACATTAATAGATATAGTAGGAGTAAATGCCTACTTATTATTTTTCACTTGTGTAGAAGAACCAGTTGATAGAATATCTTCTGTTCTAGGTGGATTCTTGTCTTGTAAAGTATGCCTTGGTGAAATCCTATCGAAGGATATTCAACTCTTCAGATTTCATTTTTATATAACATAATTAATTATAATAATGTTGTGGGATCATTTAAAACCCTCATCTTAGGGTAACAAGAGTTTAAAAACCCTCTTATTAAGATTTGTAATGTATTTTTATCTTAGTGGGAAGATAAGCCCATTTGTTGTGACTCAATTGTGCATAGGTTGTATGGAAGACCCAGCTGGCAAAAGACCTACTTCTCTGGTTGGACTTATGTTTTATAATGTCCTTAAATAAGACATAATAAAGGATGATTTACCTTTAATATTCACTATTTCATAACTTCTTTATGTACTTTATGTTGTGGGACCCTTTAAAACACCTAGTTATGGGATCTTTAAAACCCTCATGAATCACAAGGTTATGGGAGCCTCCAACCCCTATGATTATTTCTTTGTTGTGATTCCATAGGTTATGGTACCCAATAAAACACTTGGTTATGGTAACCTTAAAACCCTCATGATTGAAAAGGTTGCGGGAGCCTTCAAACCCTCTATTTTTTTCTTTATTATGCTGTACCAAGTTGTGGATTCCTTGAAACCCTCATGTTTTATCAAGGTCATGGAAACCTTAATTTCACTTATTATGTTTGTTAAAGGTTAGGGGAGACTCCAAACCCTATTTTTTATACTTGATTGGTAGAGGGATCCTTATAACCCTCTTCTTTTTACTTGAATGTGGGTCCAATTATGAAAACCTTTACTTATCGAGTTCATATCTCTAGTTTCAAAAGGTTTTACCTCATCAAATAAAAAACATATGATTTGAGTAATGATTTATCTAGAATTCAAGTTACTTTAATAACAAATCAACATATGATTCTATTTCATCCCTAAAATAAACATTATAACATAGGCTTATATAATGGTTCATATTCTATATATAACAAAAGCCAGTCCAAAAAAATATTAATATGCTCTATAATTAAATATCATAAATAGATTATTTTAATGATTTTTATCAACATTAAAATAAATAAAATCACCCATTTTCACCCTATCATGGTAATAATATTTTTAAGTATATCCCTGTTATAAACACACACACACACACACACACACACACACACACACACACACACACACACACACACACACACACACATTTATATATGTACGTATGTATGTGTGTGTGTGTCTGTACATATTTATAAATGTATATATGTGTGTATGTGTGTGTATGTCTATGCATATTCATATGGATGTGTGTGTGTGTGTGTGTGTACACACACACACACACACACACACACACACACACACAAAGTATAATCATTTAAATTTTTTTTACATAGTCAACAGACATAAATTATACCATGTATATGTATATTTTAAGAAATCTCAAGTAGGATTTCAATATAGTATAAATATATTATTGTATACAATATACTCTAAGAAGACATCCAATGTCTAATATCTTAGAGTATTATGTGTATTATAAGTATACATCTATCTAAAAAAATAGTGTCAAAACCATTTTATAAAGTAGATAAATCCCAATATACTTATTTCACTAAAAAACATAGATTTTTATGTGATTTACCATTCATACATAGCCAACCATTTATATTAATTCTATTTATTAAAATTACTCAATTAATCGATTTAAGTTAACATTTAAATTATATGATCAAACACATATACTTTATCAACTATGCCCAACTTGGGATTTCTTATATAACAACTTAGAATTGACCACATAAAACCCTTTGTGCAAAATATAAATGTAAAACTACATATCTATTCCTTTCATCAATTTTTCAAGACTCTTACTCAAATCATAGACTAATCTAAATATGTAATAATATTACATAGTCATAGCTAAACATATGTGTAGTTTATATATAATGAATTCAACAAAAATCATATCTATATCATAACAATGTTAACCTCTTCATGTATATTATTCTGTAAAAATCTGAGTACATAGATAATAGTTCATTTATTCACCTACCCATATCTAGGTTATGGCTCTAACTGAATTTTTTTCAAACCCAAATATGAATAAGTATGCACATTACAAGATTTATAACATAGTTGAATATAAATACTATGATCTTGATTTCAAATGTACAAATTCATTTGAAGTTTTCATCAAACATAATTCCATTCAAAACCAAAACTTTATGTTCATCTATATAAGTACCCTACAACTCTTTATATTTAACACATACATTTTCTTTTCAAATCCCCCAAATTTCCAAGATCCAAGTGTGTGTGTGTGTGTGTATCATTAGTTCAAATTGAGTATATTCATATATATATATATATATATATATTCCATTTTTTTATAAAGAACCCATACATATATACCCAAAATACAATTAGGGTTATACATATTCAAGCCCTCATACAACCAAAAATTTCAATCTATTTTTTTAAATACCTTAATGAATATATATCATAACTAGTTTGATGACAAAACTATATTGAGCCATATCAAATATACCCTTTAAGAAAATAATTATTCCATGATTGAACATATATTTTTGAATTTAAAAAGGAGTTTAAAAAAAATCTTATTTATATCCAAAATAACCATGGTAATTCCTAAATCTCTACCCAATTCCCTTAGGTTTAACTAGGTTAGATGTAGGGCTCTATGAAGGGCTAAACCTTCCATAGGAACCCCCATATAACCCTTTTTAATTTTACATAATATTTAAACAAATTAAAAACTAGTAAACATTTAAATTCCAAAATCCATCAATCATTACACAGAGAAATTTTAAGTACAATACCGACTTGTGTTTATTATTATGCTAAGGAAGTTGTATTTATTCTTTTTCCTTAACTCAAACTCTACTTCTTCTCTTTTTACCTGATATTCCCCATATGTATTCCTCCTAATCCTCCCTCTCCTTTATTTTATTCATTTTTTTCACCTTACTCAACATGAATCTCTAGTTCATTCTAGATAGACAAAACCCATTAAAAATATGCATTCTAAAATATCTCAATAGAACCCCAACTTAGCTACATTACCATTTCTCATGCAGTCCATAACCATCTTACATCATCATTTTTTCTAATAATGATGGTTAAATAAACTCAATGAGTGATTAAAACCCCTAATCATCTTTACACCTCCCAACTACTCAATAAAATAATCATTATATATCCTTTATAAAATATTCATGCCCTTTACTTAAATCAAATCCATCATTGAATTCACTTAGGTTATCTAAAACCAAATAAAAGAGTAGTCAAAATAACTAATATTATTCCATATAATTTTGACCATCAAAAATTCAATAATCACTATCTTTCCATGTAATGTCAACCATCTACTATTCAATTAACATAATGACTATATAGCATGGGTAAACAAATATGAATTAAAAAATATATATTGTTAATTGTTACCAAGTCCTAGAAATCAAAAATTATGCATTTGACCTCAAAATCATAAGTTAACCCTCTAGGTTTAAAACATAACCCATAGTGATAGTACTATTGTCATCTAAAATTCTAATCATTTGCATAATTTGATCATTTTTAAACCCATACCCATTTTCAATTCTCTAGTAAACATTAAATTTATTTTCAATGGTTTATCCTTTAGAGATTGATATACTTTTATTCATTATATCTGAATTTAATAGTCTTTTTCTAATAAGTTCTTGATTCAATTATATAAAACTTACCAATCTCTATAAAACAATATGAAATAAGGTTTTCACCTTGATATCACCTCTTTTTTATTTGACCATCCTTATTATTTTACCTTATCATATTCAATACCAATTATGTGATTATTATGCTCTAGTCTTTATACTTCTTACATTCAAGATACTAATCTTTGACTTTATCATATCTTCTAATTAGTTCCTTTAGTCCTTCCTAAATCTCTACAACTATGTTACTACTTGAAAAATTTGAACATCGACCTTTAGACTTTCTTTACAAAATGCCTTATGAGGCTAAGCCTATAATTATAGAATTATTCACTTGTCTATTCTTATCATAAACTCTAAAATCTGAGTTCTTTCTACCTTTTTTTATTTGATACTTCATCTTTCAAATGTTTATAACTTACTTTGTATTTCAACAAAAACATAGGGTTTGCAAACTACCATATGGACCTATAATTGAGAAAGACTAGTATTTCATTATTTAGATAATAACAAAAGACTTTGAACAAATACTAAAATCACCTTCTTATCTTTGTGACATACCCACTTCATTTTATAACATTCACATGTTATTTAAAAGGTGTTCTTACTCTCAACAATAAAATAATAGGCTAGAAGCATGAAACAGGGTTATTTTTGGACATATGTAGGTCTATTGGATTTAAATATCTCCTTACTTAATGTTTATAACATTTTAAAAAAAAGTTATATTTTCTTTCACAAGCATAAATTTATATATATATATATATATATATATATATATATATATATATATATATATCCCTTCATACCATTATTTTTCACTCATTATCAAAATAACGTGTATTACAAACATAAAATAGGATTCAAGCCTTTATTTCTCCTAATACACAATTTAAATTTTAGTGATATCTTTATCTACACCAAACCAATTGACTTGAGATCACGTTTTCTAGATATTTTTGCTCCCAACATCCCCCTCATGTCTATATGAAATGGGGACCCAATTTTATTTCACACTATGGTCTTGACTTTAAGCCCCCACTCTTCTATATGTTTATGCAAAATTTTGGGAAAGGACTAATTATTGGACTTCATACTTTAACAAAATATCATTGGTATATTATGTCTCTATCAACTAATTCTTGAATTCTTATAAGGCTTATTAAATTTTTCTTTTTAAACGTATTATTTTAGACTTATTTTATTGGCATTTTTCAGGTTTTTTTATGCACATGAATTCTTGTAGGATTTTTGGTTGTGGACTTATCTTTATCAGATAAATTGTTGTAGACATTTTATCTAAAATAATTCCTCTGATGGAATTGGTTTGTGGTATTTTTATCATTGGAATTTTCCCTAACAAAATAGACTTATCCTTTATCTTTTTTGAGATTTCCCTTTAGACTTTATGAATTATATCTTTCAAGACTTTGTCATAGATGAATGCCCTATGAAGTAGACCCTTTAGATTGTTGATAGATAGAATGTACCCTTTAGCAACTTGAAATGAGCCTTTGGTATTTTGATATTTCCCTTTAGGAATTTTGAAATGCCATTTAAATTTTTAAACCTACAATTTGGGCTTTTTGCAAACCTACCCTTTAGTACATTTATCCTGAACATTTACCCTACAATTTACATCATTTAAATTCCTTGCAATTTCCCTTCGGCCTTTTTTTTGTGGTCATTTTTTTTGATAAAATGACCCTTCAAATTATTTTTTCATTTACCCTTTGCCTTGCCATAATTATCCCTTGGTACTTTTGTCTTGGACATTTCCCCGTTAGAATGTGTCCTATGAAGTAGACCCTTCTAGAATTTTTTCCATGAAGTAGACCCTTTTGCCCTTTTGAACATACCCTTAAAGACTTTTGTCTTGAGAATTTTGCCCTACGAGACTATCCTTCAAGACTTTTGTCCTTAGCTGACCTTTCAATCATTTTTTTCCTTACCAATTCCTTCAAAAGTTATGTCTTGAACATTTTGTTTGATGAAAATTTCCAATTGAATTTTTCCCTTTGAAACCCACCCTTCAAACTTTTTGAATAGCCATTTGACATTTTGAAAAAAATCCTTTAGAACTTTCATCCTTCAACCAGTTCCTTCAAACATTTATCTAAGAGATTTTTCCTTTTGACCAATTCTTCTGAATGTTTTGTCTAAGACATCATACCCTTCAACCCTTATGAGACCATCCCTTCAAACATTCCTTTGGACATTTTGTCTAAGAGAATTGGGTCTTCGAGAGAATTATTATAGATATTTTTCCTGAAATAATTCCCCTAATGTAATTCCTACAAACTTTATCTCAAACATTTTATCTGACAAAATTAGAGTCCTTATAGCTAAAATCCCCCAACAATTCCTTTGAATAAATTGGCTTGAAACAAAATACCATACTACCAAGTGGTACCCTTACTTAGAGAACATTTTCATTATGTTTTAAGCTTAATTTAAGATTATTTTAGCCTAGGTCCAACAATATTTTATTAATACTAAGACCTTATGCTAAAATATTTAGGTAATGTTTGCTATTTATGTTTCCTAAAGTATTATTCTAAGTCATATTTTTGTTTATACTTGCAAGAGTAAAGAGATTTGTAAATAATAAGTATCCATCTCATAGGGAGTTAAACAGGTGTGACAGTTATATGGATATCTTTTGATGGTCACACGAATGTAAAAATTACACTCATAAAAAAAATGACATGGGTTCAAATTTTGATGATGATGTAGACATCATCGACGGTCATGAGGATGTCTTTGATGATTATGTAAACATCAAATTCAAGATCAGCAAAAAAATTATAGGGGATAAAATTATGATGATTACATGGACATTATAGATGGTCATGAGGACATCTTTGATGGTCACATATATGTCAAATTTAATATCATAAATTATCCATTTTTGAAATCAAAGGTTAGTAGGCCTAGTTATATTGATGGCCACCATTGATCCATACAATTGATTTGATAGTGAAAAATTGATAGAGACTTTTCAAAAGAATTAGGACGTAATAAGTGTTAAGATCTCAAGAGTTATTGAATATTATCACTAAGATATATGAACTACATTAGTTAAGCACAAAATATAGATGATGCAAATTGAGAGTAGACTTTTCAAATGTCTAGACTTAATGAGAGGCATAGGTGACATGTAATGCATAGTCATATTCAAATTAGTCATAGTTAAACATCATCACTAGTCTTAAAGGATTGATATAATGATACTTGTCTTTGATGCATGTTTGAGTTCCATTTGAAGGTAGATAATCTAAAATATCTAATAGGTTGTTCTCACAACCTATAAAAGAGGAATCTATAGTTTTTTAAAATGGTTTATATATTTGCAATTTGCCTAGAGTTTGAGTTATAATTGTAAAAAAATTATTGCTTTTGTATTTATACAAATGAACATGTTGCATATCTTTTGCAAAGGCTATTTTAAACCAATAACTAAAAGAATAATCTTATACAGTTTTGAACCATAGTTAGAACTCATGTTCTGACTATCACATGTAAAAACATTACAAAAATTTGGAGGATGAGGTGACCCCTTCCCTAGGTCTATATAAACAATTATAATTTAACTTGGATTCTGGTCAGAGAATTTTTGAATATAGGAGTAGCATCAATTTTGAATGATAATGAATGTGTTTATGTATTTTATTTCCAATTTTAATGTAATTAGTTATTACTTTCTTTGGTTGTATGTTTTAATAATCTTTAGTGTGCAATAATTGCCAAGGGATTCTTGACTATTTTGATTAATGTACCGATATGTGTGTGTGTGTGTGTGTGTGTGTGTGTGTGTGTGTGTGTGTGTGTGTGTGTGTGTGTGTGTGTGTAGAATATTTGTTGAAGGATTGGTAAATATATTGGTTAAGATATTCAAGTTTAAATTGATTCATAGTTATGATTAAACATGATTATTTTATTTTATGTAGTTTTCTATGTGTGTATAATAACTACCTTAGATACTTCACTATCCTGAGCCATAATATCCTAATTAGGGGTATACAATAGTTTCCCTAAAAGCAACAACTTTTGTTTGATGCATGTGAATTTATTGCTTCTTTATCTCCTTACATTTATTATCTATGTTTGATTATGTGTGTGTAATTGATTCTAACAATAGGCATAGGCTCTAAGAGCACTTGTCCTTTTAGCAACCAACTAAGGAAGTGATTTTTGAAAACTATAGAATCTTTCTTTTCTACCTTACCCTTCCCTCCTTTTATTCAATATATTCTAAGACCTACCCAATTTAGATTAGAATCCATTCATCCATCCAACTCACATAGAGACTCACTACCTTTATTAGGAACCACACCTCCATCTCAAAACCTTGTAAAAAAACCTACATGCCCTACCCATTATTCTATCAATAGTTAATAACAGACCGTATACCTGAAACTTGTTCCCTAGAGTAGAGTCTACCTCCATTGATATCCTAAAATATTATAAACTACCTCGTTAAGGCTCTAGTGTTCATAAAAATTACATCAATAGTCTATTTAGCATTAGAAGGAGGGCTAATACATCTTATAATAATATGTATTATTTACATATAGTTTCACTAGAGTCACCTAAGAGAGTGACTAGATCTGATTCCTATGTTGGTTTTCTAGTCTCACCCCTGATAAATCATACGAGACCTAGAACTATGCCAATAGCCCTAGTTTAGAACAATCCACCTACAAAGACTCATTCTCAAATAATGAATCCTTTACTTTTTAATAAACTAATGGCTCAAAAATATCCCTATTTAGTTACTTAGTTTGATCTACTGTTGTCATCATAGGAAATGTGCATGATTTGCCTAAGAATCCCAAAAATTACTTATCATCCTTTTCTCCTTTGAGAGCAAGGATAGCAAAGGAACACATCAAATCAATTAAATATACTTTAAGACTACTCAATGTTATAGATGAGAATGTTTCATGTAGATAATTCCCTTTTAATTTTATGGATGTTGCTTATGATTGGTATTTAAATCTAATGGAAAATTACATCACTTCTTGGGATGAATGTTAAGCAACTTTTCTTGCATAGTTTATATAGGTCACCAAACCTATTTTGGTATACCAACACTTCACCAACATAAATGAGGAACCTAATGAGCCCATATATTATTTCAACATAATATGGTATAAGATGTACACCCAGTTGACCTAAAGAATAAATTGGAGGTGGCATTATTGTTGGAAATGTACAAGAATGCCTTAAACACTATCACCATTGTGTTACTAAGAAGAGTTGTTGTGGCTAACACTTTGGTATTTGCATTTAAAAAATATATCAACATATATATACATCTCAATCCTTAGACACATGGATCACCTAATGTCAAAAATGGTTTTCTATCACTAAATCCAATGTCACACATGAAGCAAAATGTTCTTGTATTCAATCAAAACCAATTGTACACACTGCATCCACTGACATAAACAACACATATAAATTTTAGCTACTTGAATAATCATGTGATAGGTAATGGTTATTAGTAGAACCAATAAGTGACTATACTTACCACTGCCATCTTATAAGGTATGGATTCTATAAAGGTAGAACTAGATTCTATTAAGAAGATGGTTCAAAAGTTGAGCAATGATTTTTTAAATATGCAAAGGAAGATGTGTAATGTCAATGGCCCAACTAATAATCAAAATGATGGATTTTAGAGATATAATATACCATTCAATAGACATAAATAACTTAACAAGCTTTTAGAGATCAACATGGTAAAAATAAATCTTCTCAATTGGGTAGAATTCACAATACTTTCAAGCATGGTGAGCTCAACTGTGTTAAATTTTTCACTTCATTCAAAATATTTCAAACAAAGGTGGTTAGATAAGATCAAATGCATAATCCTCCTAAATCATCATCCAGATCCTAGCTCTTTTATCACTTCCATCTTCTTTGAACTCATAAATTTCCCTTCCTAGGAAAAGATGATAATGAACCAAAACACAATATGGACAAAGTTCACACTTTTTAATAGTTCTAGAGAAGTGCATATAATATAACAAATAAGCATCCTCTTACAACATCAACTACTCCAAATACCATGATGATTCCTCCTAATCCTAAGGTAAATAATAATCCACCCCTTTAAAGGGGAATGATCAACAGTAGAATAAGGAAGAACCAAGAAAAAGAAGATATAACATTGTCAAAGACATAAAAAATATCAAAACAAATATAACTCTTCATGAGTTAGATTATATCCGTAAATAAAAGGAGTTGTTATGGAAGTCCATTACTATAAAATATCCTATGGAAATAACCAAAGCATCTATAGATAAATTGAAGGTTGTTGATGTCAATGTCATCTATAAGAGTAAGCCAAAGTTCTACCCTTCCTATTGATTATTCAAGCATTTGATAAGAATATTCATAATTTTTTAGTTGATTATAGAGCTTATAAAACTATCATGCCTATATGCATATGTAAAAATATTTGTCTCACTACAATCCCCTCAAAGATAACTATTTCATAATTGGATAAAATAATAGTACCAGTCGTTGGAAAATTGACCAATATACGTATTTAACTAGTATCTAAACCATGAGTCTAGGTGACCTATGATATTATTGTGGTAGACATATCAAAAGTCTATGGACTATTGTTAAGAATGGATTGGTCCAAAACACTTAATGGATATCTCTCTATAGAATTTTCTCATATATGGTTACCATGTAGAGGAGTTGTGAATCAAATCAGAATTGATAGGGAGCTAAGAATGAAGTATCATATTATAAAGTATATCATCAAGAATGAAGAGGTAAAGTATGAATCTCTAAGCCTTGGTATTTATAATTTTATTACTTATAATCAAGTACAAAAACTAGAACCTAAAGGTTTCAATCAGTTGTGGACTCTACACTTTGATGGTGCTAGATCCAAGAAAGGATCAAGCATGGGAATATAGTTGATTGATCCACAAGGTAAAAAATTATTTACATAATATAGATTTTAATTTAAATCCACTAATAATAAAGTTTATTATGAGGCTCTAATTATGGGATTATAGTTTGTAATTAACAATAATGTCAAAACAATACCAATATTTGGTGACTCAGATTTGGTGGTCAATCAAGTGAAAAATAAATACTAATGCAAGCTATCTTATTTGAGGAGATACAAGCATAAAGCGTTGGACCTAATTGAAAGATATGAAACTTTAAACGTAGTATTATTTATTAGAGAGAAAAATATGACCACTAATTTATTATCCACTGTTGCTACTAATCTAGAGTTGATTTAAGAATCTAGGGTAAAAAGATTTTATTTGAATTGGTACCTTGCCTCTCTATTCCTAATAACATAGAAAAATTCTATGTCTTTGATGATGAATAAAAATATTATTCAATTTTTAACTAACTCAAGGGAATTAAAATCCAAAATCATCAATGATAAGGACATTAATCACCTCTGTCAAGAAGAATTAGATAAAGAGGGAGTTCTTCAACTCAAATAGAATTGAATTATAGGTAGCTTAGTCTCCTTGGAAAGATAATTTGACATAGATACTTAGGCACAGTAACTAAGACATCCATAGTTCAATGAATCAAACATCAAAAAGGAAAATTTAAGAAATGAACATAACCCATGTTATGTTAATATTGGTTTTAGTTGCACCCTAGAAGAGAGAAACCAAGTGAAAGATTCAACTGCTTGATATAGGGACATCAATGCCTGGACATATGGAGATTTGAAATTATATGACCCAAAGGTCATTACTCATATGATTCCATTGAAGCCATATCATAAACCATTTAGATAGAGGTAGATACCAGTCAATCCTATTCTAGATCCTCTTATTCATAGAGAAGTAGAGAAACATTTAAGCACAAAAATCATCTTTCTAGTAAGACATTCTACCTGGGTGGCAAACTTGGTAAGAGTGAGAAAGAATAATGGTGAGATCAAATAATGTGTGGACTTAAAAAGTATGAACAATGCTTCTAAAAAGTACAATTATCCCCTACCTTCTTTGGATGAGGTGATACAAATAGTAAGTGGTTCTAAAATGATGTCCTTCTTGGATGGATTTTTAGGTCACAATAAGGTGTTGGCACAATATTAAGATAGAATAAAGATGGTGTTTACCACAGATTGGGAAATTTATGCATATAAAAGTATTACATTTGGTCTAATAAATTTAAGAGTAACCTTTCAGCGTGCCATGGATCATGCATTCAAAGGATTGATGGGAAAATGCATAATCATTTATAAGGATGATCTTATGGTATTTTTAAAGAATGACAAGGCCCACATAGGTCACTTACATTCCATATTCGAGAGATGTAAAATGTTTAGTGTTTCATTAGAACTAAAAAAGAACATATTTAGAGTGACTGGAGGTAAGTTTTTGGGGAACATCATCACTAAGGATGGGATCACCATTGATCCAAATAGAGTTTTGGTGATTTCAAAAATTTATACACCTAATAAGAAGGAGCTTAAATCATTATTTGTAAATATTAACTTCATAATAAGGTTTATCTCAAGATTCATATAAATTATTAGACCTATAAACACCATGATCAAGTAGGATTTCATGATAGAGTGGATAGCTAAACCCCAAAAGTCCTAGAATATTAAATATGCAATATCATAGGCTCTAGTATTGATTAGTCCTAATTTTATGAAATAATTTTATCTATACTCATTCACTTCAAAGCATAATTTTTTTGTTTTCATCATGTATAATAAATAAGATACTAAGCATCTAATTGCAGTCATGAGAAAAAGTATGAAAGATGATGAGCTTAGATATTATATGATTGACAAATAGATTTTTGCCCTTGTCAAGGTAATAAAAAAGTTTCATAATTATATCTTGAGGAATAAAACCATCACCATTGTTCTTGATCCTATTATCAGACTCACTCTTTCATAGAATGAGTGAGGATAATGTTGAGGTAAATGTATGGCCAAGATACATTAATTTGACGTATAAATCAAGCCTACAAAGATCATTCAAGGCCAAGGCATTGTTCAACTTATGACTAAAGTAGATCCATGCATCACAGTTGAAGAGGTATGTGAATCTCAAGTGTTTAAAGGAGAATGTTATATTGATATAGTATATTTTTTAAATATAATAAATCTCTTGATCTCAATAGAGATAGGAAGAGAGATGTGAGGCTCAAATATACTCATAAAATGATCAAGAAGGGAGTCTTCTATAGAAGAAATATTAAAGGTATTTACCTTAGGTGTGTATCTATAGATGAATCTAAAGAAATATTAGAGAAATTACATCAAAATATAGGCAATTGTCATCCTTCTAATAATACCATATCCCATAAGATCTTAAGAATGGGCTACTACTAGCCAATATTTTTCAAATATGCTCACACTCATGTGAGAACATGCCATGAATGCCAAACTTTATCCAAGAAAGAGGCACATGTAGTAGTGCCTTTATAGCTGATTATTTAAAGAAGGCTATTCATCTAATAGGGTTTGGAATTCATTGGAATCATCAACCCAAACTCCTCAGTAACACATAAATTTCTGCTTACTACTATAGATTACTACACTAGCTAGATCGAAGCCATAGCTACAAATAATTATAGAGCACAAGACATGATTCACTTTTTAGAGTAATACAGAACCACTAGCTTTAACAAACCCATTTATTTGTTTTTTAATAATGGAATAACTTTTATATCATCATAATTTACTTAATGGGCATATGAAAACCAAATTACTATCATGCCATCTTCTAAATATTACCCTTCGGGATATAGGCAAGTAGAATCAATGAACTAGAATCTGATTGATGCACTTAAGAAATTAGTAGGGGACAAGCCCAAGGAATGACACAATTTATTGAAGTATTATCTTTGGGTAGGTTGGACTAGACATAATCAAGCCCTTCAAGCTTCACCCTACCTATTTGTATATAGAAACAAGCTTGTATTCCTAATTATGTTGAATTTACCCACTTATCAATTTATTAAGGACTACATGGAACTGAGAAATAAAGTAGAATCAAGATTTTTGGACATAATAAAAATGGAATATTCAAGGACTAAAGCTTTATAAACATTCAATAAACACTAGGATGTGGTCAAGAAGTGGTTTGATAAGAGAGAAAAAATCAAAGCATTTAATATTTTAGATCTGGTGTTACTTTAAAATTAAATCCATGAGAAGAAAGGATAACATGAGAAGTTTTTCTCACTATGGATTGGACCATGCCTTTTTTTAGAGATCATGGGTGATAACATGTTTCATCTAAAGGACCTCCAAAGTAATGAGCTTACATATATAGTCAATGGATAGTTCCTGAAGCACTACTTTAGGGTTGTGTCATCTACGAATATTACCAATTGATGTAAGATGAATGGATGTAGCTATAAGATTAGATTATATTTTATACTTTCTTAGAATAGGTTTATTTCTTTCAAAAATTACTTTCCTACTTTCTAGATTAATATTTCCTACTTTTAGTATTTTGATTTCATAGATTAATTGATTACTTTCTAAATTAGATTTCAGAGTTTTCTTAGTTTAGGTTCCTCACTTTCTTAGATTATTTGTTTGTTACTTTCTCTAATAATCAAAATTGTGTTTTCTCTAACTATAACCAAGCTAAAAATCCAAACCAACTGAGCTTATGACTTGTAAAAAAGGGGAAAATTAAAATCTTACACTTTGGGACTAGTTTATAGATTGGGTGTATTTCTATGTTTTTGAGTCTTCAAGATAAAAGGTATGTAATCATGAACCATTTTCTATATTCTCACAATTGAATACTTTTATCAAGAATATGGAAGTTGCTCTTAGATTACTTCATGTAAATTTAAAAAGTTTTCTTATTTTATTGGATCAAATTCACTTATCATATTAAATACAAGTTAGAAGTCATAATTATGGGTATAGGTGTAGCTGACAAGGATGTTCCATTAATGATTTGTTTTATAATTATACTATCTCATTGGGGTTCTATCGCTTCTCTTTTCTATTCAAGAATAAAAGAAGAGTGAAAGAAAAATAAAAAATAAAGAACGAATGGATTGAAAATAGCAAAATAAAATCAAAAGGCTCACATGATGAAATAAGGTCAATTTACCATGCATCATGATTAAAATAAAATAGGGGAGAGAGAAAAGAAATATCCCAAGGTCTATCTATCAGGGCTATAGATGTCTAGCTAGCAGTAGAGCAATGCCTAATCTTCCCTTATTTTTGAGTTTTAATATACACTAGAATGAAACATAGAGCTTCATCAAGCCTTCCGAAAATTCATCATAGTAGGGGTTAAATATACTACATGTTTTGACACACACAGATCCAATAAATTATAAGGAAAGTATGTTGTGTGAATCTACTTATGAGTCTTTTTCACGTTTATAATTTAAGTATTCTTTTGTGACACACTTCTTGATTGATTTGAGATTACAAACTAGAGCTATGGGTTCTTAAATGCTTACGAGTATTCTCCATTTGAGTCACCATTTATTTCACCTAACATCCCCCTTATTTTCATAGGAAATGAGGACCCACTTTTTTTTTCAAACTATGGTCTTCACTTTGAGCCCCCTCTTCTATATGGTTATGCAAAATTCTAGGAAAGGACTAATTTTTGGCCTTCATACTTTATCAAAATGGAATTGTTATATTATGTTTTTATCAAGTAATGATTGAATTCTTTTGGGGATTATGAAATTTATCTTTTTCGACTTATTGTTTCAGACTTATCTTATTGGTATCTATCAGGATTTTTGTCACAAATGAATTCTTGTAGGCTTTTTGGCTGTAGACTTATCTTTATTAGAGAATTGTTGTGAACATTTTGTCCAGAACAATTCCTCTGATGGAATTGGTCTATGGGATTTTTTTTGTGGTAATTTTTCCTAATGAAATAGACTTTTCCTTCAACATTTTTGAGATTTACCTTTGGCCTTTAGAAATAATATCCTTTAGGAATTTTATCATGGATGAATGCCCTATAAAGTAGACCCTTCAAATTACTTCTAGATAAAAAGTACCCTTGGGAATTTTTAAATTACTGTTCAAGAATTTTGAAATTCCCTTCAACCTTATGAACCTACCCTTTAGGCTTTTTTCAAACCTACCCTCTAAGATGTTTTTCACAAACATTTTTCCTATGAAGTAGATCTGGTAGATTATTTACAGTTTCCCTTCGACCTTTTTGTTGTATTAATTATGCCCAATAGAATGACACTTCAACTTTTTTTTTCATTTACCCTTTACCTTACCAGAATTACCCTTTGGGACTTTTGTCTTGATCCCTTTCCCATCAAATTACACCCTATTAATTAGACACTTTAGGCATTTTTTCAATGAAGTAGACCCTTTAGCTTTTTTGAACATACCCTTTGTAACTTTTGTCTCGAGCATTTTACCCTACGAACCTATCGTTTAGGACTTTTATCCTTAGCTAATCTTTTTAACAGTTTTTCCCTAGACCAATTCATTTATAAGTTGAATCTTAGACATTTTGTTTGATGAAAACTTGACCTTCAGCCTTTTCCCTTTGAAACCCACCCTTTTAACCTTTTGAATATCCCTTTGACCTTTTGAAAAATTCCTTCAGGACTTTTGTCCCAATACTTTGTTCTTTGGCCAGTTCCTTCAAATTTTTATTCATGAGATTGTGCCATTTGACCAATTCCCTCAAACATTTTTATCCAAGACATCATGCCATTTATCTCTTTTATGACCACCCCCTCAAATATTCCTTTAGACATTTTGTCTGAGAGAATTGGGTCTTTGGGAGAATTATTATGGACATTTTATCTGAAACAATTCCACTAACAAAATTCCTACAAACTTTGTCTCTTGGAAATTTTATCTAAAAAAATTAGGGTCCCTATAATACAAAGACCATAACAATTCCTCTATAATAATTTCCCTGAAACAAAATACCATACTCCCAGGTGGTACCCCTACTTAGATAACATTTTCATTATGTTTTGAGCTTAATTTGAGATTATTTTATCATAGGTCCCAATCATATTTTATTATTACTAAGACCTTAGGCTAAAATATTTAGGTAGGGTACTTTATATTTGTTTCCCAAATCATTACGATAAGTCCTCTTTTTATTTATACTTGTAGGAGCAGATTGAACTAAAAAATGACAAGTGTCTAGCTTGCAGGGAGTTAAATCGATATGATGATCATGTGGATGTCTTTTGACAGTCATACAAATGTCAAAATTAAGATCAAAGACAAAAAGACATAGGTTCAAATTTTTATGATCATGTGTAAATAATCAATGGTCATGAGATTCTCTTTGATGGTTGTGTGAACATCAAATTATAGATAAACAAGAAAATAATAGGGGATTAAATTATGATGGTTACTTGGAGATCATTGACTGTCATGAGGACTTCTTTAGACAAACATTATAAAATTCCTTTCTTATATTAATTGTTCAAATTTTACAAAGTAGTTTTGGCTCTAGGAACTCTCTCTCCCTTTTATAATTGACAATACCCCTTATATATATTGTTAAGGAAGTATGTCAGTTAGTCATGCCGAATTACAATAGTACATGTGTCCTAGATAATTATCCCTTAAAACTTTCTATAATGATCTAGACACTTCCTAATGAACTAACCTATAGGAAATGTGTTTTAAAACTTGCACATGCCTTTATAAAAAGAATATTCTCTTTTCAAAATATTATACATATTAAGTTATAATAATAATATTCCTAATCCAACTAACTTTGGGACTTTTGTTGTTGTCTTCTATCTTTCCAGCAAGATTTTCATTCTATAATGTTGCTCCTTAATTAGTTCAAGGTCAACAATTGGTTTCATGAAGAGCTCCTTCATTTGACCTACTAAGATCTTGGGGTCTTTATCTACCCTACATAATGCCTATTTGATGTTTCTAGCTTCATTAATCTTTTCCTTTGTAGTTAGAATCATATTCATGATCCTATTATTATCAGCAATAGTCTTACCTATGATTTGGTTTCTTACCCCTTGCATTAATTGGGAAGCTCTTTGCTTGAACTCATCATCTATAATTAGACAAGCTGGACTAAGTGTAGTAGGATCCTTGACTAAGATTCCCCATGCATGCACTGATCTATTCTCTAATTATTTGAGATAATTTGAAAGACCTCCCATCTCCCAAGCCCATTTTCTTACATCCTTGATCTTTTCTAGTAATATAGCCATAGCCATACTTAGGTGAGATATGCTTACTATTTTGAAACCATGGATTTGATCATCTATGACGACATTGATCAAGTCCTTTACCTTGTTATTTAAAACCTATCACTAGCTGACCTATCCTATAGCTAAAGTTCCGTGTTTATTTTTTGCATCTTGTTTGGATCTTATGGTCTTTAAGAAGATAAATAAATCATCCATGGTGGTATAAAATTATTTTATAATGGTTTCTATAACTAAAAAGATGGATTGTTCTTTTAAATTATTATTCTATTATTTTAGGCCTTTGAGGGATACCTATAACTTCTCTACTTGTGTTTGGGCCAGCTCTATGAAATTTTCCTTTAAAAAACTTTTTTTTTGGCTACCATTACTATAAATTATATAAAATTGCTCAATAATGACTAGAATCCAGCTCTGGATCAAATTATCATCACACAAGTGACAATCCACTTCTCCTTAGGTTGGTCACAATGTATACAAGAACCAATTAGGGATTCTATATGCTTTTAGGGCTTCTTTGGTAGTCAAATAGGTTTGTAAGGAGTGTTAATGGCATATTTTTGCTCAAATCACAAGATTCATGACTTAGATTACATTCATATTTGTCTATTTATACCTTTGCATTCCCTTGGGTCCACAAGATCCTTTGTTTTATCATTTTTATCTATTTGGTATCACCATTGCATTCTTCTCATTAATGTTTGAAATTTGACAATTTTTTTATATTAAGAAGCATGTCACATCCTTATTGGTTTTGATCCCTTTGAAAACTCCATCTCATCTCACACCATCATATTTACTTGCACAGATCAATGTAGTTTGTTGATCTCAATCTCAAGATTTGAATGCCATTCAGTACCTTTGTTATGTTTCTTAAAGTTATGGCACATGTCATTATCACATTTACTCTAAGATAAATTTAAAAGTCCACTTTGATCATGTACCATTTCATCATCCTCACTTGAGGAAATGTGTATTTTCAATCTTGAGTAAGATGCTCGGTCTTTAACCAAGGACCATGGCTTGAATTTTCAATGTTGATTATGCATCATTAGATCTTATGGGTATCAATTAATGTGTACCATTGATATTTGAAATATGCACAGGCCTTAATTTTTGGCACTCAGTTATGCCATTTTTCATATCTACATTTATTTTGAGCTTCATTGAAAAGTCTATGTTGATTTTACACCATTTGATCATTTTCATCTGAGAAAATGTGTGCTATTAGATCCTAATCCAAGAGGTGGAACACCATTGGCTACTCAATATTATTTTAATGAAATGGTGACACTTGTCACCACTTAACTTGTCCTAGAGATTCATTGAAATATTGAATTAATGTGTCCCATTAGATCTCCCTTGTGTGCGCAAATGTGGACCGTTGATCCTGTGGACAAGAAAGATATTTAATTCAGAGCTTGGTAATAATAAAAAAATAAAGCTAAAGTATTAGAATAAGGTTTTAATTTCTATTAATAAATATTTAAGATAAATTCTTAAGATAAGTTTAAAATATATTAATGTGGCTTCATGAATTATAAAAGACTTGGCATAAATTTTTAGCCTAAGTTAGAAACATAATAAAAATGACCCTGTGTTAGTTTTTAATATTGATCTCATACCATTAGATCTTCTCTAGCGTGTATGTGCATCATTGATAAAAATCCTTAGATTATTGACCCCATCTCACAACACTAAATTGACCTCACCCAAGTAAATGTGGGTTATTGATCCTACAGACAAACACAATGTTTAAGTCATGCTCAAGAATTACATGGAAGTTAGGGTAATGTCTTAAGATAGGTTTTTTTATTTGTGTTAACAAACATGAATCAAAACTTTAAGATTAATAATTTAAGCTAGGTTTATTACAAAGGGACCATCTATTACTTATGAAAAACTAGTAGATAAAAAGGACCAAGTGCCAAGGGATATAAAAGGGACCAATTATGAATTTTAGACTAAGGTTTGGTCATGTTAATAAACACGACTAAGCCTTCATATAAAAATTAAACTAAATCTATGGCATATTTAAAGTGCTCCCATGTAAATTATTCTTACCAAATTTGAATTTAAATTAAAGTTTATAAGCAAGGGTAATTTTAACAAGGGTTTCAAAAATATTAAACATGGATTTAATTTTATTTTCAATAGACCAAAGGTTAGTAAAATACCAAATTAACATAAAATCATGAAACCTAGACACAGTCTATTCAAGGGGGGCTCCATTAAACCTAAAACTTGGTAAACGTAGAGATCCAATCTATTAGAAAATTTGGATGATATTAAAATAGAATCCTAAACAAATATTCCAGCTAAAATAGCTGTGGATTATCTTCAAATAAAGAATATGTGCAAACATGCTAGTGACACTCTGATCAAGTAAATTTTCAATTTTAAGGTACAAATTTGCATAATTTTACACAAGGGTCCCCATTTTTCTTAAATGGGGGTATGTTTACCTCAATATAATGACATTGTATTTTTCATTTGAACATTAATGTAATTCTATTTTTGATTTCATGAATATTTTTCTAAGTGTGAAAAGTGATGTATGGTGGATTTAGTGATAATATTATATCCTTGCTTTCCATATCCTTTCATGTTTTTGCAATAATTCCTATTTTAATAGGTCATATAGATTGTATTTAAGTATTTTAGGCTCTTTTAAAGTGTAATATTGTTCTTATAATTTGTATTCTATCATATGGTTCATTTACCTTGTGTGTCTTTCATACATCTTGTTGTCCTAAAAAACAATGTTCTCATTTCTGAGACAACATATGAAATATTTTGTTCCTACAAGACCAAAATTATTTCTTACCTTTTCAAAATTTGTTATGAGCATTCAATTTCCTCATTTTCCAAAATTTTTGGTAAAGGGACTAGCAGGTTCAAGAGGTTCAAAGGCTTCTACAGGTGAATTCAATCAAAGGAGCAAGTTTCCAATGCTTAGTCATTTTCATGATTGGTTCAATGCTTTGGTTCAACCAAAATCATCCATCGGAAAGGTTCTAAGCAAGGATTTAACCATTGAACCATTGAAAATTGAACCATTTTGGTTCAATGGGTTAAATGGGTTCAAAGGTTCAACATCATTAGCAAGAGTTAAGTGCGTTTGTCAAAGGTTCAAACTTCAACTGCTTCCAGGTTCAACAGCTTCAAAATGCTTATCAAAGAGAAGAAGGCTTGAACCATCGAACCATTGAACCTTGAACCATTTTGGTTCAATGATTTCATGGGTTCAAAGGTTCAACTAGTATGATGAAGGTCAAAGAGCTTAGAAAGAACAAGGAGGTGACAGACAAAGGATGAACCAATTAAACCTTGAACCAAAAGAGTTCAAAGTTCAATGGTTCATAAGTTCAAAGGTTCAAAGGTAGCCTCAGTCAAGGAAAGAAGTAGAAAACAAGTGGTTCAATGGATGGTTCAACCATGGAATACATGAAAGAAAAAGATGAGAGGAACCTACCACATATCACCTGTAGAGATCAGTGGAGGATGCCAAGTGTCAATGGTCACTGCATCTTCATTTAGTTTCATTATCAAGTAAAGACTATGGTAGGCCCTAGGAAAGTTGATAAAAGAATAGGTGAAGTGCTCTAAGTGTCACCCTCTGTGTGATTGCTAAAACTAAGCAAAAGTTGCCATGTATCCATAGAAAGAATCAATAAAAACTACCATGTGTCATCTTCCATGTGAATCTAAAATGAGTCATGAATGTTTCTCAAAGGTTTCTAAGAAGTGGAAAAGGATACCAAGTGTCCTCACTTATTTTGTTGAAGGATGACATGTGTCACTTGTTTAAAGCAGTGGAATGTGCCACATGTCAAAGATGTAGAGCCAAGGAAAGATTTCCTACAGACAAATTGTCTAAAGGAATTCCTTTGGAATTTTTGTTCAAAAGAAATAAAGGGTCAAGCCTAACCAAATAAATTAAAATCCTGAAGGCCACCTGGGAGATCTCGAAGGGTAAGTACCCACACGGGGGACAATTGACACTCAAAAAGTAAACTATTTTTCAAGACCCCAAAGGGCAAGTTCCTTTTGAAAAGATCAAGTCTCAGAGTGTAGCAGAAGCTGACAAGTGTCACATATTGAGACATAGTCTCTAACAAGTTTCAAATTAGCAAGCCACATGTCCCATTACAACTCAGTGGAGTGAAACAAGTGTCTACATCTACACTTTAGTTTTCTAACAAGTTTTAAAGCTTATTGTAATAAGCTTATTTTGAAGCTATGAATGTTGCCATGCATCCTCACCTGTGTCATAGTGGAAAGAGGCCATATCAAGTGAGAAAGACATAAAGGAGTTGCTAAGGAGAATGATAGGCCCATAAATGTCAAATTTAGGACCATCGACTAGCCATTAACCTTTAAAAGATGAAATACCTATGGATGTCAAATTCATAACAATAAGGTGTCTAATTGATCTTTGTAGACATAGAAGGTGGACCCAAATGCATTCTAAGACCTTAAGGCCAAGGCCAAAGGAAGAAGAGACAAAGAGGGAAATATAAACAGGAGTTATTTCTAGTAGGTGGAATACTCCACCAGGTAGGTATTTGGGGCCTGTAAGCATTGAATGTGTAGCCTGTTTATCCCCTTTGGCATAAATACAAAGTGGGTAGGTGTGTGGATAATAGGTAATAGAATGAGTGACTCTCGATTAGGAGATGTTGGAGATGAATCAACATGCCATAGTTAAGGCAGTTTCCCTATTCTACCATGGCTCTCCCTGATAGAACCAAAAATGTGTCTAAGGCATTAAATTGTAGCATGGGTCACTCCATGGGACAAAGTGTCAAGCCTCCCTTGGCCTCTATATAATGTAATCTCTTGTATCATTTGATGGGAGATCTTCCTATTACCAGAAGAAAAACTCTACCCAAATTGAAAGGTATCACTGAGACTTTGAGCTAAGAATTGTTTATCATATTTCTTTATTTGAATCAAAAAGAAAGTTACTTTCATACTTTATGTTGTTATAGCTTGTATCATTCTAGAAAATTGTTCTTATGTCTATTTCCTAAATGTATTCTTTTTTATTAAATTTAACAAGAAGAGCTAGTGGAAATGATAAGGAAGGTGTCTTAAAGCCAGCTACTTTCAGACTTTGTGCTGTCATAGTTGTCTTCAGTGTGTGTTTATTTTCTATTTCTATGTAAAGGACCTTGGGATGACTTTGTGACCCCATTGTTCTTCGTATCTCACTCTTGGACAATCAAGGTGGAGAATTTGTGTTACATCTTAGATTTTTGGTTACTCTGCACTTTGTTACCATTTACTTATCATACCTGAAAGATTCCTATTATTTGCAAGAATAAGCACTTCTAAAAGAAGAGAAGTGCCTTCTATCATTTCACTATGATTTCTACTATCCAGGAAGGGATCTGGCTCTTAGCTAAATTTTACTTCTAAAAGAAGAGAAGTAACCTCACCAATCACCTAGGATTTCTCCTTTGATCTGTGAGCATCATCTCTGAAAAAAGAGAGATGGATGATATATCCTACACCTGAGTGTTATTTTATTCTTATTTGTATAGTATATAGCTCCTACATATTTTTAGGGAACCTCCCCTTGATGAGTGGAGAGATTTTTCCCCTATTAATGTAGTAAACCTGCACACCTAGCTGACCAATCTCCCTATGTTGTGGTTGAAGAGACTTATTTTTCTCACTAGTTAGTTGGTTGACAAAATATTCACCCAATAGTTTTTGGTGACTCCATTAGGGAAGGATAATTAGTTTGAAGCCTCAAGCTTCAAATTAAAGCAAGACCAGTCCTTTTACATTTTTGTTTCACAATCTAACAACTCCATGTTATACCAGAAGCCAAAAATCTCAAGGTGTTGTTGACCCTTCTTTTGAGTTGGTGCAGCAGAGCAATTTTGAGTTTTTTCCTCCACAAGCTCACCTTCAACGAAATAGAAGTCTTCCTCTTAGCCCTACTAGGTCACCAACACAAGGTAAAGCTTCTTTTTCTACTGCTAGTAGAGCTTTGCCCATACATACTCCACCCAAATTTGTTATCCCACTTTTACATAATCAAACCATGGCTTAAAGACCCTGGGGTAACTCATTTGGCCCACTTAATTTGACTCTACCGCTACATGAACTTCCATGAAACTCAAGAAAAAATTTCCCCAAATTTTTTGGTGATGGGAAGTTCACCCTGATGAATATATTGCTACCTTTAGCATAGCCTATGGTGTAATAGGTGTGGAGTATGAAGACATAGTAGTAAGGCTATTCATAGAGACACTACAAGGCACTATTGTAGACTAGTTATACCATATATAAGCTCAGTCAGTGACTAATTAGGACACCCTCAAAGATAAATTTGAAGCTAGGTTTAAGCCTATAGAAGATGCACATGCCTTGCTGGCCAAACTCACATAAATGAAGAAGGAGCCCCATGAACCTATGAGGGACTTCATTGCCAAGTTTGACAAGCTGAGGAATAGGATTCCCATGATCACCCAGTTGACACCTCAGAATCTCAAGTGTTTCTTCATCAACTCACAGCTACCTAAAGTGAGTTTCTTGCTGAGATAGGATAGACACATAAACCTTACTACTACTTAGGACTTGGTTACTGAGGTATAAGATGACCTTATCTTGGTAGGAAAGATAAGGAGGGACCCTAATAAAGGTAAATCCTCTTCATCTTCTAAATACTCATCTACAGCCACCACTAACCCAATGGTGTAAAAGCTGGCAAATGAAGTGTTAGCTCTCAGAAAGAAAATGGCTCAAGGGATGTCATCTACTCCTTCATACAGAGATATACCAAGGAGGACATTCCCTAATTAGTCCTACTAAGGCCATGCTACCATGAATCAAGGACAATTAAATCACCTTCCTCCTCTGCAGAGGAACCTCTCCGTTGAAACACCTCTAAACAACTCAGTAGTTGGATATATTGAAGCTAAATTAGATTTCTCATTCTAGCCTAAGTTAAATCCTAAAGATGATGCTAATCCCTTCACTGAGGAAGAATAAGAATTAGCTGGTAACTCCCATATTGGTTTCCTAAACTATCAAGATGAACCTAGAAGTGAAGGTAATGCATCTGAGGCGTCATATGCCATATTCACCCAGTCCAATAATCAATCAGCTCAAAAATTTGATAAAGAGAAGACAAAGGGGCAACCTCAACCAACAATTTCAATTTCTAAGCATGGGACCACTTTGCCCTTCTATCCAAAGGACCTGGTGACTGATAGAAAGGTAAGTACCCCAAACATTTCTGCACCTTCAACTTCAAATTCACAGTCTAGTTCTCCCCTTCCCAAAACTCAAAAAGATGAACTCCAATCCTCTGTACCTAGTCATTTCCAACATCTGATATCATTGACCATATAAAGAAAAGCAAAATTCAAATGTATAAATTTGAATTTCTATAGTCCTATCCTGAGCAATTAGACAAACTGGTTCAATGTGTTAAAAAATAAAACATCCTTATAAAACAAGCAATTCCCAAAGTGACACATGATCCCCCCAGGAATGCACCCACCTAGAAAAATCTTGTCGTTACCCCTCATGTTGCTCCTGGTAAGACTGAACCATTCTATTTCTCATTGCTAATAGATTGACGTCAATGGAATAATTACATCATTAATTCTAGAGCTTCAGATAATGTCATGCCTACTAAAGTGGCTAAATCCCTTAACCTCACACTAACCAATACTTTTGGTAGATGCTTCTCCATGGAGAACAAGCAAGTACCTCTATTGGGACAAATCAAAGATGCCCAATTTGTGTTTGCAGCATTCCTAGACAAAAGGATCGAGATGGCTGTCTTGGTAGATGACATCCCAACATCATATGACATCCTTCTTGGGTGGAATTTTTGTAGGGATGTTGGTGGTGAATTGAGTATGGACTTATCTGGGGCAAGGATTCTATTCAAATGTGTTATGAAGAGGCTACTCCCTAAGAAGGAAGTGAAATATGTGGTTACCCAGACTTTGGCACCTGAAGCTCAAATTTTGTTTGAGTCTTCAGGCATGGGTAACTACTTTTTATCCATGAATGAAGTTCATGAGGCATCTAATGAAGCCCCTACAAGTGACAACCTAGAAATACATTCAACTAAAATAGCAAAAGAATTGGTAGAGCACAATGCAAGTGGATGAATCTCTCCTTTGAATGAATAAGAATCCAAAGGAAAATCAACATCAAGTGAGGTATGGATTATTGAATTTGATGGTAGCTGCTCCTCCACCAATTTAGGAGCCAAGGTTGTGTTGAAATCTCCTCAAAGAGATATTTTTCCTTCATCCTACAAGTTGTAGTTTAGAAACACTAATAACACAGTTGAATATGAGTCTCTATTGCTTGGATTGAGGGCTACTTGAGATAAAGACATCAAGCTCCTTCATACCAAAGGAGATGTTGAACTAGTGGTTTTCCAAGTAAGAAACCTATATGAAACCAAGAATGAAATATTATGTTACTACTGTAATCTAGTCTGGGACTAAATTGAAATATTTGATGCTTTTATCATCTCTACCATTCTTAGAGAATTCAATGACTGGGCAGATGCCCTAGCTATTTCAACTACTCTCTTGGTCCCCCACCTAGATTTCAAAGGAGACAAGTACACTATTGAGTTGGTATTTAGACCAAGTGTACCTGATAATGCCAGTCATTGGCAAGTGTTTAATAATGATGACCAAATCATTGCCTTCTTGGAGAAAAAAGATAGCTTTAAATGGTTGCATTTTGAAGGTAGTGAATCTCAAAAGTGTGAACCAGCCCCTGAATCAAATACAAATGTAGGTGAGGTGTTCCTAAAATTCAAAGGGAATAACATTCCCAAAATCTTGGTTTCCCTTGAGAAGTTGTTTGATAAGCATGATGATTCATAAAATAACAATAAATGGATTCAAGCTCCTCTCAAGAGTTTGATCAAATAAATCTGGGAAGCAAGGGAGATCCCAAGATGGTTAACATTGGTAAATGTTATACTCCTGAGGAGAGGTTCAGGTTCACCACTTTGCTCAACTAGTAAATGGATGTCCTGTCATACTCCTATGATGACCTAAAGTCACTAAGGCCTAATGAAATTTGACATGACATTCCTCTTAAGGCTGATTCGACACCTTACAAGTAAAAGTCTAGGTAGTATAATCTAAAAATATTAGGTACTATTCTATTTGAGATACAAAAAATGATAAATTCTAGGATCATTTTCCCAATCCATCATTCTACATGGATTACAAACATAGTACCTGTAAGGAAGAAGAATGGTGAAATTCACCTTTGTGTGGATTTTAGAAATTTGAATCAGGCATTCTTGAAGGATAATTATCCTTTGTCAATCATGGATCAAGTACTTTAGATAGTGATGGGTTCAAAGATGTTATCAATGCTAGATGACTTCTCAAGATATAATCAGGTTGAAGTTGGTGAGGCAGACCAGCATAAGACTGCTTTCACCACACCTTGGGGCATGTTTGCATATAAAAGGATGCCTGTTGGCTTGATAAATGCTAGCACCACCTTCCAAAGAGTAATGGAACTTGCCTTTAAGGATGAGATGGGTAAGTTCATTGTAGTTTATCTTGATGAATTTACCATCTTCTCTAAGCATCACCTAGATCATGTGCACCATTTGTAATGAGTGTTGGAATGATGCTGCCAGAATGACATTTCCTTAAACCCTAATAAGTCAGTATTTAGAGTAATAGAGGGGAAACTTCTCAAACACATTATGTTAAAAGGGGGCATAAATATTGACTTAGATAGAGTCAAGTCTATCCAAGAGCTTACCTTGCCCACAAGTAAGACTGTTGTTCACTCTTTCTTTGGAAAGGTAAATTTCTTACGAAGGTTCATCCTTGAGTTTGTTGAGAAGACTAAGCACATTGTAAACATGATGAAGGGAAAAGCCACCTTCAGCTAGACTGAAGAAGGTAAGTCAGCATTTGAGGATATGAAGATTTCCATTACCCATGTTCTAATTTTGGTTTGTCTAGAGTATAACAAAGAGTTCACCATATATAGTTATGCTTCATAACACACACTTTTAGTAATTCTAGTTCAACAAAATAAAGAAGGTATGGAATCCCCCATTTCCTTCATGAGCTAAAGTACTCAAAAATGGAGAATCATGTTTATGTAGTGGTGAAGGTAGTGAAGAATTTCTACTTTTACATCTTGAATTCACACAGTACTGCCTTGGTTCCCGACACCACGGTCAAATCCATACTGACTCAGTAGGAGTTTGGGATGAAAAGAGGCAATTGGGTCACAAAGTTCTAGGAGTTTGATTTGGTCATCAAGCCAAAAAAGTTGGTGCATGGAAAGGGGCTATGCCAACTAATTAATGATAACAAGCTGGGAGGAATAGAGCATGAAGAATCAGAGGTGGAAGACCCACCAATAGTCCTCTTTGTCTCTACCATGAATGAGTGGTATTTAGGTATTTCTCATTTCCTTACTTATGGTGAGTGTCTTGATCACCTATATTATGAAGAAAGGAGAACCATCAAGCTAAAAGCTACAAATTTTGTCCTCTGGGACAATGGCCTATACAAGAGGAGCCTTGATGGAGTGTTCCTTCGCTATGTGGACAAGGAGTAGCAAAGCCAACTTCTGAAGTCCTTTCACAATTCAGCCTTTAGAGGACATTTTTTCACTCCTATGACTACCCATAAAATTTTGTGAGCCAGGTACTACTAGCCAACTCTCTTTCAGGATGCATACAAGTGGCTTAGGGAATGTGAACTATGCTAGCAATTTCTAGGAAGACCCAAGTTAGTTGCCCTGCCTCTCAAGCCAGTGGTCATAGAGGAGCCATTCCAGTAATGGGGAATTAATTTTATTGGAGTTGTAAACCCATCTTAAAGTGCTGGACATGATTATGTCCTCATAGCAATAGATTACTTCACCAAATGGGTGGACGTTGTTCCAACCAAACATGATACTTCAGAAGTAGTATGCAATTTCCTCAAAGAGAACATCATCTCCAAGTTTGGGGTCCCAACCAAGATTGTCACTGATAATGTAGCTTGTTTCACTTCCTAGGAGACTACTCAATTCTATTTCTACTATGAGATTACACTCTCCCACTCTTCTGATTACTTTCCATACGGGAATGGATAGGCTGAATCAAGTAATACAAACCTAGTGACTATCATCAAGACGCTGGTAGATGACAAGTAGAGGACATGGCATAAAGCATTGGTTGATGCCCTATGGGCAAACAGAATTACACCAAAGAGAGAAATTGGTATATCTCCTTTCCAACCTCTTTATGGTGTCAATGTTGAGATACCAATCACGTTAGAATTGCCAACATTGAAATTAGCTAAGGTAATTGAAGACCAAACATATGAAGGCTCCCTTGATAAGAGGATCGTGTGTCTTACTAAGCTAGATGAGCAAAGAACTATAGTGGTGGACTGAATTGCTGCCCATCAAGGTCTGGTGAAGAAGCTCTTTGACCAGAAAGCAAAGAACAGTGATTTCTAGATTGGAGATCAAGTCCTGCTATGGGACAAGAGAAGAGAACCAAAGGGGATGCATGGAAAGTTTGATTCCTTGTGGAGGGGCCCTTTTTGATATTCATCATCTCAATGGTGAAAATAGTTTCCTATTGAAGTATAAAGATGGCACTCTCTTTTATCTACCTCACAGTGGGTAGCATCTGAAGCACTTCAAATCTTGAAGTATCAGATGAATTCCCTTGTACATATGTATATTTGTATAGTCTTTTGTTTATATTTTGTGCTTTTCATTTTCATTTTTTTCTAGAGCCTTTCTCTTTGGGTAGCATGACTCTATAGCCCAATGGCATAGTTTAAGGCACTAGAGATTCTAGTTTCTACTCCCCTCAACTATTCTAAGTTTTCATCTGATAGAAGTTCCCCAATTGGAGCCATCTATTGTCCTTAAAAATAGCATTCTCATTTTTGAGACAACATATGAACTATTTTGGTCCTATAAGACCAAAATTGTCTCTTCCCATTTCAAAATTTGTTCTGAGCATTCAATTTCCTCATTTTCCAAACTTTTTGGTAAAGGGACTAGTAGGTTCAATAGGTTCAAAGGCTTCTACAGGTGAGTTTAATCAAAGGAGCAATTTTCCAACACTTAGTCATTTTTAGGATTGGTTGAGCACTTTGGTTCAACCAAAATTGTCCATCAGCAAGCTTCTAAGCAAGGATTGAACCATTGAACCTTGAACCATTTTGGTTTAACAGGTTTAATGGGTTTAAATTTTCAACGTCATTAGCAAGAGTTAAGTGCATTTATCCAAGGTTCAAAGTTCAACCACTTCTAGGTTTAATTGCTTTAAAATGCTTATCAAAGAGAAGAAGGATTAAACCATCGAACTATTGAACCTTGAACCATTTTGGTTCAATGAGTTCATGGGTTCAAAGGTTCAACTAGTACGATGAAGATCAAAGAGCTTAGAAAGAACAAAGAGGTGAGGAACAAAGGATGAACCAATGAACAAATTAAACCTTAAACTAAAAGAGTTTAAAGTTTAATGGGTCATAAGTTTAAAGGTTTAAAGGTGGCCTCAGTCAAGGAAAGAAGCAAAAAACAAGTGGTTCAATAGATGGTTCAACCAAGGAAAGCGTGAAAGAAAAAGATGAGAGGAACCTACCACACATCACCTGCAGAGATCGACAGATGCTGCCAAGTGTCAATAGTCACTACATCTTCCTTTGGTTTCATTATCAATTAAAGACAATGGTGGGCCCTGGGCAAGTTGCTAAAAGAATAGGTGGAGTCCTCCAAGTGTCACCCTCTATGTGATTGCTAAAATTGAGCAAAATTTGCCACATATCCCTGGTAAGAATTGATAGAAACCACCACATGTCATCTTCTATGTGAATCTAAAATGAGTCTTGAATGTTTCTCAAAGGTTTATAAAAAGTCGTGGAGGCTTCCAAGTGTCCTCACCTATTCTGATGGAAGATGACATGTGTCACTTGTTCGAAGCAGTGGAATGTGCCACGTGTCAAAGACGCAGAGCCAAGGAAAGATTTCCTTCAGACAAATTGTCTGAAGGAATTCCTTCATAATTTTTATCTAAAGGAAATAAAGGGTCAAGCCTAACCAAATAAATTAAAAGCTTGAAGGCCACCTAGGAGATCTTGAAGGGTATGTACCCTCACGAGGGGACAATCGACACTCAAAAAGTGAACTATCTTTCAAGACCTCAAAGGGTAAGTTCCTTCTAGAAAAGATCAAGTCTCAGAGTGTAATAGAAGATGCCAAGTGTCTCATGCCAAGACACAGTCTCTAAAAAGTTTCAAAGTAGTATAATTTGCCACGTGTCCCATTCCAACTTGATGGAGCACAATAAGTGTATGCATCCATGCTTCAATTTTCTAACAAGTTTCAAAGCTTATTCCAATAAGATTATTTCAAAGCTGTAAATGTTGCCATGCATCCTTACCTATGTCACAATGGAAAGATGCCATAGCAAGTGAGAAAGACACAAAGGAGTTGCTAAGGAGAATGATAGGCCTGTAAACATCAAATTTAGGACCACTGACTAGCCGTTAACCTTCAAAAGATGAAAGACCCACAGACATCAAATTCATACGAATAAGGTGTTTGATTGATATTTGTAGATTTAGAAGGTGGACCCAAATGAATTTGAAGACCTTAAGGCTAGGGCTAAAAGGAAGAAGAGACAAAGAGGGAAATATCAGTAAGAGCTATTTCTAGTAGGTGGAGTAGTCCACTAGGTAGGTATTTGGGGATTACAAGCATTAAAATTGTAACTTATTTGTCCCCTTTGGCGTAAAGACAAATTGGGTAGCTACATGGATAGTAGGTAATAGAATGAGTGACTCTAGCTTAGGATAAGACATTAGAGATGAATCAACACACTACAGTTAAGGCAACCACCCTGCTCTAGCATGGCTCTCCCTAACAGAACCAAAAATGCATCCAAGGCATTAATGTGCAGCATGGGTCGCTCCATGGGACAAAGTGTCAAGCCTCCCTTGGCCTCTATATAATGCAATCTCTTGTATCATTTGAGGGGAAATATTTCCATTACCAGAATTGAAACTTTTCCCAAATTGAAAGGCATAACTGAGACTTTGAGCTCAAAATTGTTTATCATATTTCTTTGTTTGAATCAAAAAGCAAGTTACTTTCAGACTTTGTGTTATTATAGCTTGTATCATTCTAGGAATTTTTTTTTATGTCTATTTCCTAAATGTATTCTTATTTATGAAATTTAACAAGCAGATCTAGTGGAAGTGATAAGGAAGGTGTCTTAAAGCCAACTACTTTCAGACTTTGTGCTGTCATAGTTATCTTCAGTGTGTGTTTATTTTCTATTTCTGTGTAAAGGACCTTGGGATGACTTTGTGGCCCCATTTTTCTTCGTATCTCACTCTTGGGTAGTCAAGGTGGATACTTTGTGCTACATCTTAGATTGTTGGTTACTCTGCACTTTGTTACTAGTTATTTATCCTACCTAAAAGATCCCTATTATTTGCAAGAAAAAACACTTATGAAAGAAGAGAAGTGCCTTCTATCATTTCACCAAGATTTCTACTATCCAGGAAGGGATCTGGCTCTTGGCTAAATGTTACTTCTAAAATAAGAGAAGTACCTTCACCAATCACCCAATATTTCTCCTTTGATCTATGAGCATCATCTCTAAAAGAAAAGAGATGGATGATATATCCTACACCTGAGTGTTATTTTATGCTTATTTGTATATTATATAACTCCTACGTATTTTTAGGGAACCTCCCCTTGATGAGAGGAGAGATTTGTCCCCTATTGTTTTAGTAAACCTACACACCTAGCCAACCAATCTCCCTATCTTGTGGTTGAAGAGACCTATTTTCTCACCAATTAGCTGGTTGACAAAATATTCACCCAACACATCTCACCTCTATGATGAAACATTGATGTTACAATCATTTAGGACTTTGAAGCTAGTTTGTATGCCTTGTTCCATAATGATAGGATTATGATGGTCATGTGGAATTAATTTTAGTGTATCACCCCCTTATATCAGGTTAATTTCATGAAAATTTATAACTCTTTTCCCATAAGCAAGCACTATTTTAGGTGATAAGCATTACAAGATACATTTAGGGTGCTAGCCCTTAAATCTAGAGGCTTACTTCCACTACAGGTACACCCACATACCTACAAGTGTTCCCATGTTTCATAAATATATAATATTCTTAAAAATGATTTTATAGGGTGAAATATCTAGTGAAAATAATCTTGGCATTCTTGGTGGGACCCATTATCTTCAAGATAACTTGTCATGGTGAATTTTGGTGTTGACAACATCATCTACAAATTAGTGTGCTACTTAGCATTCAACAACTCCATTCAAGGTAAAATATGGTTCAAGGCCATTATTTTATCATATAATTGATCTCATTCTTCATGGTTGTCATTAGGCTATAATTTAAAAGATTTTTTAACCCCATTGATCCACTTATTCAACCTAAACTTCCTCTTAAAGTTCAATACCCTCATCCTAATCAGCACTTTGAAGATCAAGAAGATTTTTCTAGCCAGGGAAGTGAAGAGGTGGAATAAATTGAAGATATTGAAGAAAACATGGATAGGACTCATTCCTTCCCTACCTTTAATACTAAAAATCTAATTCACCTTCAATCATATGATGTCATTCATCCTAATACCACAAAGAGTGTGCCCACTTTCAATGGTAAGAGTCATGTCATACCTAGTGAACACATTAAGGATATCTCAAAAATTTGTAGTTTTCACAATGTCACTCAAGAGAAAATTTCCATTAGATTCTTTGAAATGTCCCTTAGAGGGAAATCTCTTTATTGGTATAGAACTTTGCCTAGTAGATGTATTCACATCATGGGAATAATTTGGAGTGTTGTTGACTTCAATATTTGAATATGGAAGTGACCATTCCTCTCTTGCACATTATCTCAATGTGATCAAAAGAGGCTCTAAATAAATAATGAAAGGATTAAATGAGAGGTTTCAAAAGACTTGGTATAGGTTGTCTCATCCAATGAGGCCACCTAATAGTTTTGTGCTCCCTAACTACTTGAGAGCCATCTATATTTAAATTGCCATCATGCTTCAATCCATGGGTGCTTCAATTCTTCTTGAAGCATTTGAACTTGCCATCAAAGTTTAAAATGGCCTCATTCAAGCTATAAGGTTTTTGCCTAAGGTTTCTATGCCTCCATTATCTAATAATTTTTTTAATACTCCAAATGTGGCCTAAGTTCCCAATGCTAACACCAAGGCTAGATATGCTTCTAAGAATGTAGAAGATTATGTTGATTAGCAATCAAGGTCTAAGTTATTTTATTCAAGATGATAAGCTTTGGAAGCTCAAAATAGGAAAGGAAATATGTAGCAAGGTTTCTATAAAAATCTTGATCCTTAATAGTAAAAATATGGCCAATAATTTGGGAGAGGAAAAGGTCAAGGGAAGCCTAACTTTAATAGGCTTTCCAATGTCTACAGTTCAAAGACCACCACTAATGTAAGAGAAATGTTATCAGTGAATAGTAACTTGATACAAGGAGAATATTGGAAACAAATCCAATTTATGGATTCTAATGAAGGTGGAGACCAAGATATTTTTTCTCAATGAGGAGTCACTCTTCTCCTATCAACTAAAAATGAGGTCATGATGCAAGCAAATGAGGATTGACAGCCTCATGGAGAGAGATTCACAAATTTCTTGGTAGAATATACCTTTGTGATCAATAAAGGAACCTATAGTTTAGATAATATAAGGGCCAAGAGGAAGTATTTAGGAGGGGATAATATTATTCATAAAATTTCATCTAATGTTCCTCTAAGGTGTCAAAGTATGGCTAAAAGCATGTCAAATCCAAACACACCTACACTTCATCCAATAAAAAATGTGTTAAGATATACTCAAGGTGTCTCAATTCCTCAGGTTTAAAGAAATAATTTAATTCCAAGGACTCAAAATAAGGTGATTAATAATGTCATAAACATATTAGATACTTTGAAAATTTACAAATCATTAATATTTTTATAGGAAGTCCTCCATATGCCTAAACAAAAAGAACTTTTGCAAAAGTAGCTATCTACTATTCATAATAGTCCTTAACCTTCAAGTCAAATTAATATTAATGTTTTCCTTGAAAATGTCCTTAATACTATTTAATAACCATATACTAGAGCTGATAAACCTCTACCATTCTACCTCACTCTCATAGTGGGTGACAAATTGGTGCACAATTGCATAGTTGATAGTGGAGCCTCTACTCCAGTCATGCCCAAAGTTTTAGTTGATAAGTTGGGCATAAAATATGAGCCTCATAGTGAAGGAGTTATAAAACTAGATGGTACATATACTAAAAAATAGGGATGATAAAAAATTTTGAAGGTTTTCTTGAATGATTGTCCTATTTTTCCTATCCTCGAAGACATAGATTTTGTTGACATTCTTTCCCACGTTGCAATCTACCTTTTAAGAGACTTTAAAACTAAGATAGGTGGATTATCTTATATTTTTTGTCCTTATTGGGCTTTAGGATAAGTTATGGTACCAAGGTGACCATAAGAACCCATCCTCTTGAAATATTCCACATTGAGCCTATTGATACGTAATTTTGAAAATTATCACCAAAGTCATGGGAAGTTTCAAAGATGTGGGACTTGACCATTGAAATAACCTCCAAGTTTTAAATAAGTTATATCTTCTCTTTGGGGTTTTATGTAAAGAAGAAATAAATAATGCATAAAAGGAATACCTAAAATTCTAAGGTGATGTGCCAAGATTGTTGTCTTTTACCTAACAACACAGTAACCAATACTAACACAATCCACTAAAAATATGAAAGAGCATGAAGTATGATACATAATTATAGCATATAATTTAGACTAATCAAAGGCTCATAATAGAAAAGAAGACCCAGATCATCGTATATCCCCAATAACATAGTAATTAGATTTAATAATATTTACTAAAAGAATTAGAGAACATATAGCATGATTAATAATCTTAGCATTTATGCAAAACTAATAAAAGGCCTATGATATAAAGTGAGAAGAAATAATTAGAAAATAAAATAAAATTACACAAAAAAACACTCTCTCTTCATATCTTAATAGGAGAATAAAGTACATAAGGAAAAATTACATAGGATACAATATTCGATCCCTCAAGAGAGGTACATGTTAAGGTAGTAAAATGATTCAAAAACTAGCTACTAAACTCCCTGTTGGTCTAGAGGAATCTCTAATGATCTCTCCGTCTTCTTTGACCCTTTGATCTATTACTTATAACCCAAAATATCCCTTGTGAGTCACTACAACTTTCTTAGGTTCTAATTGCATGTCTATAAATTTTGGGTCTAAACTCTGCATACCATTGTAATTGAGCAACTTGGAGATTGATTCTATTATTTTGGCTAACTGTATCTTCAATTTTGTTTCAACTATTGCTTCTATAATTATTTAACCTATAGTCTCTCAAAGCATTGAAACATGGAGGCTTCCACAACTTTTAACTATTTTAATCTTCCTTCATCATTTCTTAGACTATTTATCTTTCTGGGCTCTTTTTGGGCTTTGGGACTTAGTGTGTTAACATGTGACATCTTTCATTGGCTTCCCTTCAAGGCTTAGCACTCATCTTTATATTTTCCATTGTGATCCACATCATTGATTTGAATTTTGACTTTTGTGAGCTCCACATGGAAGCCTTATGCAATTTGAGAAAGCCTTATATTTATTTTAGCTATGGGGAACACTACTATGCCATATAGATGACTTACACATGCACCTTTTATTATTAGGAGCTTACCATTAGATCTGACATTGAGACCCACACCATCAATCTTGCTACTAATTTTTTGATTTCAAAGAGAACTACCATTTATCCATGTGGTAGTCTCATACTTAACAAAGGATCTTTGATATTTATTTCGCTTAAAAGAGTGTCAAAGTGACAAGTGTCATCATCTACATACATTTAGAGTTTTAAAGCTTTCCATAAAGGATTTAATAAAAAGAGACTCCTTTTGCCCCATGAATTAATATGACCCAAAATAGTATCTATCCACTTATATACTTAACCAAATTGTGTGTGTGTGTGTGTGTGTGTGTGTGTGTGTGTGTGTGTGTGTGTGTGTGTGTGTGTGTGTGTGTGTGTGTGTGTGTGTGTGTGTGTGTGTTGTGTGTGTGTGTGTGTGTGTGTGTGTGTGTGTGTGTGTGTGTGTGTGTGTGTGTGTGTGTGTGTGTGTGTGTGTGTGTGTGTGTGTGTGTGTGTGTGTGTGTTTGTGTGTGTGTGTGTGTGTGTGTGTGTGTGTGTGTGTGTGTGTGTGTGTGTGTGTGTGTGTGTGTCTGTGTGTGTGTGTGTGTCTGTGTGTGTGTGTGTGTGTGTGTGTGTGTGTCTGTGTGTGCGCGTGCCTGAGTGCGGGTGCATGCGTGGGTGTGTGTGTGTGTGTGTGTGTGTGTGTGTGTGTGTGTGTGTGTGTGTGTGTGTGTGTGTGTGTGTGTGTGTGTGTGTGTGTGTGTGTGTGTGTGTGTGTGTGTGTGTGTGTGTGTGTGTGTGTGTGTGTGTGTTTGTGTGTGTGTGTGTGTGTGTGTGTGTGTGTGTGTGTGTGTGTGTGTGTGTGTGTGTGTGTGTGCGCGCGCGTGCATGTGTGTGTGTCCCAAATTATAAAACAAAATTTAGAATTTTAATTCTATAGAGCCTTACATTAAAAGAAGTTCTAACATGAATTGTGTTGTTTATGAAAAGAAAGAGCCTAATGTGGATTATGGAGCCTCTAAACTTAAAGGAATTTTTTATTTTTTCTTGGATGAGTATGATTTAGATGCATATGAGCATGATCCTTATGCATAATTTGATAAAAAAGACCTTGGGACTTATATCATGCATGAAGAACCATTTGAAGGTGTTGAGGTAAGTGTCAAATATTCACAAGCTATTGAAGGTAACTATATGACTCAGGGGTATGACGATAATAGGTTGATGAATATAATTGAACACCATAATAAGAGGAATGATGTATTTATACCTGACAACAATGAAGATGCTATTAATGATGACACTCATGAGATAGATGAAAATGACATATGGAAAAGGTTTGATGTCATATACTAAGAGTTTGATCAGCTTGGTAATGTTACTTATCCTATCCAAAAGTGTACATATAATTTGGTTAATGCCTTTAACAAACATGATGTTGATTGTCTCACTAACCATGGAGAAGAGTTTCATGTTGTGAATGAAGAATAATTATGACAAAGGCTTAATGATATATGCAAAGAAGTTGACAAGTTGGGTAAGTCTCATTTTTCCCCAAGAGATTTCATATATAATGTTGATATTACTAATGATACTAATGATCATGTTGTCAAGTGTCCTCTGAAACATGATGGTAAATGCCTTTTTGTTGATCAAGGCCCTGAAGTCATGAAAAATATTGATGTAGTTTCTTCCTAAGTAGTTATGAACATAGAGAATGAGGTCAAGGATAGTCAAGATCTCCATCGGATGTTGGATCATGAAAAGGATGAGCTTGATAATATAAAACATCAAATACATGTTGTCCTAGAAGAACCCAAGGTTGAGAGGCCTGTCATACCATCCAATATACATTTTTTTGGAGAGCATGAAATATATATGATATAAATGATAATAGTTTTAGCCCTGATAAAGGATCTTATAGAGAAATAAATATTAGTCATGAAGGTTTCAAACAATCCACTTGTAGGCATAAAAATATCCAAAGGTGATAGGCTTTTTTATCACCATACACATATGCAAGTGATTGGTGATGAACATGATCTTCATGATAGGTTACCTTCATTGAGTGAATGCTAGGGGGATCATATTCGATCTTGGTTGAAGTATGATCAAATGTTTCACCTCAAGTGTGAGGTTTGTAAATAGTAAAATAGTTGCATGTGTCTTTATTTTAGTTGTGTTAAGTTCTATAAGTGTTCTACTTGAACACATGTGTATTTAATTTGAGTTTTTCTTGTTTCCTTGTGTTTGGTATGTTATCAAAGGCAAATTATGTCTCAAACCTATATAGAAGTGATTGCATGTCCTAATGGATAGGATTAGGATACTATTCATGGCATAAAAATCATATCACCCTTGTGAAATCACCAATAATGTTGACCATTTTGACCACAAGTCAAAATTGGTCAACCCCATATAGTCAAAAAATATATATGTGGGTTTAATATAATGTCATATGGTGTTTCATAATTCTTTTTATGTGTTTTTACATCATTCTAGCCTTGGTCATAGTGTAATGACTACTTATGTCATTTTGAGTCACTTATGGGTCATAAATGAGCATTAAATTAAAGTGGTATAGTTTTGAGTTGTGTCCATGTGTTAAAAAATCCTCCTCAATGTCCAATATGTCAGTCCCTATTAGACATGTTAGATTCTAACTAAAAAATTTTAGGTTATAACTAAAATTCAAGAAATTAATGGGAACTTAAACTTTATTATATTAATTTATATGCTTTACATGCTTTAGAAGTGCCAAACTTTAGATAAAAGCATTCTTCTCCTTTATCTCTCCACCATGCACATGAAACTATTCAATAGGTTTTTGGTTGGAATGGCCAGTAGGAAAACTTCCAAATAAAATGCCTCTATGGGGTTATATTAAACTTAGTTATATTTACATTCATTCTTATAGTTTATATAATGGTGGATTATAATTTATGAACCATCTTTAATAAGTTGACTATGTTTTTCTACATATTATATTTGACACCCTATAGGTTTTGCTCTTGTCTGAGCTGGTCTATATAATTAAACTACTAAATTTTATTATATATAATTATGTCTCTATATTCTCATGCTTATTATTCTTATTTTCATGTTTTTCAATGATTTCATGAGCCAAATAGTTCAACGTTGCAAATTGATGTTCCAAATGAAGTTGTAATCAGTTTCACTACTTTTAGAAGGTTTGGTTCTCTATAAGGGTCCCATGTGGATGTAATATGTTGTGATCCATGTTTTCATTCATAAAAATCACTCTTATCTCTGAGATAGGTCTCCCAATATCAAGTATTAAGCAAAGACATAGTCATATGGAAACATAATAAGCTTTTGCATGTTCCCAACAACAATCATGGTGTCTTAAAGTGTGAAAACGTCTATGAACGGTATATGAAGGGTTTAAATATGGTTAAAATATTATTAAATCATAAAAAACCAATCAAAGGTATTTAAAACACCATATTAGGACTGTGACAGTCAATGTTATGTGCATGCACAGTCAGTCATGGATGTGCACCTACAAGTGCTCTCAAGAGGATACTAAATTGAAATGGAGTGTGAAGGATTATCTCAAGATTTGAAACATCATAATATTTAATTTTAATAATTTTATGGAATGATAATTGGTTATTAGGTCATTTTATTTGAGTATATTGATCATTTTATTATTACTACATGTCTACAACTCCAAGCACACCTACAGGTACCTCATAAATGCCAATAACATTGGAATGGGATATTTGAGTTTATTGAGGTTATAAATTCTAATATAATCCATTTTAAAGTTTATGTAAGGATAAAATTCCATTTATTAACTATAATTAATGCATAATTCATATATCTACATCTACTAACATGTAACCTGAGATGTTCATCTATAGGTAATCATACAGAGAGATTGGGAGCATGGTCATGGAGAAGTGTAAGATGTTTTGAGGATACCTTTGAGTTTTTGGAGGTTAAATATACCTTTTAATTCATTAATAAGACATAAAATATTAAAATAGGTTATGAAATCATCTTTAAATGTTGAGGATGTGAACTCAGGGACAATATCCCTAGAATCCCAAAATAAAACACCTAGCCATTTTGATGATGCCCCATGACAATGTTTAAAAGAGATTTGATGAATAAAAATTCAATAAAATTGTAACCCCCATATATGGAAAGAAAATTGAAAAATTATGAGGGTATATTATTATTTTAAAATAGTTTTTTAAGGGATCCAATATGCATATTTGTTCACTAAGATTTAACAGTGATATTTATAGGGTTGGAACTTCAAAGTGACCTTAACATCTCAATCTAAAAATTAGGAATATATTCATGTTTTAATGGTCTTATTGAGTTAATAAACATATAAATTAACACAATTCATAAAAATAGGTTGATATGTAGTGTTTTGAACCTAATCTACACCTACAGGTGTCCTTTCCCTTGAGACAACTCACCTACCACTGATTGCCAACTCTTATATCATCCATGAGGTGAGTCTAGATATGAAAAAAACAATATTTAATAATTTAATATTATTATAATACTTATATGGGGATAAAATATCATGTATCAATGATTCCAAGTATGATGTATATCTACATTACCCCATGTTGGTACAACATAGTTAACTATAGATGATTGTGATATCGCAGTAATCTAGAGCAAATGGTTTGGAGTATGTCAAGGTATGGACATGATTTTTATAGGTTAAAATATATGTAAAATTGTAAATAAAACCATAATAATGTATTTAAAAACTATAATCAAGGTCCAACCATTCCAATCTATGCATACAGGTGTCATTCTCTAGGCAAGATAATACAGTCAAAGTTGATTATGACTGAACATGACAAAGAAAGGTGAAAGCACCTTAGGTTTATGATTAAACATGAATATAAATCATGGTTAAATATAATAACAAGTGATTATTACCTATAATTATTATCATTACATGGAGACAATGTAGAGAGAGGCCTCAAAATAAGAACTTATAGTCACATGATAAAACCCTACACATTGTCCACTCTTCTTAAGTCTATCTTAGGTTTTGGTGCATTTGAAGGGTCTAAAAATATTATAAGTTGATTTAAATTTGTAAAAAATGTCTCTATAACTTGGATAATATCATAAAATATTTACCTTTCCTATGATAATAGGGTAAGTACCCTATATTTTGTCTTAGATAGAGGGTACTCCCCTATGGTGCAAACCTTACAGTTTTGGAGAAAGAGTGTGACAAGGTGACCTAAGGAATAGTGAGACCATAAAATAAAGTTTTTAAGGATGTGATAGGTATGAGATAAAATTAAAATACATGTAAATATGTTTGAAACACAATGGGGTAGTCCAAATAGAGAAAAGTGTAGGCAAACTTATTAGGCCCCAACTAAGCCTAGAGCCCAACTAGAGGGTCAATTTAATTTATAACCTTAGGTGAACACTATAATGAATTGTAAAATGTGTATAGGGATATTTAAAATGTTATCAAGATATAATTATGTAAAATAAGCCACACGAAATTCATATTTGGCTTAAGACTCCATTAGGCCTAGAAGAAATGGAAGGAAAAGATTGAGTAGGCAATTTTGATTGCTCACATCTTATTGGATACATTTCATGGGATATAAAGGAATTTTTTTAAGTTTAAGAGGGTCTTGAACAACTATTTTTTGAAATTGGTTCACCATTTTAATGTCATATCTTTATAAACAATCTGTAAGGGTGGAAATGACCTAAAACCCTCACAAACCTTGGCTAAGGACTTGATTTGGAAAATGAGGATGGAGAGATACCTATATGGGTTGGAATGGGAAATAAATTGATTGTAACTTATAGAGGACTCTCTAGGGTTCTTCTCCATAAACTTTAGTGTTGCCCTACATGTACAAATAGGGGTAAATGAGGTCTTCTTGACTATTTTTGGTGTTTTTAGGTATGGAAAGGTTTCAAAAGATGAAACCAAATTTCAGAGAGATATTAGGAGTTAATATAACTCAATATTATAATTTAATGCTTCATTAAATCCATAAGTGCTTCTTAAAGTGCCTCCACCTTGGCCAATAAAAATTGACAAAGTGAGAAAGATAGTGACAAGGGTGATAACTTTGAGTGGGAGTCTATTTAAGTTATATCTAAGGAATAATAGGATATAATAAGTCCTTAAATGTGTAATTAAATAATTTTTATGAATTTTAATCTAAAATTAAAGCCAAATTTGATGCCAACTATGAGGGGTGAGTGAAAGAAGAGTTACTTAGATTGTAGGTAGTGATAGCTCATCTCCAGAATAATAAGGATGATTAGGGATGAAAATAATGAATGATGGGTCATGTATACAGCCACTAAACCTTAGTTCAATAATATCTTTTTTCCCTAGTCAGATATGGATTGTTCCAAAAGGACCAAATGATGAAGGCAATTTTATGAACAAATAGTGAGGAGTCTTATGCCACATTTCATGGAGATTCATGCCTTTGAGGGACATTTAATTATTAGTCATTGCATGGTATCTATCAAAATTATTATCATACTTGTATAAATCCTTTTATAATCATGAAATATGTCCTAGTGACTCTTGAGCTTCATTCTTTTCTCCTCTCTCTCAAATTCTATAAGTAGCAACCATTTTGGCTCTTGAAAGATAATACCACACCATGTATGGAAATTACCTACTAGAATGACATTGTATTTTCCATTTGAACATTAATGCAAGTATTTTTTTGAGTTCATGAATATTTTTCTAAGTGTGTAAAGTGATGTATGGTGGAGTTAGTGATAATACTCTATCCTTTCTTGCCTTATCCTTTCATGTTTATGAAATAATTCCTATTATTATGGGTAATATAGAGTTTATTATACTATGTTAGGATAATTTAAAGTGTAATATTATTATTGGAGTGTTAATTATTCCCTATGGTTAATTTACTTTGTGTTTCTTTCATATATCTCACCTATATGTTGAGATATTGATGTTATAATTATTTAGGACTTTGAAGTTGGTTTGTATTCCTTGTTTCATTTTGATAGGAGTATGATGGTCATGTGAACATAATATTTGTATATTAAACCCTTAGATTAGGTTCATTTCATGTAAATTTTTAACTCTTTTCCCATAATCATGCACTAGTTTAGGTGATAAATAATGCAAGATATATTCAGGGAGCTAGCCCTTAAATCTATAGGACCACTTACACTATAGGTACGCCCACATAAATATAAGTGTTCTCATGTTACACAAATATAAAATATTCTTGAACACCCAATTATAGGGTGAAATATTTGGTGACAATATTTAAGATTAAGAATATTTAAAGTATGATTAGTTAACTAGTGTGGTAAGTGAAATATGCTACTTATCATTATTGGTTTTGTATTTCATAGTTTGTCCATGAGTTTGTATACTTAGGCCTTCATCCTCATCTTTATCTTATTTTTTTCCTATGGGTTTGGGAAAGGGTTTAATAAAAATATACTAGGGCATTACATATTTATTACCCTTTGTACTCCCTATTCCACTTTCCATTTTATTGGAGCTATTAGGAGATGTAGTGGAGACAATAAGTGTAAATTAAAAAATAAATAAATGACCATAACCATATTATATCATGTAACTTATTTCTTCCCTTAAACATTTAGAGGAATAAAAACTTAGTTTTAAAGAGAGTTTTACCAAAATTATCAACCTAGAAAGTTTATCTTATAATTATCCTTAATACATAATGAAATAATGTCTATGAATCCAAATGACCTAGCCCAGTCAAGAACTTGTTTCATTATTATTTAATACAAAATTTGCAATCATATTGTTAAAAAAGATTAGACATATGTATATAATGTTTAAAAATTCCCACTTAAATGAAATAAGTCTAAGAAACAATAGTGATAATAGGTAATATTGATTCATAAAAGAATAGTTAAGCTAGGTATGAATACAAATATGCAAAAAAAAACTAAATATCAAAGTTAATTACCTTAAATATAAGGTGAAAATGATCTTCTATTTTCATCTTTATTACCTACATGTAGTGTTTACGCAAAATAATTCCATCAAACTTAATAATATGTTAATCTTGAAACAATACTATATTTTCATTCTCAATGAAAATAAAAATATGAATGCCACAATCTAAATAGAGATAATATAAAGTTATAAACCCACCAATATTATGCCAATAGTGATAAAATAAAGAATGTAGAACCTAGATATGGGTGTTCCATATAAATAAAGTTGTGTAATTTACCAAATATATAAATAGACAAAAAGATATATAATAATCAGTTTTTAATCATCAAAGAAACCAAATCTTCAACTCAACTATTCCATGGTTAGTTAATGCCTAGACCATTACTCTAATACTCATTCAACTTTACATGGATGGTTACAACAAATATGTTATTAAATGAACCTTGAGTGTGATTAATTAATGTTATATGAACTATGAATATGTTTTAATAGATATAAACCCTTATATAAATTAAAATTAGATTAATTAAAATATTAATGCATCATGTATCTAGTATAACTAACAAAAAACCAAAAATATGGACAAATAATATGCCTAAACAATTGTTGTAGAATTTGGTTAACCATTATGAAGCATAAAATCAATAAAATAAATAAACTAGCTTTAGGCATGATCAAATGGAATAGTAAGATTCAATTATGAATATTAAAGGATCACAAATCAATATATAAGTTACAAATAGTCTGTGTCTAGATAATGTTTTGAAAAATACTGCACCTCACCATTTATGTATTTGACAAAACTAAAACTGGTTTTTTACCCTATAAAAATCAATACATGAAATACAAATTTAAAAATCCTTAAAGTTAATTCAATAAACCCAAGAGACTACACCACATATAACATGATTGAATACATGTAATGCACTCATATATAAATATCACTATGAATATAATGTACACAACAATATTATAGTCCCTTATAATCTCCTTAGCACAAAAGGTTTACAATTGTCATATCAATAAATAAGTAAAACTTTATTTAATAATAAAATTAAGACCAAAAGTAATGAAGATTTTTATTGAGACATAAATGATAAGGTCACAACCAAATACAAATTCTTCCAACACTTTAACTAGAAACTCCACTAGGTAATCATTAAAAAATTAGAGAGTAAGTTGAGCCCAACCTTCAGTGCTGCTTACCACCCCACCCATCAGGCATGAGATTTCAAGAGTTCCTGAAATATAATCTAAAAGAAACAAAATCATATAAGTTTAAGAAAGATAATTATTCCATCAAGACATTAGGGTTTATCACACACAATAAAATCACTAGATAGATACATAAAATAAAATAAGACAATATAGTTAACGGTTTCATAAGATTCAAGTACACTACAAAAATGACTATCTTTGGGTCTTATTCACTTACATTCATATATAATATTATATAAGGGTGAGATTAATGAATCCTAGATAAACATTTTTAGGGTTCCTCAAGGGTATTAAGAATCACAACAACACTTTGTCTAAAATTTGAGATCTAATTTTATTACTAATGCAAAGAAAAACCAATGTAATGTAAATGAAAGGGACTAATATGAGAACCAACATGAATGAATAAGAGTTATATAAGACCCTATGATTTTTTATAACACCCATTTTTTATACACATAATATTTTTATACTTTATCAATTACTAATTCTTTCTCTCTTATAGGAACAAATCGATTTATAATCTCTCTAAGTACATGCCTTAAAGGGTGCATCAAGAAAGGGGTGGGAAGACCATTGGTGCATTGCAAGATTATTGTTCCCTATACCACCACATAAAAACAAAATAAGTACCTCATATATAATTCCATAAAATTTGACACCTCCCTTACATGATCCTCAAAATAAATCACCACCTCAAACAACCCTTTCTTAATCTAAAACACTTTTTACCAATTAAAAAATGTAGTCAAATGAGTTAACTTAGTTTTCAGGATTGAGCATGTTACATGACTAAGTCAACCCAGTTGAATTAGTCTAGGACCTAACTATTTTATTTCTTAATTGACTAGGTCAACTAGGCCAATTATGTTGACTAAAATACTAGAAGGGTTTAGGATTAGATCATGCTATATATACATATCCTTCACCCCATTTATAATAACAAGAATCATTCATTTATAGTTCTTTATGATTTGATCTTCTACCATTCTAATTTAAGATTCATTGATTAGGGTTTGATACTTCTTTAGAGAAGAAACTTATCTTGTGTGAAAATTATTTTGGATGGATAGGATAAGTCTTGTAACCTAGAGTTGACATATCTTTATTATCCTTATGAAACACAAAAATTCCTCTTACAAATAACCATTGGCCAATGGAGAGATTAAATCTTAATGGGTTTATCTTTAAGGTAAACATTCCTAACTCTTACTCCTCTTTTATTAGTATATATTTTTTCATGTATAATGGTTTATGAATGTATTTATCTCTACATGATTATGATTACCTCTACATTGACTTTATTAGAGCTCTTTATATTTTATTTTTAATAGTTATTATCCCCCATTTTTTTCCAAACGCTTTGACAAACACTATTATATTTACTTTATTTTTTTATAAACCATAAGACTTATCTAGAGTTATTGTGTGGTATTACTTGACTAGAGAATTTAGAACCCTCTATAGTGATATTGTATGGTAAGAGACCCCTTAGTTAGCTGAGTGAATGTATATTGGTCTTGAACTTGATTGTGTAAATGTACCAACAAGTGGAATGTCTAGTTTGATTTATCTTCTTTAAGCCATGATTGATTTATTGATCAAATTCACTTTCTCTTGAATACATTTTGGTGAACTTGATGTGAAACTAAAGATTAGAATTTTTCCTTCACACTTTCATTTATTATCATTTCTTATTTATTTTATTTATATATTACTAGTTTGACTATATCGACTTAGTCTAACATTTTGTGTGTAGTTTTTAACACATAGTCAATCTGATCAACTCTTTTAACTTTATGAAAATCATATTAAATTACAAATAACTAAATCAATCTGATCAAATTAGTTTTATTTTATGCATACAATTATTCATTATTATTCAACCTAATTGACTTTATTATAAGGTTAAAAATATTCATCTAGATGACACATTATACAATTCACCATTATTAAATCATCAGGCTCATTATAACCAACTTAATCATTTATTTTATTCTCTTTAATCTTATTTTACTCAATTTTTAGTTCTATAAAAATGTAACCCTATAGTAAACTAAGTCAACTAGATCAACTTAGTTCTATGGTTGTTTATTACGTATGAGACTTAGTCTACTTGTTTGACTATATTTATTTGGCCTATTATTCAATAAATAAGATCAATAATGTTTAATATATTATATACTATTTTCATATTTTATCAACCCAATCTACCTAGTACTCTTCAATTAAAAGTAATTAAATCACATTAGTAGTAATTAATTCATATTTTTTTTGTTATCTACTTGCTTAGAGTAGCACACATAATATAACTAGAAAAGATTAATTTATTGATTCAGTCACATTATTTTTTCTTTTATTCACACACTACCAAATCATAAAATATCAAAAAACATTCAAATAATTTTACTTAAGGTCTACCTACTTAGATTTCATCATCAAGCAGGAAGGTGAATTGATTTTATGATTGAGTATAAATACATGGTTGATGGTATAAATTAGTAAATAACCTGACACCCTTATCAATATAGGATTGTGAATGAGGGGGTAGGCCCCAATACCAAGCCAATATCATCACCAATATAGATATTTTCTAGCCTTAACATACCTAAAAACAACTTTAAATTACCTTTTTTAGTTCATTTTGCAAAGCCAAATGTCATATCACATTTTAAATAATAATTTAAAACATATAGGCATGTACACTCATTATATTAGCATTTATATTTTAATATTATTGCTTTCTATTTAAAAATTATATTTTTTATTACAAAACTTGTATCAGCTAGTGTTGGTACATTATTTATGTTGTGTGTTACAACTAAAGGGACTTAATCGACCTAGTTGTCAATGTGTTTAACTTATTTTTCTATAAATTACTATTCAATTATCCAAATTTATAACATTCTAAATTTTTACTAATTACAAAACATAGTTGACTCATTCAACTTAGTCTCTTACAAGATATTCTATTTGATTTCCCATAAAATTTATTCAACCTATGTGACTTAGACTCTTACAGCTTATTTTATTTTTCCTTCCAAATATAGTCAACTAGCTCAATTTTTTACCATTTAGATAAATTTTTAGGTCCTAGTTGACCTAGTTTTGTGGTGGTTGATTTAAGTTGTATTTCATCTATATTCAAGTAGGTGGTCTATCTAGTTTATGTTAGGATAAATTAGAACTCATATTTATCCTCAAATCACATACAAGAGAAACTATGAAATGAATTAAATAAACATATAAAAAATAAAAATAAACATGCACAAAATAATAGACACCAAATTTAACATGGTTCACCCAAGATGGGCTACATCTACCAAACTTGTCCAGTATATTATTTCTAGTAATACAATAGAGAAACAAATCCTATAGCAAACCCTATTACACCTCTCTACCTTTTCTACCTCGTCTCTATGTGTAATCTATTTTTTTTTAATCTCAACCATGTATGAATACATTTTATGGTGAAAAAAACATAAACATAACCTCTACCATCATATCTAGAAACCTTTAATCAATGGTCCATATTGACTATGAAATTATAATTTTACAAGGCAATTTTAATAAATTTTTTACTTTGGGTGTGCTATCCCTTAACCCCTACCAAATTTCATAGCCCCCAAACCCCCCTCCAAGGGGATCATCCCCATTATAACATACAATGGGGGTTCCCCCCTTGAAACCCCCCACAACATCGAGGATATAAAGAATGGGATCCAAAACCTGAGTAAATGAACATCATAATTTTAACCTCTGATCTTGGAAGACAATCAGGCTCCATAGTTAACAATTTAGTAGGTCACTAATTTAGTTCATTAAACTATTTAATTAAAAATTATATCTTCTTTTCAACTTCCAATTATTCAATAACACTACATTTTAGATAAAAATATCAATTATATTATCACTTTAGATGAAACTATTGAATTCCTTCCTTCATGCCTTCTTAGAAATGGGAGTTTAATGAATGGATGATAATTATAAGTTAAAATTATAATGTTGGACTTAAATTTACCCTCCAAATACGTAGGCAAACACCTAAAGTAATTCTATAATTATAATGTGCTTGAATGATCAAATTTAATTAAATTTGATGGAAAAATACAATTTTGGAGAAAAGGTCTCTCATACATGAATTGCTAAATGAAAAGGGGTGTTTATCCACACCATAATAAAATAGTTCCACCTATAATAATACCAAGATTAAATTCCATGGGTGAATATAATTATAAGTTGTGTAAATATTTTGTGGCTTTAGAACTATTTTGGAGATGTGAGACCTTTTCTAAACGTTATGATTTTTAGGATTTTTAAAACTTTTCAATCTTTTTGATTTTTTTAAATAAGATATACATGAATATTATAAAATTAGGATATACAAGGAGATATAAATAAATGGACAAATAAAAATATAGCAAAGTAAAAATAACATTGGGTAGGGGATCAAACATAAACTTAACTAGATACAATGGTAAGTGAAACCAATAACAAAGTGGGAGGTTAAAGGACTACCACTCAAAAAAAATTAGGATGAAATGGAAGTGATATGGAATGGGTAAAATTATGATCAAAGAGATAAATTAAGTTATTTCAAGGACTAAAAAACAAGGAAATCATTCTAAAACATCATAATGTTTTGAAAATTTTCCTATAATTATGTGTTAATGATGACCAAATCTGAACTACTTACTAAACTACCTTTTGCATCCACATGTAGTACCTATAGGTTGTAATCAAGATCATGATGGTTAAATGACATAGTATAGGAAAATGATTGAATTATTAATGGAAAATTAAATTAATGGGAAATAATACAAATGGAATTCCCCCAAGTAGGGTCTCTCTTAGATAATGTTCAAAATAATCAAGAATAAAAATGATTGAGATGCATAATGTTCATAGGCTCATCTAGATCATATTGTGAGGAATGGTAAAGGAATTCTAACCCAATAATCCTAAGTGTTGGAAAAAAAACATCATAATGGAAGATGTAGACATGATATGCAAAAATAAGGTAGATCATATATTATTAAAAAATTAAGCATAATGAAGCATGTTAGTACACATAAAGGCACTTGCTTATATAGACAATGTGAAATAATAAAGTGGCCTACATGGCTAATGTGGGATAAGTCCTCACATAGAAAAAACTCACTATAAGACAAAAAATATATCCAAGACACTATCAAGCATGCTAATTATGGATAAAATACATACTCTAACACTCTCCCCTCCAAGTGAAGTTAAGGGCTCATAAAATCCAAAAAATAAATAGTGTCATATCCATAGTATGAGTCCAAAAAAAAAGTCCTGATAAGGTACTCATGTACATATGTATCCATGAAATTAATATGGAAGATATTCTCACTAACACCCCCAAGGAAATTTTTAAAAACCCCAAGCATGCCATACAACTCAAGGAAATGATGTGATGTAAAAGGCTTCATGAAGATGTTTACAACCTATTACTGAATTGAAATGTATGATAAAATAATAAAACCATATTTAATTTGTTAATGATTGAATTTCATATGTAAATCAATGTGCTTGGTCTGCTAATACTCAACTAGGTTGTGAGATATATGAATTTAACTTTGGTTGTCACACCAAACTATAGTGGGTAAATCCTGCATGAATCCAAACTCTATCAATAATTGATGAATCCAAAGAATCTATTAACTTAATATAACTACTACCATTTACTTATCCACTATAGATGATTGTACAATATCTTATTGATTCTTACACAACCAATCAATAGGTAAAGAACCAAGACAAAAAATGTAGCCATAAATGGAATGCATATCATCAAGAGAACATGCCCAATCTGAATAATTATATCTAACCAATTGATTATAACCCCTACTATAGTGTAATCCAAAAATAGTAGTGCCTCATACATATCATAAAATCATATTAAAATCTTACCAATGACTATCATGAGGTTCATATACAAACCAATATACAACCCCAATTTCAAATTAAATGCTAGAGTATGGGTCATATACATAAGATGCCCAAATATATACCTATACAATGTAGGATCACAAAGTGAAGTATTACAAGAGGCAGTGAGAGTCATTCTAAAATGAAAATAAGAAAGATTTAGATTGAAATTAAGCATGGCAATATGCTAAAAAAGATCAATGGTATACTTTTCCTAACTCAGATAGATCCCTCTATCTAAATTTAAAATTTATAAACCAAGGAATAAATGCAGAAGGACAATATATATCATGTCAAACTACATTAAAACTGAATATTAAATATATTTAATCTAAGATGAGGAGATACCTATGAGAATCAGTTCATCAACATGCAAGACAAGAATAAAAATGTCATCCCCAATACACTAAATATACACTATAGGATCATAGTGGTAGTAAACAAAGCTAGTGGAGAGAATAAATGAATCCATCTTCTCATACCAACCCTAAGGGTCCTTTTTGGGATAGTAAAGAGACCTCCTAAATTGATAAATAAGAGAAGAATCATGAAAAAAACCAATAAGATGATCCATATAGATTTCCTCATGCAAGTCTCCATGCAAGAAATCACTCTTAATATCTATCTCATATACTGGCCAACCCTATGATGCAATAAGAGAAATTAAAAGGGGAATACAATCCATCTTATTAATTTGTGCAAAAGTCTTATAGTGTTAAATAAATTTGAATTGCAATAATCCATTTGTAATAAGACATACCTTATACTTTTTAATAGACCTATCAGTTGCATACTCGGTGTGGTAAATACATTTGTACCTAACTAAATTTATTCCCTTAGGAAAAGTGACCAAATCTAAAGTGTGATTATTCATAAATGAACAATACTCATATCTCATTGCATCAACCCATTCTTATATCCCATGATAATGTGAAAAATAGTATACATCCTTAGAGAATACTTGACATAAAATTCTACTACTTGTATTATATGCATGATGATGTTGAGTAGGTGGAAGATCCTTTATTAAAGGTGCTTCCTCAAAAACTATGATATGTACCCACCAAGGCATAGTATCAAAAATAATGTAAATAGGATCCTCATCCTCTATAACCTCTTTAATAATCTCCTAAACTAGCTCCTCAAAGAATGAATCCTCAAGAGAAGGTGAATAATTAAAAGAAAAAGAAGAAGGCATGGAAGAAGATGAAGATCCATGAGATGTGAAATCCTCATCAAATTTTACATGTGTTTGAAAATTAACATCATGAGTATCAAGATCTAAAATATGATAAGCTCTCATGTCCTCACAATACCATACAAAATTTAGTGGTTTGATCTTCTTGTCCAATGCTTTCCTTTTCTTCTTTAGTATAAATACCCAAGCAAGGATCCCAAAGACTCAAAACAATTAGATGTCAGGCTTAGTTCTATATGAGGCCTCCTCTAGATTCATATGCTCAAGTGTTAGATGTGGTGTGAGTTTATGAATGTAGTACACATAATTAACTACCTATACCTAATATATAGTAATTAAATCTTATGAATGCATCATAAATCTAGCCATATACTTTAGAGTTTAGTTCTTTCTTTCTCATAAGCTATTATACTATGGAGTATGTGCAACAAAATTTTGATGAAAAATACCATGGGATGCTAAAAAATTAGAGAACTCTCAACTAAATTACTCCCCTCATTATCTATATGAAGCTTCTTGATGCAACTTGATGACTATTTCTCGACCAAAGCCTTAAATATTTTGAAGTGATCAAAGATATCATTATTTTACTTTAGGTAATAAACCCAAGTACCCCTTGAGAAATTATCAATTAAGGTAAGTACATACTTAACTCCATTAAAATGAGGAGTATGAAATAACATTAAATCATTATACACAAGCTCAAGTGGTGAAGAATCTATCATGGACATGCCCGTAGGAAATAGATCCTAGTGTTGTTTCCCTAATACAGAACTAGAGAAAACTCCATCAAGAAATGAAATTATAGGAATACCCTCTACCATACTTGAGTTCTCAATTCTTTCAAATATTTTTATTTTAGGTTTCCAAATTTATCATGTCAAAACTGACTCTCAGAGTTTGTGTGATATAGTAAACACATACCTAAAGGAGCATTCTCATCAAAACCCTCAAAATATTAAAGTCAAGAAATATGATCGATGACACACTTTATAATGAGTGTTTATGGCTCTAAAAAATATTGAGCTTTAGCACCCTATGGTGTGAAAGTCACTATCTTGACCTGACTAGAATGATAAATCTAATAAATTAAAAGTAGATTAGTGGTGATATCTATAACATATAATGCATTATTGATGTATCCAAAATATAACTATATGTCACCCTTACCCTTAACATAAATGTAGGAATAATTTATAACCTTAATTTTAGAAGTAGAACTTAGACATAGAGATATAAAGGACTCCATAGTATAATTCATATGGTGTGAATCACTAGAATCTAGAACCCAACTATCTAAAATAAGTAACTGTGATCTCACGACAACATTAAGTGTTTTCCCATACTCATGATATGGAAAAGAAGTGGAGATATAAATATTGTGTTTCCTAACATCATCCTCTAAGGCTTGTATCCTATTGAAACACCTAAAATCTTAATGTATAGTCCCCCCACAATAGAAAAAAGGCATGTTAGACTTATTCTTGGATTTGGAAGATGGTTTGGGTTCAGATGTAGAAGTGTTGGGCTTAGGTGAATTTTGAGGTGGATTAGTGTTCTTCTTCTCACTCTTATATTATCTCTTAGACTTAATATGTGAGAAAATTAATTCTTTTTGAGAGATCAAAGACTTAAGGTGAGATAATTTTAATTCCTCCCTAGTGAGTCTCTAATAAAAAAACTCTAAATATTTCACATAAAGCATCCATACTAGAGAAAAATGTAGAAGCAAAGATTTATAATCGGCCACTCAACTTAGATAAGATCAAGTATACACACTCATCATCCTTTTTATCTCATCTACTCCCCTTAAACTATGTCAACAAATGCTTGAAATTAGTAAGTAAATCTACAATAGAGGCAAAGTCATCTAGATTTATTGAAGTAAACTCCACTTCAAGTTGCATTGCTTTCAAGTGATATACATTTTTAAACAAGCTCTTTAACTTAGTCCACATTTAGAATGGAGAGTCACACCCATCAAAATTAAATAAAAACTATGACTAACATATCCCCAAATCAATCCCATACATTCTTCAAACTTGCATTGATGCTATTTTTTTTTCAAATTCACATGTAAACTATGGTTACATTTCATTCATTAGGGAACATAATCCTTTGTGATTTATGATTTTTTTTAATTTGATGTCTCCATGTGTGGTAATTATTTGTAGTTAAAAGATCACAATGGTCAACACTAGAACTATAAGCCATGATAACTAATAACAAAGATCATAAATAATGTAAAGGGTACATAAAAATTAACACCAAAACAATCCCCCCTCCCCCCCCACCCCCCCCCAACAAAAAAAAATTATACTATAGGACTCCTCTAATTTGGAACTTTTTAAAATAGTGGTTTTTACAATTTAATGACAAAAATGGATAAAGAATAAAAAACATGAACTTTTGAAAAAAAAGAACTCAAATCTGGGTTACAGTTCAAAAGTTACAAGCATTATGATTTATTGTAAAAATGGGTTAAAATAATTTAAAAACACTGAAAATAGATTTTATTGACCAAAAATGAAAAAGAACATAGTTGTCTAGCCATTCATTGGAGCTAAAATTGAACCACATACTCAAAAATGCAAATGAACCTAAAAAAATATCCTCCTGGTTAGCACTATGATTGCACAAGTGAACAATGCTTCTACTTGAGGCAAAAAATTAGCTTTGAAAAAGAAAAAAATGAATAAAGTGGGTCTTTTAGATGAAAGAAAAGGTGAAAATACTTTTATTTTTATCTCAAATCCCTCTAAGGGCCTTAGGTTAATATATCTTCAAAATTTTATTGGTCTCTACACAACAAGCCAAGATAAAATCTTCAACGCATGCATGCCAAGTATGAGAGTTTTAAAGCAACAAGAATTCAATGCATAAAAATAGACTTGGAATACTAAAATTAGATATTTGATTTCTTTCAAATATAAATCCTATCACTATAATCTAATACTTAACCAAGGGTTAATAAAATGACGTCAAAAAGGTTACCAAAAATATAAAGGGACAACACATAAATTAGAAAATCAAATAAAAGTGCCTTTATTAAATGTCACAGCTAAAAAACTTTCAAAGTCATCTATGAAGATCTAAAAAGATTGAATAGAAAATGATGATGCCAATGATAAGTGAAAATGCCTTGCATATCACCACCCCTCTTTCAAATCTAACACCAAGCTCTAATAATCACTTCAACACCTTTATCTCTAATGCAAGTCTCTTCCTTCTCTAGTGCTTCAATTAGATTTGTAAAAGGCTTTCAATTCATGTCATAACACTTAGATTCAACACACCAAGGTGAGAATAATTTGATCCATAAGGTTAAAACACCTATATCTCACCAATATTCCAATGCCTTACTTCAAAGATAGAAAATGATGTAGAAAAACACTAAAAGATGAAAATAGTGCCAAGATCTCCATGCTAGTTTACTTCATCACAAGCAAAAAAAGATTCAAAAACAACAAAAAAATCAAAATATTTAAAAAGTCTAAATAGAAAAACAAAATGGCACCAAGATCTTCTCATCCACCTCTCTTCTACACTTCCTCTCCTTGAAAAGGAAATAAGCAATGACAAGAGGGAAGTGGAATAAAATTTTCTAGATTTCAAGATAATGGATGGTTGTAACTTCTTCAGGGCTCTGTTACCATGTTAGGAAAGGTAAAGGAATTCCAACCCTATAATCCAAAGTTTTAGAAATAAAATATCACAAAAGAAACTATAGATTGATATGTAAAAATAAGGGAGATCATGTATTATTCAAAAATGAAGCATGCTAGTACAAATGAAGTCACTTTCTTATATAGGCAAGGTGAAATACTAAACTATCCTACATGGCCAATATGGGATAAATCCTCACATAGGAAAAAATAACTACAATATTAAAAAAAAACATATTTTTCTATGTTAATGAAAGGATACAATAAATTGGGCTCAATTTTTCCTTTCTTCTCATGCTCTACATTGGTATTTTAATGATTTTATTTTAATATAAGAACATCCAATATAAATTTTATGGGAGTGATGTGTTTTTTATAACTAATACATTTCTAATTTTGATATACTTTGAGATAACTCAATCCAACTAACCATTTCTTATCTAAGAATTAAAAATATTGTATATTAGCTACTCTATACTCATCATCATTAATGATACCTATAATGAAATATGTAAAGAGGGAAAATAAATTTCAATAAGAAGAATACATTCAAAGCCAAAAACTAGGGAGTAGGGTGATTTACCTATAGGTATGTGTATATTAGTATGGTAAGATTATAAGTAGTGAGTAATTATAAATTATAATCATGTCCAATGGTGTTGATGATCTTCTTAAGGATTTTGAAAATAGTCTTATTAGACACCTCAACTTGGGCATTATCTTGAGGGTAATATGGAGTTGACCACTTGTGTTTGATATGGAAGTGTGTACAAAGGATTTTCAAATATTTTTTCTTGAATAACTTACCATTATCAGATATAATGTAAGATGGAATGCCATAGTGGAATATGAGGTGGTTTAGAATGAATTTTGATATCTACTTACTGATAAGGTAGTTGAGAGGGATTGCCTCAACCCACATAGAAAAATACTCGATGGTAGTTAGGATATGATTATGGGCATCACAAGAAGTGGATTTTTTTTACATATGATATCAATCCCCCATGTGGAAAAAATTAAAGGACAAGTGATAGGATAGATTACTCATAAATGATTATTGATTAAATCACTATGGTTTTTGAAAATAAGGCAATTATTAATATAAACATATGCATTTGATTCCATTATGGGATAATAATATACAAACTTAAGAAGTTTATTTTCAAGGACCATTCCAATTGTATGATGCCCAAAATCCCCTTTATTCACATATTTACATAATAATTTATATTCAACCAAGTTTAAACATTTAAGTATCATCTCATCATAGCCTCTATGATAGATTTTATCACCGAGTAAAGTGTAACATGATGCATTATGAATAAAAGACATTTATTGGATACATGATAGGTTGGTGGGAATAATGTGGTCTTCGAATTATCTACATACATATTGGTACCAAGGGGAATCAAGACAAATAATATCACATATTAATTTTAGTGTTGATATGACTGTAAGATGACATGAGAATATTTTCAATAAAAAATGATATTCGTAGATAGTGGAATATATTTATATTAATGATCCAATGGATTTAATAACGTTAATTGATCTATTGTTAGATCTTGGTGTTTATTAAAACTATATATATTTATGGTTTTTTTAAAAACTATCACACAATCCTTTGTAGGGCATGATATTCTTGTCCTATGTTTGATACCAGTCTATAACCTGATTGATGATCAATTATGAATCTTTTTAGATAACTAAATTATGATTTTTCACTACACTACAAGGTAGAGCCTTAAAATGAGTGACACATATTATATAATATTTTAGGACATGTAAAATAAATTTTAAACACCTTGGTAAATATATCCCCCTATTGCATAATGAATAGTATACCCACTCCTAAGCAATGGGTTGTGAAGGACCATCAAAGTATAACTTCCATTGACATAACACCTCAAGAATGAGGATAGATTCATCTAAAAAATGAATATTCAAAGGATGGGTATTTGAAAAATGTGCTTAAATAAGTTTATCTAAAATTATTTTCCCTTTCAAGGACTTATTATTAGTGTATTCAATATCAAACTCTCTTAAGATCATAATCAATTTGGGCAAATGACTTGTCAATGTTGATTTAGAAATAAGATGAGAGGATCAAAATTTGAAATTATGAGGTTCTTTTTGTTCAATGTATAGTGATGTAGCTTATATGATGCAAATAATAATGATAAACATGCCTTTTAATTAGGTGTATAATTATGCTCTAGTTGGTGAGATATAAAGCAATAGGGGCTTTCTTAGCATTGGCTATACTAACATTGGTGGGATTTCTAAATAGGTTTTTAATTGATCAAATGCTTCTTGACAATCAACATTCCTTTTAAAGGTGGTGACCTTCTTTAAAATATAAGTGAAGTGATGGAATAAATCAACAATATGTCAAATTAATCAATCAATAGATTAGATTTTACCCTATAGACTGTGGATCTATTTCAAATTATAAATGGGAGGCATTTATATGATGAACTTAACCTTGGTTGGATTAAATTCAATTCCCCTATGGTAAATAATTAAGCCTATAAAATTTCCTAATGTAACTCTAAAGACACATTTATTTGGGTTAAGGCACACTTATATTCATGATGCATCTTAAAGGATCTTCGTAGAACTTCTAGATGTGATACCTATGTTTTTGACTTTCTTATAATGTTAACAACATAGTCTTCAACAATATCATGTATCACATCATAGAATATTATATTCATTGCACATTGATGCATAACATATACATTATTCAAGAAAAATGACATCACATAATAATATAATGTCCCTCATGAAGTAATGAATGTTATTTTATATTGGTCCTCTGGCATAATTTTAATTTGATTTTATCTTAAAAATCCATCCATGATGGACAAAATTTCATATATTATAATAAAATCCAAAATCATGTCTATGTTAAGTAATGTAAAGTTGTATTTTAGACATGATTTGTTGATATATTTAAATTATGTGTATATATGAATAGATTTTGGTTTCTTACTAAATCAAATAATGTTGGATATCCATTTTGAGTAATCAATTATTTGAATGAATCTAAAACCCAATATTTTTTCAATTTGTTCTTGACTAGATTATCAATGTATAGATGCATCTTACATAATTGATTTTTAATGGGATGAAAAATTAAATTATCAACAATATGGTGTATAACTGGATATGGGATGAAAATATGTCAGTGAAATCTTTGATAATGAAAATGATAAATTCAGATTCTTCTATATTGAGGGATACACCAAGGTTAAAAATTTTGGTTTCAATTATTATACCAATGTTGACCTCAGTAATGTCCCAATATAAATGTAGATCCATATTATATTATAGTTATAACCAATATAAATTGATCTTATTAATATAATTTTGGGCTATAAGCCCAACCCATGTAAGAATAATTTGAATCACCCATGTTAGGTAATGGCCATTCAATAAATGATTTTGAAAATCTTGAAGTAACTACTTGAATACTTATTTCTATTATAAACTAATATCTTATCCAAATGTAAGGTGTGTATTTTTAGGAATCCTAGTTTCCTAAGGAGGAAAGTGAACTTCCCTACACATTGGTTCCAAAAATAGGTTTTCACTAAGGGAATTATCGTTTTGTTTACATTTCCCCTAATCTAAAACTACCTCATTGATGTTTTCACTAGATCACCTAATTTTTTTTTTTTTTTTAAATTTTAACCAAGGAAGTTCACTTGTTCTCCAAATTAAGTATTAGGGTCCAAAGTGATATCAAAGCCTTATTTATGCTCTTTAATGGATAGAACACATTTAAGGCCATAGAAATATGAAATTGATTCTTCATTTTTAGATTCATCCAATGAGATAATATGATATTGTTGGTCACAATTTATTAGTTAAAGATAATGAAGGGAAATAGCTAAATTATAAGAGGAAGTGATATTAATAAAAACATTAGTATTAAATAGGTTTATATCGATAATCTCATTATAGATACTATAATAGGACTATGTATCACTACTAGTATTATATTCATTGGATGCTAAAGTCATGTCACTCTAAAGAAAGAAGGGATCACCCCTAGATAGTTTGTATCTAATACCCTAAGTACCTTTGTGTTCAGTTGATGAAAATAGCTCAATAATACCATATTATTTTATCCCCAAGACATTTCCTTTATAGTCATGACATTCCATGATCTGATTAGAAATAGGATATTTATCACTTTGATAACAAGGGATGAAATTATCATCATTTTATAACCAAGAATTGTCATAGATGTTGATCTATTTTGGATCCAACAAACTCTTTTTTAAAAATAGAAGAGGTCCCTTAAGATGAGAATCTATGACATCATTCCATCTTATGCCTACATGGGATTTGGGATATTTTGATAATTTGGAAATCTAGAAAGCATATTTAATTATATATATGTAAATATCTGTATCTTCAATATTAAAGTGGGAAGCAATTTGGGGAGGTGCAACAATAGAAATGGAAGGAAGGTAAGTTGAGTTAATGTAATTATACTTGGGATATTTAGGAGATTTACATTTATAATTTTTAGGTCCATGATCTATGATAGGATAGTAACTATATTGACTATACTCAAATTCTAAATGTTTATAACAATAGTATGGTTTTGAGTCACTAAGAATAGTAACGTCCATTATAAAATGGGATATTTTTAAGCATTGGTGTAATGTGATAGGGTACTACACATACTTAATGGATAAAAGAACATTAAATAAGCAAGTTTTAAGGTAGTCTAACGTCTATTACATGGTAGAGAGTATCATGACTAATATGCCCAATAAGGACATCTAAGTGAATATTACCATGTGAGTCTTTTTTTTCATTATCATACACCTTGATAGTAATGGTGTCTATCTACAAATCCATTTAATTATAACCCAAATGTTTTATCAATTCCAATGAGACTATATTTAGGCTTGACCATTATCTATGTTAAAATTATTAATATTGTGGTAGGAAATTATGGATTGAATGTGAGGAGGGTTGTTGTGTAGGGGACCAAGAAATGACATGTCACTTTAGTCAAACATAATATATTGGCATTGTGATAAACGCCCCATAATTTCTTGGAATATGGTAGGATCGATGTCATTTTAAACCTTCGATTAGTGTAGAAGGTCATACAATATCTATCTATGAACTTTAGACATTTGCAAGAGATTTTGAATATAAATTTATAATGATGTCTTGTTTAATTTTTCCATATGATCATATGGGTTTTACATGGAAGAAGGTAACTTGGATTTTGAATTTAGGTGTTTAGAACAAGATTGTTATTTGAAGGAGATGAAGGTCACTGAACCATAAAATTTGGAGATCAAGTTGCGAAAATTAAATTTCAAGTTGGTAGAGGGTTACTTGAATTAGAAGAAGGAAGGGTAGGACCTGGAATAGTGACCCTTTGACTTTGATAAGTAACAATGCTAGTTCCAGTTAAAATTGGGTCATTAAGATATGGATGTGGAGGTATTATAATAGATGGGGTAACACTCTAAAGTATTTTTTAATATTGGCATGGATTAATTTTAATCTTAGATACATGGTTATTATTAATACAACCTACAACATTTTTATAGTTATACAAGTCATGATGGTAGCTAATTTGATTGGTCGAGAATATTCATTGTGATTACAATTAACATGATTTTGATTCTAAATTTTATATTGATTTTGATTATAGGTTTGGTAGTGATTATTATATTTATGCTTCAAAAATGGATCCTTGTAAATACCCATATTATTATTAGGATTAGAAGCAACATTATCTAACTTGATATCATCATGCACATGTAGATATTTATTAAAGTGCCTTATTTACACACACTTGTGAATTGCATGCCCTTTTAAATGATGGAAATCATAATATTCATTATCTCTAGACCATTGAGGTTTTTTTTGGTCTTATATAAAACATTATATCTGGCCTAATGACTATGTTAGCCATAACTAATTTTTGTAATAGTGCCTCTATAGGCTCACCAATATCACTAAAGAGTCTATTTTGATACTTATTCCTTATTGGAGGTGGTATTTTGAATGTCATAGATGGATTATTTTAGATAGGTGGTTATACCATTTTCACATGTCATGATTCTATTACTCAATTACTCACTACATTCTTATTTATATTAAAGACTTATGGGTCTTAAAATGTATTTGCATATCCCTATGGTAGAGCTTGAGCTAGGGTAGATTTTAGTGGCCCATATAGAAATTAACCTGGGTTTTTTTGGTTAATTTCAAAGTATGTATTTATAATGTCTAGTGAAAGTTAACATATAATATGTAGGCATGTAGGTGAATGGACATGCAAAACATAACTTGTCATAGAAGGTATGTTGATGTGAGATTATATAGAAAACTCATAGATAGATGGTAGTGATTTTTTTTGAATGAAAAGAATTTAATATTTAATGATAGTAATTTTTTCATATGATAACCATAATTTTGAACAATACATCTATTATTGTTTGATAACTATGCTATCACTTAACAGTTTTGTCACTTGATAACAATGTTATCACTCAACAACATTATTGTCATTTGATAGAATTACTACCTCTCAATAACATAGGTGTATCTTGACAACATAGATCTTGTATGACAAAATATTTTTCCTATGAAGACTTCACTATCAAATGATAACTATGTTACCAAATGACATCTATGTTATTTGATAGGTGATAATGTTGTGGGTAAGTGACAACTATTCTAAAAAGTGACACAAATACCTATATATGGTATCTACATTGATATTTTTTGTAAATTTAGTCATATAATGATTATATATTAAATATAATGAAGACTAAGCTCATATTGAATTTTTATGGAGTGACAAATTATATTTATAAGCATGAAATTTATTTTAAATAATAGGTGAGCTGACATGGAAAACTAACTTACAGCTCAATAATTTAGGCAAATCCAATTTGTTTATCACCTTAAAAAATAGCCAAATGTTGAATTCAAAAACTAAAATATTAATGATTTTTTTAATAATATGCACTAAATTTACCCTAGCTTGAGCTTGTGCTCGATTTTGAGAATAAATATTGACTAGGACTTAGTCTATGAGTGCATTTTCAATTTTTTCTCCTTTATCTATAATATCCTCAAATGTATCAACATAATGAAGTCTTAGGTTATGTGATACCTATGAATTGAGATTAGAATTAATAATATTTTATAGTTTCTTATCTAGAAGATTGTGAGGGAAGTAACTAGCCAAACTTCTCCATCATTATAGGTAGACAAAAACACTTTTGCCACCACTTTATTCTTGCACTACATAAGTCAACCATGGTCAATTAATGCTCTATGTTGTTGGAGAAATGATTTATTTTTATTAATATAAGTCATCAAAGGTGTTGATAAATATTTTTGGCAAGTAAAAAAACCATTCTAAGGCTTGTCCACGCAAACTACATGGAAACAAGTGAAATAGATGAATGTTATTATAGGCCATTTTTTAACATGCGAAAGATAATTATTTTATGTGCTATCTAGGATCACCCATTCCCTTATATTTTTAAGAATTGGTTGCCTCAAAATGACATAGAAAATGTACTTAAAGAAAACTCATATCAAATGGGTATGGACATATTTCATGAAGTTTGTAAATTTTCCCTTGATTTCCTACTTAGGACCCTAGAATAACATCCTTTATCTCTTGTAATTATTAGAGAGTGGGAAAATTTTGGGATAGAGGAAGCATATTTTATTGAATGTTTAGAGGGGGATTAAAATTATTTGGATAAATGGGTGGATTAGGATTAAAATAGGTTAGAATGGCTACCCTTTAAGCTATTCTATTAGGGTCATTTTTCATATCATTAAGATTATATTGTTGATAGGGAACTTGGTTTTTACTAATATTGGGAAATGGATTATCCACAAACTATTGGGTTATAGGAATTTTTTGTTGATATGGGGGAATTTATTAATGGAAAGTAGGAACCAATCACAAATGGACTTCTTGTTGGAAGGTGGGAATTTATTTCAAAGGGAATTGTTATTGGAAAGTGGGAATTTATTACTTATTAGAAGGTAGGGATTATGAATTAATAGGGATTTGTTTAATATTATTCAAAACATGTTGTAGTTAAGGATTTTTAACCTGTTATGAATCAATATTGATTTCCTGTAGTGTAAGATTGTTGGCAAGTTGTTATTGTGGATTGGAAGAGGTAGGATGGGAACTATGAGGAAGTTGTTTAGAGTTTGAAGGGACTTATTATAAAATATAAGAATTTTTTTGGGGATTATTAGCAAATTTATATTGTGAATTATAGGAGAAGATTTTTTGGTAAATAGGAGGAATTTATTGTGAACTAGAATCGAATGGTTTGGAACTATAACAGATTTGTTGTGAACTAGGAAGGAATTGATGTGGATTAGGGCATACTTGTGCTAGATTTATAGTAGTTTGTAGTAGTGGATACATGGGAGGGGTTGATTTATGAGTTGTGAATGGATCCACACTAGTTGAATAATTAGCCAATGAATCTTGTTGTTATTTCTCAATGCATGCATTTTAGTCCATAGGTTGGGGATATTTTATAGAAGTAATACGTAGGGAGGTAACTAAAGAGGCTAGAAACTACCCAATATGTTGTAATTATGAAATAATGAGTTGAATATTTTGGGTGGGCTATAAAATTTTCCCTTTTCCATTATTTTATGATTCTATAATTTGATAATAAGTTTGTACAAGGACTTGTTTGTGAGTAGAGGTTAATTCTAGAGGTATCTCCTCTATTATAACACGGTTACAACCTTATTCTAGTCTAAGTGTCACCTAATCAAATATATTGATGTACCTCCTCTTTGTATATATGGTTATAATTATTATATAGATATCCAAGTGAATTGTAATACCACTCATTGATTGGAATAGGGTTATAATAATCCCCACTACATGTATACCTAGGCATGTTTGAATAAAATATATTCATCTTGAGTCAAGATGGAAGGTTTGAATTGATTGGATTATAAAATTCATAAAGGTTTACATATCAAATCTAAGTTGACTATTAAATTTGAGAAACTACTTTTAAGTCAATTTAGATTTTGACATATTTTTAGAATACTTATTGGTCAAGGTAGACAGTCCAATCTAAACTTATTATAGTAGAATATCAAAATAGAACAATGTTTGATTTGATTTGTTTCTAGAAGTTGTAGTGAAAATTTTTAATGGCAAAGGATAATATGTTAATGTGCCTTAACCAAAATTGATCTCATAATCTTGAAAATGTGTGATTTTGACTTAACTTTTAACTTTAATTCAAATTTTAACTTTCAAATTTAACTTCCCGTTAAAGTTGACTATAGTTGAATTTTACAAGTTGACTTCATTTTAATATTTAAAGTTGAATTAATTTGACTTTTGAAAGTTTACCTCATTTGAATTTTGAAATTTTATTTCATTTAACTTTTAAAATTTGAATTTGTTTGACTTTTGAAAGTTACCTTGTTTGAATTTTGATGGGAATGAGATTGTTGGTTCAAAATAAATCTGATTTTAAATTTGAATGAGAACTAGAAGATTTAAATAGAAATGGGGAACATAATGTTTAAAATGGGATGAATATGACCTTAAAAATTGGGTAGAGTAAGACCATAGTTTAACTTATTTAGGAATAATGGAGTTTTATTCCTATTTTAGTTAAGGGTTTGGATTAATAAATTAGTACAAAATATATCAATAAATATAGTCCTAATTTGTGAAACTATTTTTCTTTTTAACCTTTCTATAAATAATAATAAATAATAAAAAATATAACTTAGATAGAAAATAGAATGAGATAGTTGATAAAAAGGTTGAAAATGTTTGTATATGGCTAGAAAGGTGTCATAAACCTAAATCTAGCTTTCAATGCGTAAAAGGATAGGAGCACCAAAAAGTGGATGCTTTAGTGGTTGACATTGTTTTCCATTCCTACTACTATTATAAAAATTGATCATAGAGACCTGAAACATTTTGAGTAGTTTCACTATGCCTATTTGAGTGTGCCTATAAAAAATTAAGCATTGGTTTGTTGATGGAACTCACTATGGAGCCGATTTTTTCTTCAAACCCTAACCCTCCATCATGCTTGATAAAATGACATTTGATTCACTTGAGAAAGAGGGGGTTAGTGTGAAATGTGTACTAAATGTGTAATCCACACCCCTTGTGTGGGCATGTTTCCTACATACCAATACTTCAAAGAGTGATCAAACCATATGTAGTTTTCCCACCTAGTGTGATTTTTTCAATAGTGTGATATGGATGTAAATGCCAAATGGATAGTGTTTGAGGTGGCTAAGAATTGGTATGAGGATGTGTTGGGTGACTATGTGAAAAGAATAGGGAAGTTTTCCTTAGTGATTTATTTGTCTTCTTTCTTTCTTTGTAAGTTTGGTCACCTCCTTTGTAAATGAGCTTTAAGTGGGATTTTATAGGGAAAAATTGGTCATGGATCAAATGTATTCATGTTAGGCTAATATAATTAAGGATAAGGACCAAATCAAAATTATTGTTGGGACTCAAAGTGCAAATGGATAGGATCACTAAAAATGGGACACTTTTCTATGGAGCACTATAATCTAAATGGGGTGCTCCTATCCTAGAGGCTCAAGACTTGGGAGTTAGGATTGGTAAGGGTAGTACTAACTAATTGAGGAGGAATAACCATTTAAAAGGTTTTAGATGACTAAAAATGAGAAAAATGTGTCTATAAGGGTCAGAGGATCATGCAAAAAGGACCTATGGATGGGGTGTTACAAGACACACTCAAACTATCAATTTGGACATTTTATATGACTAAATCCCTCCCCCCACTTTACTTTAGTGATGTAATAAAGTGAAATACTAGGATAAAAGGAAAAATAGAAAGTGTACCTAAACTTACTTGTAAGGGTGAGCCCATGAGGATGTGTGATAATGAGTGTGTTTAGAGAGAGCATAGCCTAAAGAATAAATATATAATATAAAATAAGGAGTATATCGGTTCTTACTAGGCACACTATGTCTAAAATAAGAACTTAAAAAGGTAGGGTAAAGAGAAAGGAAGAGAAAGGAATAAATACACCTCATCAGGTACATGAACCAATACAAAACTTATTGTGATGTTTAGTGATGCTAAGTGATGTTGGGTATGTACTACACCAAGATTAATACCATGAGTGGAGTTGAGTGCTCAATTCCCTAAGGGTGGCTCAAGAATAAAAAGGATGGCCCTTTAGCTCTATCATCACTTGCTATGTATAAAATTTATGTAATCATGCATGTGTTAATCAACATTTGGACTTTGTGTCCAATCCCTTTGAGTAAGTGGCTCAAGAATACAAAGGCTAGTTTTTCCTTTGGCTCCATCACTACCAACTACATGTGAACTATGAATTGATATCAGTATGAATGTGTGTCATATGAGATTCCTCATGAATCGAATGAATGATCTATAATATGACAATTGTGGTGAGGATAACTGAATGTGTATTGAGAAATAGGTCAATCTTCATCACTGAAAGGTGGAGATTAGGCTTGTATGAAAGCCTCTCAAAAATTGAAAACTAGGATTATATGAAAGCTTCTTTGAAATGATGCCAACCACCTTTAGATGTAATAAGGCACACAAATACTGAGAATACCTAGGAAATATAATGAACTAGAAAGAAAATAAGACAAATGTGTTGTGTACATTTCCCCAAATCACAAGTGTTTGTAACATGGATTCTAATCTAGAAGTTTTACCAATTACCTAATATGAAACTAGAAGTGAGAACCATCATGTCATGCATGATTCCCCCTATATATGCATAATCTACGTAAAACTATATTAAAACTACCCCATTTTAATTGGATTGTAGTTGAAAACATTATAATTAACTTTACCTTTCTATTTTTTTCTAAAAATTTTAGGTTTTTGGCCATTTGGATAGGAGTGCCAGAAAGTGGACACTTTGATGTAGGGCACTATAGTTTGAATGTGGAGCTCTTATCCTTTACTATTTATGATGACTACTCTATGTTTGTCCCTATTTTTTGGTCTATTCTACATGTTTTGAATTATGATCGTTGTTCTTAATGTTCCAAAAATTGATTTTTGACTGGTAGAGGTATTTGGTCTCTATGATAAAACCCTTATTTATTACCCCTCTTTTGAGGGTAGGAGTGAAGACCCTACAATGACTTCCCTAAAAAAATATCCTTACAAGTGTGTTATGCTATGAAATACATTATACAATAATAATAATCAACAAGATGTCTCAAGATATAGCATAGTTTGTGTTAGATATTTTTAGATCAATAGGGGTATGCCTAGATAGATGTAACAATGTAAAAGCATTTGAAATATAATGAACTAAAAATTGTAAATTTGGTTAGTTTTCAAGGAGGGATGGAACATTATGTCCATCACAGTAGCCAAGAAGGCAAGTAAATTCATGATGTTAGTCATGACATTGCAAACAATTGAGAAGCAAATAATCACACAAGGCAAAAAGAAATAAGCATACAAAAGAGGCAAAGGAGACAAGCAAATAAGGGACATGGGCACATGTCACTCAAACTAGGAAAATCAAGCATACAAGTTATGTTTGAATTCCCACATACACATATAATTACAAATAAGAAATATTTGTGTGAGGGCCACAAGCACATACAAGAGTACAAGCAAAGGACATTGGTAAATTTCCTAAGGCACACAAAAGTAAAAAAATATGAACCAAGAAATTCAATCACATCTAGATACTCAAATAAATAAAGGAAGGCATATAAATGTAGAAAATACTATCACATCTAATTGGTCAAATCAAGAAGTGGAATTATACAAAACATGTAGTATAGGACTAGGTACATGTTAGAAAATACAAAAGTGTTATATTCTAGTGAGTGTTGATAGAATAATCTATGTAAGCTAGTAAGTAATGTACATCAACATGATAACTAGTGTGTATGGTGTAGGAGTGACATAACCTAGATGGCAGTCATGTAGAATATGCCCTTAATGGGTAGATATGTTGATGTATGTCATGACTGAAAAAGTAAGATGCCCCATCAATGGGTAGAGTTAAGTAATCAAGGATTTGGATGTCATTACACACACTCAAAAAATATCAAGTGAAACATGGTAATGTAGATAAATTGATAAATAATAGCATAGAACAGCAAAATGTAAGTCTAGCATGGTAGTAGAAATGCAAAGCATGAATAATACATATAATTGGAAAGTTTTTGGTGTTTTGAGTTATTTCAATTTTTTTATATTTTGACATGTTATATTGTTTTTTTTATTTTGAAATATTGTATTTTTTATAGTATTTTGAATTAATTTATGTATAAGTAATCATAAGAAAACTATGTACAATAAAGAAAAAATAAATTATGTACAACTAAGCTAAGAAATTATGTACAAGTACGTAGGAAAAACTATGTACATGTAAGCTGAGAAATTATGTACAAGAAAGATTGAGAATAAATGATACTAATCAATGAGTCTCATAAGAGACTTCCTATCATGGTGTCCTATTTCAAGGAGAGGGATCATACATGATCATGAAGCATGATGGAAGGGCTGAGACTGTGACTTTGAAAGCTATGTATGCTGTAAGTGCTCTAAAATATCTATAGTGGAAACTGACTATGGGGTCCCCATGTAACTTTGAGAAGTGGATGCAATTATGAGGATCTTAGGGACCCATCTGGTAGTAGAAGAAGCTATCTAAAAATGTGTTAAGTATGGTGTATTGAAAATTGAAATTATATCATAAAGGGTACTAATTTGAGTGACAAAGCTATAGACATGGGTGTAATCAACTTGCCTATCTTCATAAACTTGGGTGATATCATATACCAGATGATCTACTATATGCATATATCTAGTAGTAGGTGCAGGATAAGATCTAAGTGAACCAAGTTTGAAGGAAGGAAGAATAGATATAATTGTTAGTGTTTTCTTATGTTTAGTACTGATAGGGAGATACTTAAAATTAGCCAAAGAGTTATATAAATCTAGGTAGAAACCCTGTATCAGGGATGAAATACATATAATTGGAGTTATAAGTTATATAGAAATATGATTATAAAGAACATTCCACATGAGAGATAGCAAACAAGGGATAGAGAGCATGGAACTTTGCACTAATGAATAGAAACTTTCACTTGTAAAATGACATTTCTAACATGTTTAGCAAGATAGAGTTGAAAAATATTTTATATGAGAGAGAGTATGTGAAAGAAATAATGAAACCTTTTATCAAATAAAAGTAAACATTGCTTTCGAGGAAAGGGATATTAACATGTTTAGCAATATATCTCTTAATATCATCCCATATTACAAAAACTAAGCATGAAAGGGAAAGAATGAAGATTTGCACTAATATATAGTAAACTTCATCATTCACATACATGATAGGACTAAGTATGGAATCCTTATTATTTTAAAGAAATGTTTTGAAATAAGTGATATCTATTTTTGATTTTATGTGAAATCTGATTTAATTAAAAAAAATTAGAAACATATTGCTAAAAATTTGCAAGGAATTTTCCCTAGGGTTTATGGGGTTTTTGTGCACAAATGAAGTATAGTTCACCAAATCATTTAACTTATTTTGGAACAATTGATTTTTATTCCTATTTTAGTTAAGGTTCTATATTAATAAATTAGTATAGAATATATCAATAAAAATAGTCCTAATTTGTGCAACTACTTTTCTTTTTCACCTTTCTAAAAATATAATTAAATAAGAAGAAACATAACTTAGCTAGAAAATAAATGAGATGACTGATATAGAGGCTGAAAATAGATGTGCAAGACTAGGAAGGTGTCGTAAACCTGAATCTAGCTTTTATTGGGCAAAAGGACAAAATCACCAAAAAGTGGATGCTTTGGTGTCTAACGTTATTATCCATTCTTGATGATATTGTCCAAACTAATAATAGAGACCTAAAAAAATTTAGTTAGTTATGTTGTGTAGGTGTGAGCGCACCTATGAAAAATTGAGCATTGGTTGTCGATGAATTTTTTTGTGGAGTTTATTTTATCTTCAAACCCTAACCCTCCATTCTTGATAAAACAACATTTGAGTCACTTGAGAAAGAGGGGGGTTAGTGTGAAATATGTACTAAAATTTTAATCCACACATTTTGTGTTGGCACGCTTCTTACATACTAATACTTCAAAGAGGGATCAAGCAATATGTAGTTCTCCCACCTAGTGTGCTTTATGCAATAGTTTTATGTAGATGCAAATGTGAAATTGATAGTGTTTGAGCTGGCTATGGATTGGTATGAGGATTTGAGTAGGTTTATAACTATGATGGGTGACTGTGTATAAAGAATAGGGAAGTTTGACTTAGTGCTTTATTTGTATTATTTATTGATTTGTATGTTTGGTCACCTTCTTTGTAAATGAGCTTTGAGTGGGCTTTTATATGGAATAATTGGTCATAGGTTAGATGTATTCATGCCAGGCTGACCTAATTAATGATAAGTACTAGATTAAAATGACCACTAGGGCTCAAAGTGTAAATGGATACGACTATCAAAAATGAGACACTTTTTTATGGGGTGATATAGTCCAAATAGGTCACTCTTATCTTATAGGATCAAGACTTGGGGGAATAGGATTGGAATGGGGAATACTATCTGGGTGAGGTGGAATGACCATTTAGAATGTTTTGGATGACTAGAAATGAGAAAAAAGGTGTTTAGAAGGGTCATAAGAGAAAATAAAAAGGACATATGGATGGGGTATTACAAGCCACACTCAAACTATCAATTTGGACATTTTATATAACTACACACCTTATCATGTGAGTTTAAGATGAAAATGTTCTAGAATTTGGATATTTATAACGTATTTGATGTGTAAGATGTGTCACACAAAATTAGCATAATGCAACAAATAATCAACAACATGCATTCAAAATAATCCCTATATTTAGTGGAATAGCATATGTGCAATCAAAGTGTAATCCACATAAATACCTTATTTGAAGTAATGATAAATTAGCTTCACCTAATCCTAAATTTAATTGTTACATCATGAAATATGTAGGGAGGTTGGTTTATCTCACTATAATTCATTTATGGCCTAAGGTCTTAATCTATTTTTTAAATGGTCCCCATTATAACCTTTGGAACATAGGGGTCAAAATCTATTAAATAAGAAAAAATAATGGGTGATTTTTAAGAGGGTCTAGCCCATCCATGACAACCTCAACCATAAACCTCTTATAGAAGTTTTATGATAAATTTAAACATTGAGAGTGAGTTTTGATAGCTTAGTGATAAGAATAAACCCCTTACTTTCACAAAACCCTTTATGGGGAATTATTCTTATATTTATAATAATCACTAGTAATTTATATCCCCTATCAATTGTAAGGGGTTGGTACATATGAAACCCTTGTTAGCACACATTAAGAACTTGGAAGAAGGAAATGAAATCACCTCATGCAATCAAAAAAGAAGAAAAAGGGATTGTAATAATATATGTGTTTTTTTTCACCCAAGCTCTTTCAATGGGGAAAGGGGAGATAATATTAATGATATTATTAATTATTAAAAAAATAAATTAAACATGCAAACAATGAAAGAGGGAAATAAATCTTTATAGAAAAGTAAAATAAAGCATTCAAAAAGTGTTTGTTTTGAGTAGAAACCATGCCTTTGTCAAGTATAATTACAATAAACAAGTAAATATGTTTAGATGTGTTCTTTATTAAGTAAAATAAGTCAAATAAATATTTATTTATCTTGTGATAAAATTACACAGAGTGATCCCACCATTTAGCAAGGTGATTCTACCATTTAGTAGGGTGATCCAACCATTCTATATATAAAATAAACAAACAAAAAAGAAACTAGTGATTCTATCAAGTATCTTAGTGATATCAACAATTTTTACGATGATAATATAGTTAAATAGGGAATTTATAAAAGTTTAAGAAGATGAAAAAATAAAATAAAACATAGACTATTACCTTAGTGATCTCATCATTCCACATGTTGATCTCACTGATATGAAAGCTAAGTCCATTGATTTGTAAGTCAAAACTACCATTTTGTATGTCAAAACCACTACTAGGGTTTTTAATCCTATCTTTTGATAGTTTGATTGGATTTGAGTATTCATTTTGATCCATTGTGTGTTCCCAATAATATGTAGTACATTCATACCATTTTCATAAAAATAAAGAGGAAAAAATAAGGGAAAGTGATATCAGTATTATGTAAAAAGATACCACCGATTATGAGAACTAATTCATTAATACACAACACATTCTTGCCAATATGAAGAGAATGGGAAAAAATTAGCCAAAAAATAAGTGAAATTAGGCTAAAAAATATTTAAATTCATAATTAGAGGGTGATGTAATGTTATTAATAAGATAATTGGGTGCATGGTCCCATCAGATGTTCTATATGTAAAAAAATGATTACGAGGGAGTTAATTTAGTCATTAGTTTGTAAAAAAAATTGAATACATAAAAACCTAAAACCAAAGTTCATGTCCTTAGATTGGGAAAGGATAAGGAAGAGCTAAACAATCCATAAAGAAACAAAACAACATAATTTTACCTTCCTCTTTATATGTCTCCGTATTGCTAACATTATAAGTTTGTTTGGCCCAAATTGTAGAGCTTGGAGTATTTGAAAATGTCATGACATGATTCCTTTGGAACCTTCCATAGTGGTATGCATGTTTGATTTGAGTAATGAAATAATGTATGAATCTTTTTTTATATTTTGTTAGAGTAAGTTTACACAAAAATATTAATGGATGATGGCCTTTAAAATTTAATAGAATTTCACTACACTAGTTGGTCATATTTATAATGGAAAATGACCCCTCTATTTATATATTTTAAAAATATATCTGACCTTCAGGTGATGATCAAGATTTGTGGTCAAGGATTAGTCAATTTTAGAGGGATTATACTACTAATATTTGGAGTTGAGTTTGCATTGATTTAGCATGGATTGTATTTATTCTTATATTTTGAATTTATGATAA